>JAUTXW010003327.1:0-552500 GCA_030620095.1 Kuschelorhynchus macadamiae
TTTATTTTTCATTAATCCTAAATTTTTTTACTTTTTGAGGGCATATTGTATATACGTTGTTATAAACACTCGTTTAAAGTATCAAATAAATGGAATATCTTCTTTAATATACTGTCGATAGATATCGTCAACGAGAAAAAAAGATATATTAAAGAATGGTATCTGTATAGAAAAAGTTTTGCGTTAGATCCAAAATTCAATTTTTTTCAGCAGAACTATAATGAAAGCTATAAAAACGTTTTTTAACATATTGAAAAAAAAAATGCTGAACCTACTAAATATTGGTTTTATTTTTACTTTGGAATCGTGACATTTCGATAAGAACAATGTCATTAGAAATACAATAAAACAACTATGAAAATTTGGTCGTGAAATATAAAAATTTGCTCTAAATTTACCAATCCATCTTGTTACTAACTTAATATCTTTATGTTTGCTGTAACGTTTTTGATCGTTTTTCGAAAAGACGGTATTATTTAATAACTTAAAAAAAAAATCAAAATTATTTTTGCTTTCTTTTGTAAATTTGTATTTAAATCAATATGTTTTTTTTTTAACCAACATGATTATTATGTTAAAATTTTAAAATAATTTATCTATTTCTATAATTTTTAATCCTAATTGTAAAGCTTGTTTTAAATTTCGATAATGAATTACATTTTTTTTAATAAAAAAATGTAGTTTACAATTTTGAAGTTTTGATTTTGGTGGACATAATGTTCCGACAAAGTGGTAAATCTTTATAATCGAAAAAAGTTCTAGGATATTGTATATCAACTTCAAATATATATCCAATGGCGCTATCATTGCCGACAATATTTAAAATAACATTAGGTGTAAAATTATTTAGATTACTCCATTTAAATTTTTTTTTGAGGTAATGGTAAACTCATTGTTGCACCATATGAATTATTAACATCAAAATACATTAAATAAGATTGAGTTAATTTTGAATCGTAAGATATTTTCATATATTTATTATTAGCTACCATATCTATTCGAACCTTGAGATATACTTCCTCGAATCCTCTTTGAATAATAAAAGCATGTCAATGTCAGTTAGTAGTAGTTCTAATTCGATACCTTGTGACAAAACAATTTGATAAGTTTAAACCTGGAACTGTATAGGTCCACAATGCATCTAGTTCGTACGTTGTTAGACACATATCTCTAAAGTTTTCAAAAATATCAGCCAAAAGTAGAAAACGTCAGTTTTAAGGTATAATTCTGCATATTCTTGTAAATTTTTGATACTAAAAGTATTCCAAAAACGGTTTGAGACAAAACAATATTCATCTTGTGAAATATTTTTACCACTAATGGAACTATAAAAAGATTCTATTTTCGGAAATGTTGTGTCTTTTAATTGTTCCCAACAATCTAAATATCCATATGGAAAAAACTCCTTTACGTGATAGTAATTCAAACTCGGTATTTGATGTATAAAAACTTTTAAGAATATTTTTTTATCATTAGGTAAATAAGAGGATAAATTGTTAATACTGGAAGACATAAAATCTATAAGAATCCAGAAATCTAAAATTAATATTTGTATTTTCTATATATTTCGTAAAAGAAATAAATCTTTCTTTATTAATTATAATTGTAAAGGGAAAAATTATTTTTTTCCCTTTACATTAAGACTGAGTGCTTTAATTAAGAAATAACTATCGTAGCCGGAGGGAGATTGTAGAATAATACAAGTGTCATGGGGTCAGTTTCGCAGATAACAAAAGGTCAAGATGATTACAAGATGAATGAGTAGCACCACGAAACTGACAATGATCTTTAACTTTTTTTTCATCGAATGCAAATAGTTTTTTACAAATAAAACAATGAGATACAGAATAAAACGTATGTAATTCTTCTTTGTTTAAAGGTTTTATTGGAATTATATTTTTTAAAATTTTGTCAACTTGGTATGCAATATTCTCTTTTAGTTCTTTTAGGAACCATTCAATGTAGTCTTTTCCTGTAAATATTTTAAAATATGATAAAGAATTATTATATTTAAAATAATATGTAATGCTGAAAGCTTTATGTTCTTGATATATTGTAGTCGTAGTAGTAGTAGACTTTGAATTAATTGTGTTTGGATTTATTTTTTCTAAAATACTTTCTAAATCGGCATAAATTGCAAAAAGAACTCTTTGTTTAAATTTAAAATTTGTAAATTTTAAAATATTTTTATCATCAGATGGTAAAGTTATTTTGGTTTTATTTATAGTTTTACAACAAATTAAATGTTTTTGAAGGTTTTCTTCAGTTTTAAAGTGATTTAAACATCTTTCACAAAACCATTTTTTGTGACTTATATTTCTCATTTGTTGGTTTAATACACGTGATAGATCTTTAATTAAAGCAAAATGATATATATTTGGATAGTTATTTTCATCATTAAAATAATCTATTTTATTGTTACAAGGAATCATTAGTAAATTTATTTTTGGAGAATAATTTTGTTGACTTGAACACAGTGGAACAATTTGAGATTTTTTTTTATAGTGAAAATGTTAATTGATAATTTATTTAATATTTCAAATTTTAATATATTTTTAATGCATATGGGAAATTCAATGTTATCATACTTTAATACCTCACTAAAATGAGGATAAGAAGATGTTCTGTTTATATTTCTGTTTTTTTTATCACTTACTGGATATAAAGCACATACAATTGACCATAAAAACAATATTGATCATTATTTTTAATGTTAATAATTCCTTTGTATTTTTAAGAAATTGAGGTATTTCTGTGTAAGTTGAAAGGTCAACATTTATAGGGTAAAATTATTTATATTCACTTTCAAATGTAAAATTTCATATAACGCAAAACCAGAATCTCTTTCTTGAAATTCTTCCAATTTTTTAAAAATTTTATTTTGCGCATTTTCAGTATACCAATTTCTTTTAGAGCAGTATTATTGTGAATAATTTCGTTTTCTGTTAGAAAAATGTTTTTATATCAGTTTCCAGTTTTTATCTGAATTGAAAAACTTTTATATGCTTTATTTAAAAAAATTGTTGGATCTTTAATATTTAAGTTTATAATAGCACCTGTTCGTATTCGTTCCTGAAAACACAATTCAATATCTTCCAGTAATAAAATTTTTTTAATTATTTTTAAATAGAGCAGAACGACAAAATTTTATTCTTTTTTTGATTTTTAAAAGTTTCCTTATAATTTGTTAAATAAGTTAAACTTGATTCAATTTTTTGAAAAATTTGCAATACATTTTGATTTACTTTTTTTTTGACAGTTATTAATCAATTTTATTATTTTATTTAAATATTTTATCCAAAATAAATATTCATCTTTTTTTAATTAATCTGCTTACCTGCTCGATTTTATGTAGCACTTTACTGACCAACTGATCAAGAGTCTGTAAGCTAATTTCAGAATTAACATCCATTTTTATAATGGACTGAAGTCTATTAGAATAGTTAAATAGGGATCTAGGTATATACATATTTTTTTAAGTTGTTGCAGTGAATTAGATTTTATTATAATACATAAGATAATTTGTAGTGAATCCAAAATAATAAAGTTAACAAATTAACCCACAATTAAAGAAATAAGTTATTACACCTTATATAAAAAATATATTCTATTTACAAATTAAGTAATCATTTCTACTGCGTAGTTGCATATGTAAATGTAAGTAATGGTTTTGTTATTATACAATAGGAGAGGTTGAGTTTTTTGTATTTTCCATTTAAACATTTCATAAGAAATACATTTATCTTAAAATTTATATTTTTTCAAATATAATATGTTTGAAACTAAATTTCCTAGTTTACCCTCCCATTAAAACAAGAATCCACATCTTCCCAAACTGATTTTCTTTTCAACAGACCCTTGTTATTTTTTAAGTGCAATTTAAAACGTAATAAAAACTGTTTTTAAAATTGACAAATTACTTTCCACTCTATTACAACGACGAACACATGAACTATTTTTTAAACATTTTTTAATAATGGCAATTGTTTTTTTTTTAGATAACGAACATGCGTTTGGTAATCTTCTTTTGTTTTAAGTAATCTACTTACAATTTCAGTTTTTCGGACCGCCTCACTTGGAAATGATATAATGACAAGAGCGATGTACTCGACAGGTTCGGTGTGTGCATGATAATTTATATACAAAACTCTTATCAATCATTCGCGTCATTTCTATTGACAACACACACACACACGCAAAGTAGCATGGTATAATCATGTATATGTAAAATTTTCCAGAAGATAAGTCACGTTGCACCAAAAACATGTTTTATCAAATATAGGTCACGTTGCACGACGTACATTGCATTTTTATTTTTTTCGTTATCGAATATAAGTCACGTTGCAAAATATTAGGAAAATTTCTGTTTTTGCTAGTAATTATAATAAAAGATAAAGAAGCATTTACTCTGGATGTGGTGTTCCAATATGTAACAGCAAATTTTGTTGAAAATTTCCTTTAAAATTAATGAATACTTTGATCGTCGTCTACGTCAAAATCTCAAATTTTTTTTCAGTGATAAATTTGTATTTATACTCGTCCAGAGTTTGCGTTTGGTATCAGTTCTCTCTCTATTCGTTTGTTTATATAGTATAGAATTTGAAACAAGTTCTTCAGTTCCAGAAAATACTAGTGCATATTGTTTAATCCATTAACAAGTACAGTAAAAGTGATTTGACAAAAAAAATGTTTAAAACTAATTTTGTTGTTGAGCAAAGACCTGTCAATAAGTTTGAAACTAAATTTCCTAATTTACTTAAAACGAATTTCGTTCCCAATCAGGGATCATCAATATTATCAAATTTTCATATTCACAAACTTTATAAAAAAAAAGTGAATAAAATTTCAAAAGTAACTTTATTCGAGGAAGATGAAATGGAAATAGTTCAAAACAAAATTGTAATAAAACAACCAAATCTTAGAATAAATTATTTGGATTAGTTAGATAATAGTGATACGTGTAATTTCAGTAAATATTTTTATTTTTTTTTGGGTAAGTAAATAATATTTGTATATTTTTTTTCACTGTGTTCCCCAAATAAAATACCCACGATGTTACATAAATTCTAACTGAACGACTGGATGCGGAGTTAGTTTTTTTTTACATTTTAATAGTTCTATATATAAATATATTTTTTTCTAATTAAAAAGTTTTAAAATCAAAAAAACAAATGTCTACGACACCATCTACAATCGTGGTATTTGTAAAAGATAAAATTAATTTTTCGTTAAAGATGGCTTTAGTTGTCCTGAATCAACTTATATTTATTTAACAGGAACTTACTTATTTTTTAAACTTATTTTATTTATTTAATATATTTATCCTTTCATTGTATATTTTATATCTATGTTCTGTATTTAGAATTTTTTCAAGTACACTTTCACATTCTTTAATTTTTTTTTCAAAACGAAGTCTAACTAGATAATATTTTTGACAGTCACTTTTTCGAGCTTGTCTATATACAAAATTCCATTTAATTAAATAATAGTATTTATTTTGATTTTCTTTGAAAGTTACTGATTTTTTTATGGTATATGCAAAAACTTCAATAGAAAGTAATTTGTCAATTTTAAAAACAGTTTTTATTACGTTTTAAATTGCACTTAAAAAATAACAAGGGTCTGTTCAAAAGAAAATCAGTTTGGGAAGATGTGGATTCTTGTTTTAATGGGAGGGTAAACTAGGAAATTTAGTTTCAAACATATTATATTTGAAAAAATATAAATTTTAAGATAAATGTATTTCTTATGAAATGTTTAAATGGAAAATACAAAAAACTCAACCTCTCCTATTGTATAATAACAAAACCATTACTTACATTTACATATGCAACTACGCAGTAGAAATGATTACTTGATTTGTAAATAGAATATAGTTTTAAAATTAGGTGTAAAAACTTATTTCTTTAATTGTGGGTTAATTTGTTAACTTTATTATTTTGGATTCACTGAAATTATCTTATGTATTATAATAAAATCTAATTCACTGCAACAACTTAAAAAAATATGTATATACCTAGATCCCTATTTAACTATTCTAATAGACTTCAGTCCATTATAAAAATGGATGTTAATTCTGAAATTAGCTTACAGACTCTTGATCAGTTGGTCAGTAAAGTGCTACATAAAATCGAGCAGGTAAGCAGATTAATTAAAAAAAGATGAATATTTATTTTGGATAAAATATTTAAATAAAATAATAAAATTAATTAATAACTGTCAAAAAAAGTAAATCAAAATGTATTGCAAATTTTTCAAAAATTGAATCAAGTTTAACTTATTTAACAAATTATAAGGAAACTTTTAAAAATCAAAAAAGAATAAAATGTTGTCGTTCTGCTCTATTTAAAAATAATTAAAAAAAATTTTATTACTGGAAGATATTGAATCGTGCTTTCAGGAACGAATACGAACAGGTGCTATTATAAACTTAAATATTAAAGATCCAACAATTTTTTTAAATAAAGCATATAAAAGTTTTTCAATTCAGATAAAAACTGGAAACTGATATAAAAACATTTTTCTACAGAAAACGAAATTATTCACAATAATACTGCTCTAAAAGAAATTGGTATACTGAAAATGCGAAAAATAAAATTTTTAAAAAATTGGAAGAATTTCAAGAAAGAGATTCTGGTTTTGCGTTATATGAAATTTTACATTTGAAAGTGAATATAAATAATTTTACCCTATAAATGTTGACCTTTCAACTTACACAGAAATACCTCAATTTCTTAAAAATACAAAGGAATTATTAACATTAAAAATAATGATCAATATTGTTTTTATGGTCAATTGTATGTGCTTTATATCCAGTAAGTGATAAAAAAACAGAAATATAAACAGAACATCTTCTTATCCTCATTTTAGTGAGGTATTAAAGTATGATAACATTGAATTTCCCATATGCATTA
This sequence comes from Kuschelorhynchus macadamiae, assembly GCA_030620095.1. NCBI lineage: Eukaryota > Metazoa > Arthropoda > Insecta > Coleoptera > Curculionidae > Kuschelorhynchus > Kuschelorhynchus macadamiae. Next base: position 6,915 of record JAUTXW010003327.1, read on the forward strand.
AAAATATATTAAAATTTGAAATATTAAATAAATTATCAATTAACATTTTCACTATAAAAAAAAATCTCAAATTGTTCCACTGTTTTAAGGTCAACAAAATTATTCTCCAAAAATAAATTTACTAATGATTCCTTGTAACAATAAAATAGATTATTTTAATGATGAAAATAACTATCCAAATATATATAATTTTGCTTTAATTAAAGATCTATCACGTGTATTAAACCAACAAATGGGAAATATAAGTCACAAAAAATGGTTTTGTGAAAGATGTTTAAATCACTTTAAAACTGAAGAAAACCTTCAAAAACATTTAATTTGTTGTAAAACTATAAATTAAACCAAAATAACTTTACCATCTGATGATAAAAATATTTTAAAATTTACAAATTTTAAATTTAAACAAAGAGTTCTTTTTGCAATTTATGCCGATTTAGAAAGTATTTTAGAAAAAATAAATCCAAATACAATTAATTCAAAGTCTACTACTACTACGACTACAATATATCAAGAACATAAAGCTTTCAGCATTACATATTATTTTAAATATAATAATTCTTTATCATATTTTAAAATATTTACAGGAAAAGACTGCATTGAATGGTTCCTAAAAGAACTAAAAGAGAATATTGCATACCAAGTTGACAAAATTTTTAAAAATATAATTCCAATAAAACCTTTAAACAAAGAAGAATTACATACGTTTTATTCTGTATCTCATTGTTTTATTTGTAAAAAACTATTTGCATTCGATGAAAAAAAAGTTAAAGATCATTGTCAGTTTCGTGGTGCTACTCATTCATCTTGTAATCATCTTGACCTTTTGTTATCTGCGAAACTGACCCCATGACACTTGTATTATTCTACAATCTCCCTCCGGCTACGATAGTTATTTCTTAATTAAAGCACTCAGTCTTAATGTAAAGGGAAAAAAATAATTTTCCCTTTACAATTATAATTAATAAAGAAATATTTATTTCTTTTACGAAATATATAGAAAATACAAATATTAATTTTAGATTTCTGGATTCTTATAGATTTATGTCTTCCAGTATTAACAATTTATCCTCTTATTTACCTAATGATAAAAAAATATTCTTAAAAGTTTTTATACATCAAATACCGAGTTTGAATTACTATCACGTAAAGGAGTTTTTTCCATATGGATATTTAGATTGTTGGGAACAATTAAAAGACACAACATTTCCGAAAATAGAATCTTTTTATAGTTCCATTAGTGGTAAAAATATTTCACAAGATGAATATTGTTTTGTCTCAAACCGTTTTTGGAATACTTTTAATATCAACAATTTACAAGAATATGCAGAATTATACCTTAAAACTGACGTTTTCTACTTTTGGCTGATATTTTTGAAAACTTTAGAGATATGTGTCTAACAACGTACGAACTAGATGCATTGTGGACCTATACAGTTTCAGGTTTAACTTATCAAATTGTTTTGTCACAAGGTATCGAATTAGAACTACTACTAACTGACATTGACATGCTTTTATTTATCGAAAGAGGTATTCGAGGAAGTATATCTCAATGTTCGAATAGATATGGTAAAGCTAATAATAAATATATGGAAACATCTTACGATTCAAAATTAACTCAATCTTATTTAATGTATTTTGATGTTAATAATTCATATGGTGCAGCAATGAGTTTACCATTACCTCAAAAAAAAATTTAAATGGAGTAATCTAAATAATTTTACACCTAATGTTATTTTAAATATTGCTGACGATAGCGCCATTGGATATATATTTGAAGTTGATATAGAATATCCTAGAGAACTTTTTCAATTACATAAAGATTTACCACTTTGTCGGGAACATTTATGTCCACCAAAATCAAAACTTCCAAAATTGCTAACTACATTTTTTATTAAAAAAAAAATGTAATTCATTATCGAAATTTAAAACAAGCTTTACAATTAGGATTAAAAATTATAGAAATAGATAAAGTATTAAAATTTGATCAATCATGTTGGTTAAAAAAAACATATTGATTTAAATACAAATTTACGAAAAGAAAGCAAAAATGATTTTGATTTTTTTTTTAAGTTATTAAATAATGCATTCTTTGGAAAAACAATAGAAAACGTACGCAAACATAAAGATATTAAGTTAGTAAAAAGATGGATTGGTAGATTTGGAGCAAATTTTTATATTTCACAACCAAATTTTCATAGTTGTACTTGTATTTCTAATGACATTGTTCTTATCGAAATGTCACGATTAGAAGTAAAAATAAATAAAACCAATATTTAGTAGGTTTCAGCATTTTTTTTTTTGGATCTGTCAAAAAAACGTTTCTTTATGACTTTCATTATAACTATATAAAAACTAAATTTGGATCTAACGCAAAACTTTTGTATACAGATACCGATTCTTTAATATATCTTTTTTTTCTCGTTGACGATATCTATCAACATATTAAAGAAGATATTCATTTATTTGATACTTTAGACTATCCTTATAACAACGTATATACAATATGCCCTCAAAAAGTAAAAAAATTTAGGATTAATGAAAGATGAACTAAATGGAACAATTATGTTAGAATTTATAGGTCTTAAATCTAAAACGTATTCCATAAAAGTATATAAAACACAAATGGAATTAGAAAAGATATAAAAAAATGAAAAATCAAGGAATAGATTTAAAAGAAACTGATAATTTTATTCAAAATTATAACATTATAAAAAAGCAAAGGGAATTAATAAAACTGCACTTAAAACTATAACTTTTGATGACTATTATCAACGTATTTTTAATAATACTTGTAATAATGTTAATCAAAAAATGATTGTATCAAAATTACATAAAGTTTATACATTTAATCAGACAAAAGTTGCTCTAAATCCTTACGACGATAAAAGAATCGTCAATTACAAATATACAGATACTTTACCATGGTGATTTCCTTAAAACTAAAATTTACCTAATAAAAAAACAATATTCATGTTTTTAATTTTTCTAATTTATCTATTATCTGTTTCGAATAAAGCACCTAGAACAAAAAGTAAACCACAATATTAAAAGGTTATATTCTAAAAAATTAAATATATCAAAAAATATCATAATAAACAGGATATACAAAAAAATTACTATTTTTTTTATTTTTTTTTTAGAATAAATCAAAAAAGAATGACTACACCAAGAACCAAACTTTTTGATGCACCATCATCATCGTCGTCGTCGTCGTCGTCGTCGTCGTCATCGTTGACAACAGCACCAACAACAACAACAACAACAACAACAGCAGTGCCATCATCATCACAATTGGTTGATTATAGCTGGGATGAAGATGGAACATTCGAAACTTATGATCCTATCCGTTACGTATCCAACCATTTGGTACTGCGACAAAGTCCGATAGGTGCTTCAAAAAGTGTAAAAAGGGAATTTCGTAGATTAGAAGGAATAAAACATCAGTCTCATCATCAACAACAACAACAAAACCAACTATCCAGGCAGGCATTAAATTAATAAATTTGTTGAATACCAATATTTACTTCATATAATAACTAAATTTACTTTTTTTTTCAGATTAAATTAAGAAAAAACACACCCAGAGGCTCTAGCTCCTAGACAATTTACCTCTGAAGCGGCTGGAATCGATCTTTTCAGCGTAGAAGACCACACCATTGAACCATCATCAAAAATTGACACAGGCATACAAATTGAAATACCACAAGGATTCTACGCTGAAATCCATTCAAGATCGGGCCAAATATGGAATCGACGTCGGAGCGGGCATCATTGATCAAGAATGTATTTATAGTTTTATTTAATCATTCAAATATCACATCTAAAATTTGTAAATCAGACAAAATTGCACAAATCATCATCAAAAAAAATCTATTAATTGCATCGCATCTAAAATTTGTAAATCAGAAAAAATTGCACAAATCATCATCAAAAAAATCTATTAATTGCACTTTTGTATCGACTAACAGTATTCTTTTTGGGACATTAGGGGGAAATAAAGGTTTCAGATCATCTGATAATATTAAATAAAATATTAAAATATGTTATGTTTTTTTATATTAAAAACCTATACTAATAACACACTATAAGTGCAAATTTTTATAAATCCAAACCGAATTTATATTAAAAAAAGTTTAACTTACAAATCCAGTGACATACCTACTTCAAGATGCAGAAAAACAAGACATTAAAGAAGGATTCTATGAACTTCAATTGCAAAAAGTTAAATATCCAGACATTTATTTAGTTGAAAAGGTGTTAAAACGTAAAAACAATAGAGTATTCGTAAAATGGTTAGGTTTCAGTGATAAGTATAATAGTTGGATAGATAAAAATAATGTAGAGTGACTTAATAAAATAAATATTTTTTTCATATACGTTTTATTTCCATGTTTTCTACAAATAATTTATTGATCTTTAAACAAAAAAAAACAGTATTTATAACCATATAACAACTTGGTGTTTGATAATGCACAATGCCAAGTAGTGCCATATGGATCCTTGTGAAAGTGACATTCGGGAACTTTCTTAAACTTGTTTAGCTTCGGTTCACTCTCCAAATTTTTTCCGCACTTATAAATTTTCTTTGAAAATTCACCTTTTCATCTCCTTTGACGTATATTTTGGGGGCATCATATCTTTTCATCGCATGTTCTAAGATATTTGCTATTTCGTTCAAGTCTACTAAACCAGACTCCCATATTAGACCATGATATGAGTTTTCGAGATAAGATATCGTTTTTAAATCCTGGCCTTTTAACATGCTTTTGTCATATGGTGGTTTGAAAAGAAAATTTGAACAACGTGTTCCATCATACACAGCTAGTTCTTCTGGAATAAATCCAGAGGCACAATTAAATCTCTGGATATCAAGACACAAAATTGAATTTTCTCCTGCCATAGTTCGAATTACGAGACCCACTAAGTAAAACCAACAACACATAAAATAAACCGTAGTAGTTTTTTTTTACATTTTAATTTGCATATTTTTGCACTGTTCTATTTTGACATTAAAATCATAGACCTAATACTATTTACACCAAATACATAATTCGCTAAACAAGGATCACAAAATTTTAATAACTTTACTCTATGTTTTAAGTGTTTATTAATATTTTTTTCAACTGAACAATTACATCTTTGGCATAAAAATTGTATTCATTTATAGAAGGCTTACGTATATATTAATTATGTGTGCTATACATATTTTTAATCACCTGGTATAAGCTATTATTCGAAACAAATATTATTTATTAAAACATTATTATTGCTCATCTCAATACTACACAAAGATCTCCTTATCTACATCCTCGACCTTTTCTTATCTGCGAACCTGACCTCTAGTCTTACGTCGTCGAAAATTAAAACAAGCTATTCTCGGTATTTTTCCAAAAACTAATATTTTACGTATTTATTCAAACATTGCTCATCTCAATACTACACAAACATCTCCTTATCTACATCCTCGACCTTTTCTTATCTGCGAACCTGACCTCTAGTCTTACGTCGAACATTAACAGAAAAACAATTCTCGGTACTCGACCTTTTCTTATCTGCGAACCTGACCTCTAGTCTTACGTCGAACATCAACAGAAAAACAATTCTCGGAATTCGGCGAGGCGAGGCTCGGCTCATGAAATTATACCAGAGGTGCGGCGTGAAGCCCTACAAACATTCTATTTTTTTTTACCACATGTGTTGTACTGTATAACTGCGTATTATTACTATTATTGCTCGTTTAAAAGATAAACAAGATCATCTAAATTGTTTACTTATTACGACGTACTGCATGGCGGTAGTAGTCTAGAAGTTAAAAATTTGACAAAAAACAAATCTCGGTGTCGACGGTTCGAATCCAGGCGGGCGCGTGGGCTTTTTTTTTTTTATAAGAAACGAATTAGTAATAATTATAGGGGTGCATGTGTGTGAGTGCCAAAAAGACACTTCAAATATAAAAGGCCTTTTTGAACCCGTACACTAATAAGGCCCTTCTGGTCAACAGCCTCTGGTCATTGTCGACCACTTCTTCTTCGGCCATTTTCAGGAATTTTTCAGGATTGTGTCACTTCGTCGCCGAAGAAGTTGGACACACCCAATCTTTGGACAGACAGGCCATCCTCGGTCACAGTACCCCGCCTTGTATACTACTCGTGTCACGCTAGTATTCTAGTTACAAAAAAACATGTTTTCTCAGTTCCGTCGGTTAGTCTGTATGTCTATCCGCGACAAAGCTTAAGAACTGCTTGTCCTATTTACTTCAAGCTTTTGTTAAAAACGAAAGGCCATATGATGATGACGTAGTACCATTTTGGTAAAAATCCAATATGGCTGAACAAAATGGCTTATCCATTTTATCCAAATTTTGCAGAAAAATTAGGTTTGACATGACCATCAACTGATTTTACTACAAATCCAAAATGGCGACCTAATAAAACATTGTGTGTCAATGCAGAAAACTACTACGTCGATTATGTTCAAATTTTGCTCAAAAATCAAATATTATATAGGGATGAACTGGCAAAATGTTGAGACAATTTCAAAATGGGGAAACAAAACGGTGGCCTAATTAAATGTTTAAAAATATCTGAAAAAAGTACTTATCGGATTGATTGATTGATTGATGACATCCCCATTTTAAATATTTATTACTAAAAATGTATGAATTGCTCACTTAATATCGATTTTTAATCAAATCTGTATAAATATTAAAATTCGCTCGCATTTTAGGCATTCTTACTCTCATTTTTTAAATATTTACTAAAAATGTGTGATATGTATTTTTAAATACCCCCAGATTCCTACTTTCTTTCAGCCAAATCTATACAAATGTTAAAATTCCTCCGCCGTATTGGCATTACAATCTTGAATTTTTAAAATGTTTACAAAAATTCATGATGTGTAGTCTTAGATACCCCTAAATGCCGAATTTTAATCAAATCTTCAAAAATTTTAAAATTAGTCTGCTATGATGGTGCCGCCATTTTTAATTCTCAAATATTGACTAAAATGTCATAACTTTTATTCTTAAATACTTCTAGATACTGATATTTCAGCCAAACCTGTACAAATAACAAAATTCGTTCGCTATATTGGCGCCACCATTAAGATTTTTGTTGTTATGTGTTATGTCAAATGTTAAAATCATCCGTCCGACCTGTTGACATTGTCATTTTGACACTGCTATTTTGAATTTTTAAATGCTGACACTTTTAAATTTTCCTAGGCACTGATTTTCAGTTTTGGCTACACAAGTAACAAAATTCGTCGGCCGTATTGGCGTCGCCATTTTGGATTTCTAAACGTTGACTAAAAAAATTCGGATTTTTTATATCCGAAAGTATATGCATGTCAAATTTAAAAATAATCGGCAATGGAAGTGCTGAAAAATCCATTCCAAGGTTTGAACCAGACATACAAACATACAATCAGACTAATAGGAAGCCAATAAAAACGCGTTAAAAGCATCGATTTTAGTTTAAAACTCTAACACCCGTATTCACTAAAGAGGTTTAACTTTAAACAAACTCTAACTTGACAGTTACAGGTTTAAGATGACATTTTCAATAACTGAACAAATAATTTTTCTAAATGTCACAATTACAAAATGATAGTGACATAAAGCAAACATAATTAAAAACTAAAGTTTAATAATATAGAAATAACTAATTTTCTTTTAAACTTAACTAACTTAATAGTTTGATTTTAGATAGTAAAGTTGAGAACGATTATTTCTTTGAGGTTTGTAAAAATACCTATTTGCCTCATTAAGAAATAGGTAGGAATCCTTCTTACCTATTTGCCTCATTAAGGAATAGGTAAGAATCCTTCTTTTTGTCAACGATAATGAAACATGGCCCATTTCTTCATTTTCGTACATCAAATATTTTAACAGGTCGTCATTTTGTTTCGCTATATTGAATTCATACCAATATTTTACCAGTTTTTTTTAATATCAGACGTAATTTTTGTGGAAAATTAAATAAAATTAGTTATTTAATTTAAAAGTTAATTTAAAGTTAATCGAGTAAGTGGATTTTTTAGCTATACCGGAACAGACCGACCGGCCGACAGTAATGGAAAAACATGAGTATCTGTAAAGACCCGGAACGATAATTTTTTCAGGATTAATGATATTTCCTTATGCGGAAAGTGAAAACTTACGCCGTCACTGGCATTAGCCAACAAATGGCCACGGCTTGGGCATAGGTCATCCCCATTTCTTGTTTTATCGTAAACATTGGTCGATAGAATGTGAAAAATAGGGGAACCATGTTGGCGCATACCCCTAACGTGATTTATTAATGAGTTGTGATCTCTACTTTAATTCTTTCTCTAAGGTTCCGTAAGCGCAAACGAATTCTCAACAATAATCTGTAATTTTGTAAGTAAAGAGTCGGAAAATTTACCAAAAGATGAAGAAATAATCCTTTACAGTGTTGGGTGCGCCGGCCAAAATAGAAACGCAGTTCTTTCAAATGCTCTACATACCCAAATACAAAAAAAAAATATAACGATTGTACAAAAGTATTTGGAGCGAGGTCATACACAAACGGAGGACGACAGCATTAATTCTTCAATAGAACGAGTCTTAAGAAGTATGTTTGAAAGCCAGAAAAAATCCAGAACCATACAAGGTAGAATATTTAACTCATGATTACTTTCGAAAGTTTTTTTATTCCATTAGACCCGGCAAAAAATGGAGATCCTACTGTACATGACATACGTGACAATCTGAAGGATGGAAATCTTTACCTGTGCGAATAAATAAAATTCAAGAAGTTGACATCCCCAATCTTTATAGCGAAAGATTAAAAAGAAAAAGATTTACAATCTTTAAAAAAATATATTCCATCAGACTACCACAATTTTTATGACAACATACCCCATAACTAAACTTAAAAATTTACATTTAAGTTAAAAACTAAAAATATGTTTGGTGCTTAATAGTAGTTATATTCAAATATTCTGTTTCAAAAATCAAACGTTAGTTAACCTGTATTAGCTGTATTTAAACTTTTTGTATAAATAAAAATATTGGGTAACTCAATTTTTTGCATCTTAACTCACATTTAATAAATGCAAACCTCGTACCTCCTAAAAAAGCATTCCTCGTAACTCCTACAGTTAATGTCTTTTAAAATTGAAACCTTGAAAAAATTGAAGTGTATTTCCATATTTCAACAAATACTTGCAAATATGACGACTAATAATGTGTGTGCTATAGAATAATGAACTAGAACTTTTCGCGGATTGTAATCAGACTAAAAAAATATGTTTATGAATTTGTTTGCTACATTTTTACTACAAGATAACATTTGTTATTTTACGAACAAATAACGTTTAAATCAACATATATTATCGGCTTTTATTTCTTTATATTCTGTTTTTAAAGGTAATATTTAATTCCGCCCGAAATGAAAATCAGTCATTTCGAACCTATATAAAATTAGACAAGCTATAACTTTAATTTTTATCGCTTTTTAATATCATTATTAGCTAAAGATTTTAGTACTTTGTTAATTTAACGGCAAAGAGTTAACTTATTGTTTACATTATCACATGAGGGGACGCAGTGATTAAATGTTAGGTATCATCGAGTGAAACCTATTTCGTGTTTAGCAGTATTAATCTCTTGTCCAATATGAGATACATGGCTATCCCGAAATTAATTGTGTAATACTGGCGGCCACAAATATATTGTTTCGATGTTCAATAAAGTTATACTGGGTGACATATATGTATTTATATTAGAAAACTTAAGGTAATTAATATCGCTTTATACAAGTTGTTTGTATAACCTGTTGTCATTAATAAGAATATTTTTAAAAGACCACTGCCGTAGCAAGGTCCTATGGGGCTCTGGGGTAAAATAATTTAGGGGGTCCTTAGATAATTGTCACACACCCACATAATATACAATATCGATACTTTCTACTATCCAAATACTGTACCTATAAATGACAAAAGAATTTATAAATGACAAGAGAACAGAAAATTACCATGGAAGGCTAAATTAATCTTCACAAAATTCCGAAAATAGAATTGTGTAAGTATTAAAAAATAATCCGACTTTTCTATTCAATAAAATTTTGATTCTTAATACGATTTGAAGATATTTATAGAACTACAAAAAAGATTGTTACAAAATGTCTGTCTGTGGAACTGATGACTCAAGGTATATAGAAAAAAAAATTAGAAGCAGTCTTCTATTTAGTATGGCCCACATGGGGATTGGGACTCCAAAAACATTGTTTCTTACTATAGATTGACCCATTCCCATTTAACGACAAAATAGATCTCTGTGTACCTAAAGTGCCGACAATTTAACTAGAGTATCACGCCAGTTTTATACATAGATATTTTTTAAACATATTGTATGGATCTCAGATTTTTATTTAAACAAATTGCACATGTATATATGATTGGGTAGGTAATAATTTTATTCTTTATAGGTCTATAATTACTTCATTTGTACAGGCTTGTTTTTCGTAACGCCATAATTATTAATTTTAAAGATGCCGAATATCGACATTATAACATACAAACATATCCACCTTTGTAACAAAAATCCTCAACAAAATCACGTATCACGGTAATTCGAAGTACTACAATTTGCGGGGTGGTCGGCGCGACGCCTAGACAAAAGGGGCAAAAAAAGCTAGAGCTCGTCGTTTCACCAAAATAGATTATTGTCTCTGCTCCGATTCAGAACAGAATGAAGAATGTGATCCAGATAGAATATGATCCAGACAGGTATTATAGTATCTTTGTTACGACCTGGGTGTACGTGGAATAAAAATATATTAACAACATTGCTCCCAACGACAGCTAGGAGTCAACCGTATAATTCAATGCCAGTCGTGGTACTAACCCGCCAAGTGGAATAGATGTTTCTATAATTCCATTTTGTGTCTTTACCCTACACGAGACTCGCTAGTCTATGGCGGCCTGATGAGTTCTAAAAAGGGCTAAATAGGTATCGTCGTTTGACCAAAGTGGATCATTGGGTCTGCTGCGATATAAATACATATTCCAGACGTTGGTGTACGTGAAATAAAAATTATTTTTACCTTTGACCTACAACGAACTTACTAGTTTACGTCGGTCTGATGACCTCTAAAAAAACGAAATCGTGATCGTTGTTTAACAAAAATAGATGATTTTTTCTGCTGCGATGGAGAACAGTTCCAGACAAGGACCATAGGATCCTTGTTATGACGTTGGTGTACGAAGAATAAAAATATATTACCATTATTGTTCCCAACGAAAGCCACAAGTCAACAGTATAATTCAATGCCGGTCGTGGCATTGAACAGCGGAGTTGTTCTTGTGATCTCGTTCTGCATGACTGACCTTCACGGAGCTCGCTGGTCTATGGCGGTTTTATAGGCTCTAAAAAGAGCGAAATCGCGATGGTCGTTTGATGAATGAATTGTGTTTGCTGCAATACAGACCATGTTTCAGACAGGGATGATAGTATCCCTGTTATGACGTAGGTCTATGTGGAATAAGGATGTATTAAGGTTATTGCTCCCAACCGAAGCCAGAAGTCAAGAGTTTAATAGGCTGGTTCAGTATATTTTTTTATTACAAATTCTAAAAGAAGGTATTGAATTTAGTGCGCCTGAAAAGGGTACAATTCGCGTGTTTTTTTTTTAATTCGGCAATTTGTAAGCGATAAATCAACAAAATACTGCCGTGAGCATCATTTTAATGTAAGTTTTGTTCATGCTCTCAATATTTACTTGACTATGGAAAATCCTGAAAAAAAAAATTAATCGGTTACGGAAGAAAGCTAATTGGCTGAAATTTTCAGGGAATACAATACTATTTTTCAGTGACAATGCAATTAAAATTAAAGACCATTAACTTGTTTTTTTTTTCTAGCATTATTTTTTTTATTTGTTTTCTTATCTATACTAATATTCACTCACCCATCCATTACGATCCTATTCAAACCGTTTGATGAAGAAAGTTGAATTTTGGCATACAACTTGATTTTAGGGTGTCGCGAGATTTTTGAAAACTCTATTTCCAAGGGGGTGAAACCACCCCTTAAATATTACAATATTTTAAATTCAAAAAACGGTTAGTTTTTGGCAAAAACGCTTGAACACATGTATTTCTTTTTATTTTTTACATATTTTAAGATTTTTTAAAAATTTATATAGGGTGTTACAAAAATCTTAATATCTAAATAGACCAGTCCTGACTCACTGACTCATCAACGTCCATCCCAAACGCCTAGACCTAGAAAGCTGAAATTTTACATAGAGGTTCCCTTTTTGATGTAGACAAGGAATAAGGCCGGATTTTTTAAAGTTCCCACGGGATAAGAAATCATTTTTAGGCTTTTAGAGGCTCCTGAAGGTACTGGAATTTAAAGAATGGATACATTTTATTCAAGTTAATATAAAATTTATTCAAGTTAACATAAATCAACTTCCGGTTTCACCGGAAATGACTTGATTTTTAAATGGGACCCCGGTATTTTTTTATTTTATTCGATAGATGACATCCTGAATACAATGACACCTCATATGTCAAGTTTTGACATTTTCGCTTTAAAAAAAAAAATATTTTAAATTTCAATCTAGAGTGCCATGACTATGTTCAAAATACTAATTTTTAATTAAGGAACTATGGAAAAACTGATTTGATCGTCTAATGATTTCTTTGTCTTTAACTGGCGGGTTAAAAGATCCCCAAATCATATTTTTAATTTGCTATTTCGAATCAAATTCAATATATATATATATATATATATATATATATATATATATATATATATATATATATATATATATATATATATATATATATATATATATATATATATATATATATATATATAGTTTTGAGTTAGTTTTTCTTGAACATCCGTGTATATATAGTTACTAGATTTTTCTTGGGTTATAAGTTCATAGCATTAAAACAATTCTCAAAAATTATTAGTCATCTATTCATTTTAAAATTTGACGTTTCGGCAGGTGGCTCCGTGCCTTTCTCAAAAATACTTTCTAAAATAATTTAAATTAGAGAACCTACACACTTTAGTAAAACAAGACAGACTTACCATGAAACGTAATTAAATTATCCAAAGGTGTTTAAAATCACAAAAGACACGACGCTGATCGCGTTATTTGGACAAACATTTTTAACACTAAACATATGAAGGACGACGAACAGTTATTGACTGAAGAGCAGATACGTGTGATAGGTAGGATGTTATGGTTTTTTTGTTTTTTGACATTTTTTAAGTTTTTACCGGGCGGTTCAGAAAGTAATTTTATTTTGTCTAAGATTATTATTTTTAAGTTTTTCAAATGTATGTGAGAAAATAATTAAATAATGTCAAAATAAATTTTGCTTACAAGGTTGATATCTTTTTTGTCGTTTACTGAGTTTTTATTTTTCTTAATTTCAATAGACTCGTAAACTTCCCGCTTGCGTTTGTTGTTTTCGGTTTTTAGAATTTTAGTTTCACTAAAACTAAATTTATGTTTTTTTTGGATTTCGTGTTTAGAAAGGGCAGTGGGATTCCTTTTATCATATTTATGAGAGTTAATTCTCGAACCTAAATATTGGCTGGTTTGTCCAATATAAACTCCAGCGCAATCTCCACACGGGATCTCATATATAACATTGCTTTTTTTCATTTTAGGTGTCTTGGTTTTTAGAGAAGTGAAATTTTGATTTAATAAATGGAAGCCTTTGTGTGCAACATTTATATTATATTTGTTAAATAGATGTTTAAGTTGCTCAGATAAACCTTTTATGTATGGTAGTGTTAAATAGTTATTAGTTTTGTTTGTGTTGGCTTTTGAGTTGTTCGTTTTATTGTAAAATTTATTAATTCTTTGTTTAAATACTTTATTTACTAATTGTTGGGGATATTTATTTTCGAAAAGAACTTGTTTGGCTTTATTAATTGAGTTTTCCCTAAACTCGACATCTGATAGCTGAATTGCCCTATCGGCTAATGCTATAATAACTGATTTTTTTTGAGAAAGTGGATGTTGGGAATTATAGTTGGTATACCTTGAGGACCAAGTCTTTTTTGTGTACCTTTCTGTTCTGATGGTATCCTTTGTTTTATGTAAGGTGACATCTAAAAAGTTTATTTGATTTTGTTTTTCGACTTCGATGGTGAATTGCAATTTATCGTGATAGCTATTAAATTTATTTAGAGTTTGATCTGCATTATTTTGCGGAATCGCAGCAATGCAATCATCAACATAACGGTAAAAAAAGGGTAAATTAAAATTTAGCTGCGGTATTATGGTTTTTTCTAAATCCTCTAAAACTAATTGGGCAATTGCGCTTGAAATACTTGAACCCATGGCACAACCATCAAGTTGTTTAAAGATATCATCCTTGTAAAGGAAATATGTTGAGTTTAGAGTTAATTCTACGGCTTTTAGGAATTCGTTTAACGGCAAATCAGTATATTTTTTAATTTCATTCCACTTTTTTTCGATAATGTTAGTTGCAAGATTTATAGGAATATTTGTATAAAGAGATATAACGTCTAAAGAGATTAGTATGTGGTCATCTGGCAACTTAATATCTTTAATTTTGTTTTTAAAGTCAAATGAATCTTTAACATAGTAGTTGTTTTTATTTATAATATTTGATAGAATGTTTTTTAAAAATTTTGATAAAGAGTTTAAAGGGGACTGAATACATGATACTATAGGTCGTAAAGGTATACCCTCTTTATGGAGTTTTGGTAATCCGTAAATTTTTGGTGCAATTGCATTATTTATTTTTAGTTTTTTGGCAGTATCTGGGGAAATATATCCTTTTTTATCCCATTGGTCTATTAGTTCGTTGTTTTGTTTTTGTAACTGTTTGGTTGGGTCATTTTTTATTTGTAGGTAAGTTGTGTTGTCTTTAAGGAGGTTGTTCATTTTGGTATCATAATTATGCGTGTCCATAATAACTGTTTTATTTGATTTGTCTGGCTTCAATACGATTAAATTTGGGTTTTGTTTAAGAAACGTTTGAGTTTTTTTTATATTTTTAGTTAGAGTTTTATTTTTATTTTCAAAGATATTTTTATTTTTATAGTTTGTTAATATATTGCATGTTTTTGTTCTTATTTCATCCTTAGTGGTATTGCTTAATTTAGTAATAGAATTTTCAACGTTACATATGATATCATTTATTGGTATTTGATTGGAATTTTCTAACGGTGCTGCAAAGTTGGGGCCTAAGCTCAATATTTCGTTGGCGTAATCGGGAATTGTAGTATTTGTTAAGTTTTCAACCCAATTGTTGTTAATGGTGGGTTCGATATTGTTATTTACGAGTCTATTGATTTTTTTAATGTTTTTCTCCCTTATTTTTAAGAATAAGCCTTCGGTTTTTTTCTTTGTTATATCTTTAAACTTGGTTAAAATATTAGTGTTAATTAGTTCATTAAGTTTTTGTTCGTATTTTGATATTTCCTTTTTGATATTGTTTATATTTAGAGACGTGTCTGTAATCAATAAATTAAGTGTTTTTTTACGAAACTGCTCTATAATAGATGTTTTAAATTTACGTTCCATGTTTACATTATTAAAAGAGATGTGTTTAAGGTTAATATTTAAAAACACAGGTGTGATATTGTCATTTTTACATCTTAATAAAAAAATTCTTCTATTTTTTTGAGTTACGTATTTTGTCTGGAGTTTAGAGTATAATTTCATGTGGGAAACAGCATCATTTCCATATGTGGCTCTAATATTTTGGTAGGAAAGCATATTTTCACCCATGCTGATATATAGTTTTGAGTTAGTTTTTCTTGAACATCCGTGTATATATAGTTACTAGATTTTTCTTGGGTTATAAGTTCATAGCATTAAAACAATTCTCAAAAATTATTAGTCATCTATTCATTTTAAAATTTGACGTTTCGGCAGGTGGCTCCGTGCCTTTCTCAAAAATACTTTCTAAAATAATTTAAATTAGAGAACCTACACACTTTAGTAAAACAAGACAGACTTACCATGAAACGTAATTAAATTATCCAAAGGTGTTTAAAATCACAAAAGACACGACGCTGATCGCGTTATTTGGACAAACATTTTTAACACTAAACATATGAAGGACGACGAACAGTTATTGACTGAAGAGCAGATACGTGTGATAGGTAGGATGTTATGGTTTTTTTGTTTTTTGACATTTTTTAAGTTTTTACCGGGCGGTTCAGAAAGTAATTTTATTTTGTCTAAGATTATTATTTTTAAGTTTTTCAAATGTATGTGAGAAAATAATTAAATAATGTCAAAATAAATTTTGCTTACAAGGTTGATATCTTTTTTGTCGTTTACTGAGTTTTTATTTTTCTACAACTACTATATAAAAGATTCATTTGACTTTAAAAACAAAATTAAAGATATTAAGTTGCCAGATGACCACATACTAATCTCTTTAGACGTTATATCTCTTTATACAAATATTCCTATAAATCTTGCAACTAACATTATCGAAAAAAAGTGGAATGAAATTAAAAAATATACTGATTTGCCGTTAAACGAATTCCTAAAAGCCGTAGAATTAACTCTAAACTCAACATATTTCCTTTACAAGGATGATATCTTTAAACAACTTGATGGTTGTGCCATGGGTTCAAGTATTTCAAGCGCAATTGCCCAATTAGTTTTAGAGGATTTAGAAGAAACCATAATACCGCAGCTAAATTTTAATTTACCCTTTTTTTACCGTTATGTTGATGATTGCATTGCTGCGATTCCGCAAAATAATGCAGATCAAACTCTAAATAAATTTAATAGCTATCACGATAAATTGCAATTCACCATCGAAGTCGAAAAACAAAATCAAATAAACTTGTTAGATGTCACCTTACATAAAACAAAGGATACCATCAGAACAGAATGGTACACAAAAAAGACTTGGTCCTCAAGGTATACCAACTATAATTCCCAACATCCACTTTCTCAAAAAAAATCAGTTATTATAGCATTAGCCGATAGGGCAATTCAGCTATCAGATGTCGAGTTTAGGGAAAACTCAATTAATAAAGCCAAACAAGTTCTTTTCGAAAATAAATATCCCCAACAATTAGTAAATAAAGTATTTAAACAAAGAATTAATAAATTTTACAATAAAACGAACAACTCAAAAGCCAACACAAACAAAACTTATAACTATTTAACACTACCATACATAAAAGGTTTATCTGAGCAACTTAAACATCTATTTAACAAATATAATATAAATGTTGCACACAAAGGCTTCCATTTATTAAATCAAAATTTCACTTCTCTAAAAACCAAGATACCTAAAATGAAAAAAGCAATGTTATATATGAGATCCCGTGTGGAGATTGCGCTGGAGTTTATATTGGACAAACCAGCCAATATTTAGGTTCGAGAATTAACTCTCATAAATATGATAAAAGGAATCCCACTGCCCTTTCTAAACACGAAATCCAAAAAAAACATAAATTTAGTTTTAGTGAAACTAAAATTCTAAAAACCGAAAACAACAAACGCAAGCGGGAAGTTTACGAGTCTATTGAAATTAAGAAAAATAAAAACTCAGTAAACAACAAAAAAGATATCAACCTTGTAAGCAAAATTTATTTTGACATTATTTAATTATTTTCTCACATACATTTGAAAAACTTAAAAATAATAATCTTAGACAAAATAAAATTACTTTCTGAACCGCCCGGTAAAAACTTAAAAAATGTCAAAAAACAAAAAAACCATAACATCCTACCTATCACACGTATCTGCTCTTCAGTCAATAACTGTTCGTCGTCCTTCATATGTTTAGTGTTAAAAATGTTTGTCCAAATAACGCGATCAGCGTCGTGTCTTTTGTGATTTTAAACACCTTTGGATAATTTAATTACGTTTCATGGTAAGTCTGTCTTGTTTTACTAAAGTGTGTAGGTTCTCTAATTTAAATTATTTTAGAAAGTATTTTTGAGAAAGGCACGGAGCCACCTGCCGAAACGTCAAATTTTAAAATGAATAGATGACTTATAATTTTTGAGAATTGTTTTAATGCTATGAACTTATAACCCAAGAAAAATCTAGTAACTATATATATATATATATATATATATATATATATATATATATATATATATATATATATGTATATATAGATTTATCTGTCCATCGCTGTGACATCCAAGCGTCAAATTTTTTCATTCGGTTTTTTGAGCCAATCGGAGCGTGGTCGGTACAGGGGTACCTATTGTTAATGGATGTCATAAGGCATGTGTTATAAAAATTTCATACAGAAAAATATACATATGCATGGCAATTTCTGTATATTTTATATATAATAGAAATTTTAGATATACTACTTTGTGACATCCACTAAAAAAGATGTATATACTGATCTGATTAAAAATTAGTTGTGACATCCGAAAATTGACAACACTGCAGCAATCGCTTCCTAAAGGAGAGCCGACGAATTTCTTAGAATAATTTAATTTTCACGTTTGCATACATCCGAGTCCATATTGCGTTTACTCAGTTTTGCGCCAAAGATTCTTGCGACATCTCGTGGCTGGAGAAGTATTTGTCTCAATTTGTATTTATAGGTAATCTCAATATTAAAATATATCTGTTGTGCTCTTCGTTGTTTGTATTATATTGTGCAGACATTTAATAATCCTGCTTTATTAATTTTATCATTTGCTTTCCAAGATAATGCATTGGTAAAAGTAAATTGTCATTATGTTCTTTACGACTGATGAGAACATAATAAATGATAATAACAAATAAATTTGTTTCTTGAGAAATAATCATGGTCAACATAACTGTAAACTGATCGGCGCAACATGTTTTTATAGTTTTTTTTAATTTTTTTGGATTGTTTACTTACATACGCATCAATTTAAGGAGTTTAAGATTCAGACCGGTATTAAACTTAGTACTTCTAGTAAGCCGGCTATAGTTCAGTAAACTGGACTATGGCCGTAAATGTCAAATAAAGTCCCGTCATGTTAACTTAAACCTGGTCTAAGGAATATGAGCATTAAAATTTAACAGTTCATCATTAAAACCGCGAGTTTTGAGGTATGTCGTATATAAAAATGCAGATTAACAAAAAAATTTAGCTTTTGTTGGTTAATTATTGGTAATTTTTTATAAAGTCAACATTAATAGCCATAGTGGATGTTCCTGTGTAAGCAGGTGTACAGGATTATTGAGTAAAAGTTAGTCAACTACTTAAATTGTTATTGTGGAACTGAGCTTCAGTTTATGTAAAAAAATTCTGCTTATGATAAGACAAAGAAAAGGTACATGCGGGTGTGTATCTTCTAACTTGAAAAGTAGGAGTATTTTACTCATAGTGATCTTTCATATTGGTAAAAATCCAGTATGGCAGAATAAAATGGCGGCCCATTAAAATGTAAAAAGATAATTACTAAAAAACTACTTATCGAATTTCCCCAAATTTCACAGAATGTGGGGTACATATCCAAGAAGGCGAAATAAAATATCCGCCTAATAAAATTTTAAGAAATTATTGCTAAAAACTGCTGCTCCAATTTACCTTAACCATTGCAGAAGAATCAAGTTTGATAGAATGATAAAATGGAAAATTTTAGAGTTCAAGTCAATATAGCGTTTGTGGGGACTATACAGAGTCATTCAAGATTTATGGCCACTTTTCGATATTATCAGAGGTACATTTGACGGCTTATATTTTTTTAATGCCTCAACATAAATCATTTTAGCATGCTAAAAACTTCCAAATGTGGTCTTTTTTCAATTGCGGTATTTTACTTTAGTATTCTTTAATAACGGTATACAGAGTAAATAACAATCCTGGTTGCAAATTTTGTCGATTAATTTAAATGGAACGCCCTGTATATTATTATATTTTCAGATTCTTCCCTTTTGGGCCATACACCTAATATAGGGTTTATGCGATCTACAGAGTCGCTCAAGATTTAAGACCACTTTTCAAAAATATTAGAGGCACATTTGATGTTAAGAGCCCCCTATTTTGACTAGTTGTGCGAGTAAAATGAGGTTTGTCAGTAGCGTTATAATGGAAATTATGTCTATTGACATTTCTGTTTCTGTGGAATTGTTGTTTTGTCAGTAAATAAGACAAAAAAGTCAGCAAATCTCTTTGAATTTGTTGTTGTGACTAGCGACAAAAATCTAGTGGGCCTTACTTTTACAAATGAAATTAAACTGTCAAAAATATAAATTTGAGTTGCCATGCTGGTGTCTGAGTTTTGTATTATAAACTAAGTACAGTTTTATTGTAAGACAAAAACATGAATTTTAATAGACAAGAAATGAAAGATATGATTTATGTGTTAGGAGGAAGTAAAAAGAATTGTTTGTTAGCGACAAAAATATCCTGATACAAGACAACCACACAGAAGAGTTTCTGAAAGGCTTATGCAACGGTTTAATGAGACGGGAAATGTAGAATACACGAAAACTTATCGAGCCAAACCTGTTTTAAATGAGAAGAACGAGTTAGCGCTTAACTTAAAAGTTATAGAAGACCCACATGTTGGGTAAAGAAGAATTGTAAGGGAAATAGATGTAAGTAAAATCACTATTCTACGAATTTCAAAAAAAACAAGTTTCACCCATACTGCATTGAACTACTTTAAGAATTGTATGAGGATGATTATCAAAGGCGACTAGATTTTTGTCACTGGGCACAACAACAAATTTAGAGAGAGCCAAGATTTACTAATTTTGTGCTATTTACTGAATAAGCAACATTCTACAAAATTGGAACGTCAATAGACATTATTTTCATTACGACGCTACTGAAAATCCTCACTATAATCGCACAACTAGTCAAAATAGGTGGTCTTTTAACGTCTGGAGTGGAATCGTTGGAAATTTTGTCATCGGTCTGCATTTTTTTTAAGAAAGGCTTACTGCACATCTATATATCTAGGTTTTGACTTGACAAAAATGGACTTTTTCCTTTGGGGCTTTGTTGAAAATTTAGTCTATCAAATACCTCCGACTACAAAAGAAAATATGAAGGTAAGAATCCGAAGTGTATTTAATGATATTAATTTTAATACATTAAGAAATGTTAGCCTTTTGAAAACCGTTTAAATATTTGTGTCGTACAAAACAGTAGGTATTTCGAACATCTAATTAATTACTTTTTACTGTTTTATACGCTTTATTACTTAGTATTCTTTATGGTTTTATTTTTACATTCTAATTGCTCTAGGGTGGACAACTTAACAATTAGTTTAAACTAGTTGTTAAGTTGACTCGATCAGTTTTTGTGTATTCTACATTTCCCGTCTCATCAACCGTTGTATGATCTTTCAAAAGCGCTTCTAGCAAGCATGTGGCGTTTTGTCATAGTACGAAAAAACGTAACTTAAAAGCACTCCACGCCTTTTGCCATAGTCATTGAAATGTCAAGGGCAGAATACATATATCGTAACAAAATAGTTTAAGTAAATTACATTATTTCGTACTTTCTAGTGCATTACTGACAAGCGTGTTTTTTACTTTTTTTACATTTGATTTATTGATGTTTATCCTTTTTCTGTATCCTGTAGATATTATTTAATGTTTATATAAAGAGACCTTGTAGTTTTCCCAATATAAGGTTCACCACACTCACAAAGTTCTTGATAGATACTGTTATAATCTGTTTTGTTTGCTCCAGAGGGTACTGCCCAATATGCACATTATAAAGATTGGTGAAATCTGATTAATATCCAGGAGAGGAATTCTGTATGAATATCTACAATTTCAACATCTTGGCTGTTTAATAGATACTATCTCCAACCATGCGAGCATCATATGATTTTCGTAACTAAATCCAAAATCAGACGTAAAATAAACTTTATTTTATCTAAACCGTATTTTATTCTGTACACTATATCCTGTATCCACTAAATTCTTAGAGATACTCCTACAAAAAGCTGTTAGTCTTTTCTTTCAATAAAATTGATTTCCTATTATATGAATCTGCTTCCTGTGATTTCAACGTTCATAATAAGGATTGATTGGGTTCCATTCGATCCAATCCCCAGTGTAATCAACAGAATCTTTTGTAACCTGCCAACTTATTATTCGCATAAAAAGGCATACACCTACTTTCAACGCCTCATTACATTAGATTCGACAACAATCTAACTAAAGAGGGCTCGTATATCAAAGGAATTTAGACCGGGTTGTTTTAAAATTTATTTTACTTAACTTTGTTCTACACTAAAGCACTATTTAAGTTATTTAATTCTAAGATATTAGCTAGATTGGGCAACTTGAGCTTAAACAAATAATGTGATAATATCTGATAATTTCAGCCAGTTTCTAAATTTTTTTAATTTCTGAGCTGAAGTTAAAAAATGGCCATTACATTTAATGTTGGAATATTTTAATTTGGCGGTCATGCGTATTCAAGACTAACAAACAATTGCATTCATTGTGTTTAGATTGACAAGCAATCTATCTACATGTTAAGATTATTTACCTAATTTAAAGTTGGATATTTTCTTTTCAGTTGCGAAAATGTCAAAAAAGATTGTTGTTTGGCAATTGCATTAACTTGCTCCTAACACATAATTTATATGGATCATTTCATAATATCCACTAGTTTTTATTACTAGATCATTGTAATTCTATCACTTGTATCTGTAAAATTTTTAGTTAAAATCTTTTTTTATAAGTGATAATTTTTATTTTTTAAAATTTTTAACTTTTTCGACCCATCCATGCTAGTATGAATACATTGAAAAAAGAAAGAAAAAGAAAAACACTTTGCAAAATAAATTGAGATGCCCACCTCTCATGTTTTCGAAAAGTTGCCATAAATCTTAAACAACTCTGTATAGATCACACAAACTCTAAACTAAATTAATTGCTAATAAGGAAGGAATATGAAAATATAATAATTTACAGAGCGTCCTATTTAAATTAATCGATAAAATTTGAATCTAGGATTTTTATTTACCTCGTATACCGTTTTCAAAGAATGCTAAAGTACCGCAGTTAAAAGAAGACCACATTTGGAAGTTTTTACCATGCTAAAGTGATTTATGCTAACGCATTAAAAAAAATACAAGCCGTCAAAGATACGTCTTATAATATCGAAGAGTGGCCATAAATCTTGAATGACTATGTATTAGTCCCCACAAACCCTATATTGGGTGAATGGCCGAAAAGGGAAGAATCTGAAAATAAAACAATATACAGCGTTCCATTTAAAAAAATGTAAATATGGTTTGTGGCAAACCATCCTTCACCCTGTATAATCGAAAATAATTTTAGGTTATAGCTCTCAGCAGACCTTACAACTTTCGTATAATTTTTTTCTATTCTCACAATAACCGAGCTATTGGATTTGAACGCACTGTCGGACCACACTGTATATCATTTAAACACACAATGCCCTTTTTCTTGGGCACTCCATGAACCTGCAAGTCTTTAATTTAGGCATATTGTGTAATACATAATACGGGAAAACGGTTTGGACTTTTTAAGTAGAGCCCAGCCAAACGATGCAACTTTATGTTTTTACTCAATATGCCGATGTTTAATGCACTGACTAAGCTCTTCGCGAAATGACGAATTTCTCTATAAGACTAAGATATATTCATATAGTTATTTGGTAGTCAGATAACACACTGTATAAATATCAATATGTGCCTATTTTCTTTATTACGAGGACAGCTCTGTTAAAAGGGTTTTACCTATTTTTGTACCCAAATAACCAGGATTTGACTTATAAGAGATTATACATATCTATAAAATTATTGCCAATATAAACTGTTCTATCTATGTATGGTGGAATTTGTTACGAGGGATATCCCGGGTAAAGCAGAATTACACGATTTTTTAAAATTTATTTTTCTTCATATTCATTTTCAATATATTTTCTACTGTTTCTTCCTATACACATACCGTTTTTTTAATTATGCTTTTATTTGTTGTCCGCATTTTTTAATTTTAATTATTTTGCATTTCTTTATGTATATGCCCGACAAAAAAATTAACGATAACTTTTAATATTTTTCTCCATAAATAGAAGACTTTTTCTTCTATTCTAAGAAAAGGAAATATAATATTACCGACTTTTAAACATTTTATTAAGCAGCTATTTTGTTTCGCGACATGGGATAGACCAAATTTTACCAGTTCATCCCTGTTTTACACTTTATTTTTGCGTAAAATTTCAACTCCGTTATATACGTACTTTTATGTTACTGATATATTTAATTAGGCCGTCATTTATGTTCACTATCAAGGCTCCACCCCAAAAATTTTCCATTTTATCCCTATATTAAACTTGATTCTTGTGCAATGGTTAAGGTAAATTAAAGCAGCAGTTTTCAGTAATAATTTCTTAAAATTTTATTAGGTCGATATTTTATTTCTCCTTCTTGGATATGTACATTCTGCAAAATTTGGGGGAATTGGATAAGCAGTTTTCTAGTCATTTTCTTTTTTCATTTTAATAGGTCGCCAGCTATACTAGATTTGTTATTCTCATGTGACTCTTAATATTTGACCAACGTTTGAAGTCAATCGGATAAGTAGTTTTTTGCTGTAGACTTACAGACAGCCTGACAGACAGACCGACGAAATTAAGAAAATATGTTTTTCGGCATCTAGGGACCCTGAAACCATACAATTACAATACTTTTGTCTTACCTGTATAATCGAAAATAATTTTAGATTGTAGCTCTCAGCGGTCTCTACCAGTTTCATATAATTTTTTTTTCTAATCCCCACAATAGTCGAGCTATTGGACTTGAACGCACTGTTAGACCACCCTGTAGGCGCAGAATTGTTCAGAGTATTCTACTATAACGCAGAATCCATAGCATCTGTATGGTAACAAAAATACTGCAGATCACAAAATTAAAAAACTCGTTAAATTTCCTTTACATAAAACTTCCCTCATTATGAATATTTCCTTTTATTAGGAATAATGAAGTGTAAATCAGTTTAGTTCAATAATTATTTAGGAATACACACACATATATACTGTATTTTCAAACATTTTTATTGGACGCGATTTTGTTCCAATATATTAGACCCCTATCAATATTTTACCAGTTTCTACCTATGCCACATCTGATTTTGGGCATAATTTAAAATTAATTCAATAAGTAGTTTTTACATCCATCCTTATATCATATTTAAATTTTCTCCAAAATTTACAGTCAATTGAATAAGAAGATTTGTTTACGTTATTTTTTTTTATTCCGCTATCTTGAACTTTACCAGTTTATCTCTATATTTAATGCTTGCACAAAATTTAAAATTAACCTAATAAGTAGTTTTTCAGACTGATTTTTTAAATATTTTATTAGGTGTTATATTCATACCAAAATATTACCAGTTCATGCAACACTTGATTTTTTTTTACAAAATTTGAGGTAAGTTCGTTTTTTTAGTAATAATTTTTTAACTTTTCACTATCTTCATCAATCTTGTTCCGACATTGGATTTTAACCAAAATATTTCCAGGTCATCCCCATATGAGCCTTAATTTTTGTCCAAAATTTGAAGTCATTCTGATGAGTAGTTTTTAAGCTATGCCGCGAACACACAGACAAACCGACAAGTGGACCCACCGAATTGATAAAACATAGATATGTAAAACCTGCTAGCGTAATTTATTAATCTTTAATTAATACTATAGTTCTACTAGTGGATCTTTATACTATAATTAGTTATGTCACACAATTTTAAATCAGTTTATTAACTAGTTTTTACAGGCTGAATGTTTAAATATTTTATTAAACCACCATTTTGTTCCGCCATTTTGGGTTCATACCAAAATTTTACCAGTTGATTCCTACATAATACTTGCTTTTTGTACAAAATTTGAGAAAAATTGGATGATTAGTTTCTATAGTAATAATTTCTTTAGCGTTTCACTAAGCCGCCATCTTGTTCCGGCATATTGGATTTTAACCAAAATATTACCAGGTCATTCCCATATGCCTTAATTTTTGACTAAAATTTGAAGTCAATCTGATGAATAGTTTTGAAGTTATGCTGCTAAATGGCAGACAGACAGACAGACAAACCGACAGACGGACCGAGGAACTTAATAAAACATATTTTTGGCACCTAGGGACTCCAAAACGCGAGGATATGTAAAACCTGAGAGGGTTCTGCCATTTTGCATTAGTACCACACTTTTACTAGTTTATCTCTATATTACATTAGTTATGGCACACAATTTGAAATCGGTGCATTAAGTAATTTTTTTAAGCTGAATCCTAAATATTTTATTAAGCCGCCATTTTGTTCCATCATCTTGGATTCGCACCAAAATTTTACCAGTTGATTCCTACATAATACTTGATTTTTGTGCACAATTTGAGATAAATTGGAAAAGCATTTTTTCAGTAATAATTTTTTTAACATCTCACTAGGCCGCTATTTTGTTTTGCCATATTGGATTTTTACCAAAATGTTACCAGGTCATCTCCATATGACCCTTAATTTTTGACAGACAGACCGACGGAATCGAGAAAATATGTTTTTCGTCGGCTAGGGGCCCTCAAACATAAAGATCTGAAAAAATCTGGGAGGGTGATTTTTTCATGATTACAATACTTCCCTTTTATGAGGGAAGTAATAATAACAATATATTGTATCTTCCTAATCATCTTAAATACAATTCTAATACATGGTCGATGTTTGTGACATCGGTAATTAGGTACACTGCAGGTTTGTTTTAAAGAACAATGATTCTAAGGAAACCGCTTCCCTTACACAATATCTGTTTAGTATTTACTTGGTACACATCTCATTTAATTGTTTTTTATTGTATGACTTATAATAATTACTGTAATATTCATTAAACCACTTATAATCTTTGTTTTCTTCCATAATATTTAGAAATAGCAGAAAGGAAATTACCGATTTCAATGAAATCAAAACGATTCACAGTTCGATGAGTGAAATACATTACATTATGAAATGCCGATTTTTAATAGTCAAATTGTGTGATGCGCAATACGTCGAAGCATTATGAGTTTTTCATCAAGCGACTTCACAGATTCTGTAAGCGTAGTATACCCAATATGCCGTCATTCGAGTTCAGGTTTATTGTTAGTAGAAGATATTAGGGATACAAAGTCGGTTAAACAAACGGAAAATTGCGCATTCATACAGTTTGTTACAAATTCGAGGTACGAGCATTGGAAACGGTAATATTAATTTTACTTTTTATTTCAGTCCACCTAGTTTTTCTACAACTTGTGTTAAGGCGTCTTAGCAATTAGAGTTGATATTTACTTTGACCTGTTGTAATTATAAAATCGTATTGAGACAAAAGTAATCTATGGGTGATCAATCTACATTGTCCGTCAAAAAGTCCGGCCAAACAGAAAATTATGTTGGTTGTCAAAGAAAAAAATTTTTCTCATTAATATTTTTTAAATATTTTATTTTTATAAATGGTAATGATTATGAAAAATTCGTTTGTTGATTGATTAAAGAGGTAATTTACATTAGCAAAAGTACACATTTTTTTAATATCACATACAGCAAAAATATATTCCATTATATCTGAGACCGTGCAAATATTCTAAGGGGTGACCTCATTAAACACCTCACTTGGTAAATATCCTGTCTCTTTTTCTAATTCGCAGAGTTAATGTGCTGTTTCGTTCATATGCTGTTATAAAAGCTTGGCAACGCTGTAGGGATGTCACAACTTACTCGAAATTTTTGCGGATGTTTCAAGGTAGCTTTTGCGCAAATGTATATTAAATATAAATGGATGTCACAGCGATGGTATAAATTTAATCATTGTTTTAACAGTTATCTAATATTTCTTTACAGAAATAGAATCCCCTTTAAATTCTATAAAAGTCATATTTTTGTTTTTTCTTTATGTCCCTTCTTTCGGCTGGATGTCACAGAGTTACAATTTTTATCGGATGTCACAACACCAGGAGGATCAGTATATATATATATATATGTATATATATATATATATATATATATATATATATATATGTATATATGTATATATATATATGTATATATATTTGTATATATATATATATATATATATATATATATATATATATATATATATATATATATATATATATATCAGGGATGTCACAACTTACTCGAAATTTTTGCGGATGTTTCAAGGTAGCTTTTGCGCAAATGTATATTAAATATAAATGGATGTCACAGCGATGGTATAAATTTAATCATTGTTTTAACAGTTATCTAATATTTCTTTACAGAAATAGAATCCCCTTTAAATTCTATAAAAGTCATATTTTTGTTTTTTCTTTATGTCCCTTCTTTCGGCTGGATGTCACAGAGTTACAATTTTTATCGGATGTCACAACACCAGGAGGATCATATATATATATATATATATATATATATATATATATATATATATATATATATATATATATATATATATATATATGTATATATATTTGTATATATATATATATATATATATATATATATATATATATATATATATATATATATATATATATACTATATTGTTAGAGCTCTTCAGACCACCATAAACTAGCGAGTCCCTTGTATGGCAAAAGCACAAAATGGAATCACAGACACAACTTCTCTAACACCGCGACAGGCACATTGAATAGGCTCGTTTAAGAACTTTTTAAAAATCGCATTTTCTCACAGTTTCATGAAGTATCACATACCAATAAACTATATAAAAAAATCCCTAATTCAAATAAGTATTAAAGAAGTTATGCTTCAAAATATTCAGCGGTTTAAATTTAATATGTAACGTCATTGCATCCGACAGGTCGACAAAGGCTATGCAGGCGCACATATTCGTATATGTGTATTAAATAACTTAATGTAGTGAATAATAAACCAGTGTTTTTGTGTTTGGTAGAGCATTTTTAGATACTGTTTGAATTAATTGATTATAAACAATGTGTGATTCAGACTATATTAGAGCCTACTCCTCCAATATGCCAGATGTAGTTGTCATAATAGTAATGGTGTATTTTAATGCGAATCGAGACTTTATTAATGCCAAAATAAGGGCTGTGAAAATGTCGCAGTAAGTATAATAATAATCATAATAGCTAAATAAAAATACGATGATTCATTGACAGATAAATCTTCCAGATTATACACGGGCAATATGACTGGAGTCTTTCTTACCTCTTCTTACATATATAAATAATTTTTTACGGACGAGGAGATTTTTAGTTGTATTTTAATCCATAGGAAAGGACATTCTGCATACAATTACACACACATGCGGTCTGGAATATGTTCTGCATCGCAGCAGACACAATGATTAATTTTATTCAAACGACGATCGAGATGTCTCTCTCTTTAGAACTCATCAGACCGCGGTAGACTAGCTAGCTCCGTGTAGAGCAAAGGCACAAATTGGAATCACAAAAACAACTACTCCGCTGGTTAATAGCACAACCGGCATTGAAATATTGGCTTGCGTTGGGAGCAGTTATGTTAATATATTTTTATTCCACGAACACCAACGGCATAACAGGAATAATATGATCCCTATCTGAAAGATATTCTGAAGCACAGCATACACACTGATTCATTTTGTTCAACGATTGAGATTTCGTTTTTTGTAGAGCTCATTAGGCCGCCAAAGACTAGCGAGCCCCATATAGGGCAGAGGCACAAATAAAAATCGTAGAAACAACCACTGCGCTGGTTAATATCACGACCGGCATTGAAATATGCATTTGATTCCTGGCTTACGTTGGGAGCACTCATGTTAATATATTTTTATTTCAAACAAATGCATGTCGATAATATTGTAAATTCTAAACGCTACACCTTCCTAACCCACTTAGTTTTCAAGCCAAAGGTAAATATGCATATAAAAAAAACATCAATATTTGCTTTTTTTTACTTATGAACATAATAAATTTTATTGTTCTATGAAAATTAAGTCAGAGCAAAGAAATTAAGGCACACGGGCTAGAAGCTCTTAATGTCTGGGTCGGCATGTAGAACGAAAGCAATGACGAAGCTGGAAAAGTATTGAGACAGTTATGGTGGAAATCAAGAAGTGTGTATCTTACAACTTAACTTAAACTTAATATACTTTCAAATGTTAAATAAACTAAAATTATAAACTATAAATTAAAATATGTACTTTGGCAGTATTTATTTCTACAGTCAATTGTTTTGACAAGGTGTTTGCTTTACACATAATTATATTTAATAAACCACCTAAAATTTGTTATTTTTGAAGTCTTAATAATGACATAATTAATTAATTGCCATGGCAGTCTTGCACTGTTTCAATTTCGTGATGCGTTTTTGGCATCCAAACGCCAATATTTTAGTTTATTGATTTAGGATTTTGGTGGACAAAGAGATTTAAAAATTGACATAAAAATTTTAGGTCTATAGTACTTAAAAATTAAAAACAGACCACCCCAGTAAATTTCTCATGAAAAAGTATCTCTGGAAAGTGCATTTACTTCTTCAAAATCTCCACATATAACGAATTTTCGAAGTAGGTTTCGGATATCACCAGAAATGTTGGGAAGTTCTCAAATTTTACCAATGACATTTAAATTACCCCATTTTAACTTACTTCGTATCTCGTATTTAAATTTAGGACACCCTGCACATTTAGTTGCGTTATTTAATTGCAATACAACAAGCAATTTGCGAAACTAGTTAGGCAAGGATCCATGCAAAAATTGGCAAGATATAAGGAAATTGACTTTATATAATGTTACTTTACAAAAATCCATACAAAATATAATTTATACGGAATTGCCTAAAGTGCTGAAAACTTCAGCTTCATACGAAGAATTATTTTAAAACTCGTAAAATATCAAAACTCTTGTCTTTTTGTAACATATATATCTGAAACTTCGTACAAATATAGCCTACGTGATGCAAAATATTGATCTTGCAGGAGGGGCTTTATTTGAATCTCACGGCAAAATATTTCACCTGTGATATTTCTATGACATTGCTGACACTTTATTTGACGAAAATATGGTCGGCGCAATATTCCAAATAAAGTTTCCGTGCGTTGATTTGTTAACGAGTTTTGTTTGTTTGTTTATCTCGGGAGGTATTATTATTTTTATATATTTTTTAAAATTTATTTCATGATAACATGTACATGAAAAAGGGTTATATTTGGAATTACACGTATTGAAAATACTCTTTGTAACCCCATTCTTTCATATTGTCAAGGGTGAAGGTTCAATGCGTTTCCTGTTAAATTCATTAGCCTAAACATTCTAAAAATTATTAGTTCAGTGACCGCTTTTACGTGCTTAGTAAAGTATTGCTTAATCAATTAAGGAACACTGAACCTCCTAAAGCAGTTTCAGCACTAAACAAATCGGTGAATAGTAATTGTTCGGCAGATATAATATGGCTAATGCAAAAGCAATCGCTGACACAGTACTATTGGCTGATTATTTAAAGGCTTGGAAATGCTTAGGTAAGGGCAGTCTACAATCAGACAGTCAGGTGCTTCTGTTATATTGAGTTAAGTGACGGTAGTATTTTCGCTAATACATAACATGGCCCCCAGCAATATATTTAGGTAAGAACCGTTTTAAGTTAAAATTATTAGTCCTTGTTATAACCGCTTACTGTGTTCTTGATTATGTTTTTGTATTAATATAGATATAGTTTGTTTTGGAAAATAGTTCTTTGTTATAATTTGGTAAAGATCCCCAACGTCCCTAGTCACAGCCCGACAAAATGGGGAGCGACATTGTGGTGGAGGCGCCGGGCAAACAAGTGATTTTCCTTCATCGTCAAATTAAGAACTAAGTAAAGAACAGGAGTACAACGGCACATCGAACTTTACATAGCGACCCTGTCCTAAAAGATCCTGCCCTTGAAGACCCTACCAAATATATGGAATTAATAAGAAACAATATATACCGGCATAACAGTGCAAATGGAGATACTGTATTATGGCGACATAATGATGGGCAAATTCATAAATAAACCACCAAAATTACTGGGAATTCTGGAAATTTTAGTGTAAGGGACTTAAACTATAGAAACTGAAATTGTAGGATACGAGTTTAGGTTTAAGGTACAGATTAATTATTATCAGAAATTAAGGTATTTTGATTTAAGTAAAAGCATGTTTTATTAAAATTTTGTTGTTTTTTTAAGTGTAAAATCGTAAATTAGTGTATATTTTGCAAACAGATGAAAATTCGTGGTAATTTTGTTGATACCAAATTTATTTTGAAAATATTAACTGTGACATAGCGAATTTAATTCTTTGTCTAAAAGCAATTACGAATTAATATTATCTCTTATATCTCTCTTCTCTACAACAAAAACAATAAGGACTCAAATTAAAAAGTAGGTAGTATTAATAAAATATGATAAATAATAAATAGACGCAAAGTGGACATCAGATGTTAATTTTGGTGTAGGTGATGATGAGTGGGTTTTGCTATTTTATTGTTTAATTAAATTTTTTTGGAATGATTCATATTCAGAATTTATTATACTAGGATAAACATCTAAATACAGCAATTTTCTTAAATCAACAAATGCTGTATACTATTATAGTATTAAATTCAAGGCATTTAGTGTACAAACCTTCTGCAACAACAAAGTTCCAGTTATAAAAATGCGTGAATTTTCAGAATAGCTAAACCTTAACATTTTTTCTCTATAACATATTATATAAAATGTTAAGTTCATTAACCTACTTTTTACAATGAACAGCCGACCTACACAATTGTGCTGACAAAGAAATGCAACACACCGTCGCGTCGGTCGTCATCGCTTATTACAATCGATTTAAACCATCAAAATCTTAACATAATTAATATTTATTTCTTTACATTAACATATCCGAACCATAATAATATATTAATAAGATGATTACAGAAAATGTTCTAAATTTAATGAACATGTATGATACTTAAAATAAAAAAAAAGCACAAATAAAATATTTAAAATGTTTGTTATATAATAAGATACCTTAAATTTCCAGAAGAAAATTTTTATCATGTTTTAACCAAAAAAAAAATATTATTTATTGTTTTATATTTTCTAGTAAAAGATCATATAATAGAACAATATTAAATGTGGCCTCTGTTTTTGCGTGTTATGTTTGTGTATTGTATCGAATTGCGAAAATATAAGTTTTGAAGGCCTTTCTCTAATCATTATAGAGTAAATCAATTTCCATGCTTTAAATCATTTAGGTACGCTGATTATATGCAAGAATGGCAAAATCATCTACAGTAACGAAATAGTATGTTTTGTTATACTCTATACAAAGTCAAATAGTCTATTATAACCGAGTGCTTATCTTACGAAAATTGTAATGAAAAAAACATACGTGTATGCATCAACATATGCAAGTAAATGCAACGCGAAAATATAATATTATGTATATTTTATTTAAAGCATAAACATTCGTAATGTCTAATTAATAACGTACATACATATATATTTAATGTTTTAGCAGTCTCTACAATTTACCTTATTATTATAAAATTTTTATGCAAAGTAAATGAGCTTTTTGAGATATTACAATGTCTATAAACAATATTAAAAAAAAACAATGTTATTTTCACTTGAACTTTCAAAAGCAAACTCGATAAAACCATATTTAGGATTGCAAGTTTTAAAATCGCATTACGGAATCACTGATAAAGTCCGTTTGTAATGAACTAAAGCCCAGAAAAATTCATTTCTCTGTGACTACAGTTAAACATTTTATCCTTATAGATAAGAGTATATTTTAAGCCAGATCATACGTTCTAACATGTAATTTTTCCAAAGCACTGAATTTTGAGTATTACAAAGGAGTATCCATTATACCCAAGTTCATATAAGTTAAGTTCACTATAAAAGTCAATCTACATTATTGCTGAGACTTTTTCGCACTTTTGCATGAATGTAACAAAAATGTTCTATTATTTTTAAATGATTCTTTTAATGATTAACAGTAGAGGAAAAAAAAAAAGAAAAATATGTTCAAAAAAAATTACATTAAAAAAAAAGCAAATTAATTAGTCGATCTCAATTTAAATAGATGCAGCATTTTAGGTATTTAGACAATCGGTTTAAAACTAGCTTTAATTTTATGAAACCTACGACATATTAATAATTAACCAAAAATGTATTTTTTTTGAGCAGCATAAATCCAATGTTCAATTCAAATTTAAAATTTAAGTGCATTAAGGTAGAATCGAAATTAAAAAAAAAAAAGATTACCAAATAGCATGGTTTGAATAGTTCGCAACTACTTATAGAAATTTAACTAATGTTGTTATGATATATGTGTTCCTTTGGTTCAGCTATAATGGTACTAATTAACTTTTTAAAGATTAACTAAGGTGTAATAGTGTGCTTAGGTGACGTACCAAAATATATATTTAATCAACATGCAAAGATCTGAACTAAACATGCGCCACAAGGATCGTTACAAAGAGATTAAGCAAACGTTTTTCAGAAAACAGCAAAGACGAAAAAATAAACTAAGTATCTTGTTTTTGTTTTAGTAATTATGGTTTTCCAAGGTATTTCTACGGGCATTTTTGGAGATAGGTTGTTTAAAATAATTACTCCCAAACATGAAAAAAAAAGTCAAGCCAAAATAAGCTAAATAGGTCACATTTAAATGGTTAGGTAAGAAATAACCAAAGGAAAAAGAAGGGACTATTTAATTTTATAACAGGAGAAGTATATGACGCAAGTCGTAAAAAGTGAGTTGGATTAAGAATGTATGAGTTTATAAAATGGAATGTGCAACAGTAAAGATCATACTTAAATTGTCAGGAATTATACGGGAACGGCTTGATCACCCGCAAGCGTATAAAGCTCCTTGACGCGTATAAATATTAACTAGTTAGCATAGAGCGTATGAAGATACAGTTGTAGAAGTCAGGGCACTTACTTATTCAGTAAGGGTAATTTTGGCGCTAGCGCGATTATCTTATATATATTGGGCTGGTTGAAAGGGAGTGTTACCTAAAAAATGATAATTAAAAATGCACAATGATGCATATAGTGCAATAAGCACTCTAGGGTACCCGCAGTCCAATTAACGGTTTTGTTTATATGAACTTTGTTTCAAATCTTTTTTGGAATTGTACGAAGCAAATATTTTAAACATTACATTTTGTCAAACATATAATGAAAATTGTTGAGGTTGACTGTTAAATTGTTTAAAATGGAAATATATTAATGAAATGCATGCAATATATATACGAAAGGTATATAAAATATATAAAAAGATATCAACAAGAAACAGAGTATGAGGAAAAGATTAA
Source organism: Kuschelorhynchus macadamiae (assembly GCA_030620095.1). Lineage (NCBI taxonomy): Eukaryota > Metazoa > Arthropoda > Insecta > Coleoptera > Curculionidae > Kuschelorhynchus > Kuschelorhynchus macadamiae. The sequence continues at coordinate 42,163 of JAUTXW010003327.1, forward strand.
AGAATGTTAGGTATAGGTAATATTAGAGTTTGTAGCTTTCTTTTGGTTAATTCGCTAAAACAAGTTATAATGGAATGTCAATGGTGGAGAGCAAAGTATGACGAGTTATGGCGTAATAAAAATTAACCTATGATGATCCGAATTTATTAATCTAAATATGATTAGATTTAATGATCTAAATAATATCTAAACATGATAATTTAAGTCTGAGTAAGGATAATACGCCAATACATAATTGATATCTAGAATTAAACTCGTTAAAAGGTACTGTTGTTGATGTGTACGTTGTCAAATTAGACCATACATCGTTAAGGAATTTTCAAATATTTTAAATTTTAGTTTTTTAGCATAAATTATAATATTTAATTTTAATTATTTTATTTGGTTGACAGAAGTATGCAACGAACATCCTTGCTTTATTTTTCGTAAATCAATTATTTTGTTTACTCTGACAGCAGTGTCTTTCACAAGTGGCCATAGTGAAAGCCATTAGCTAAGATACATATGGCATGGTTCTGTCAACAACTATTATTGTAAGTATTATAAGTAAGTAATAATAAAGCCTCCGTAGAAAATGTAAATTTTCAAATTAACTCATCCCCTAGTCATAACCAGATAGAATCAGAATGTTGTCAATTATCTTATGTCTCTAGGGAGGATCGTATAATGAAATATAGCTTAGAAAATGTTAGTAACAAAAGCCTTTTGTCACTATCTCCTAAAGAAAAAGTACAAGCGGAAGTAAAATGTACAAAAATAGTATAAAAATATTATATAAAAGTAATGCTATGTTAAAGGTAATTATGTATGCCTTAGATGCCTTGTATACATTTTCTAATAATGAACATAGCAATGAATAATATATGACAAACCCCTTGGAGCTTCTTAGTGTTTATTTTATTCTGTTATTTAAGCCTAAATCAAATGTGTACATTATAAAGTGATATTAGGATAAATATCATTATAAACAGAAGAAAAAAAAACACTAATAAATTAATAAAATTTATGCAATATAGAAAAAATTTTACTTAAATTCTCGAGAATTACGCTATAGATGATGGGGTCATCTAAGTAAATTCTAGTAAAAAGCACAAATGTTTGGTGCATACTTATTATTTAATATGTGAATTATCGTCAAGATTATTGCAGGTAGGCGATAGAGGGCATGCAACTAGACAAAATGGCTTATAAAAAAAAACCTGCAATACAAGAAAACAAGCTGGAGGCTGATTATTTTCTTTTATTGATTTCAAGACTTAAAAGTTAATAAATTATTAAGTATTTAATTAATTACTATGACATATAATTCTTGTTTTAATTTGATTTGGTACATAAATTACAAATAGATACTTAGTAATAATGTTAGTCGACGTTGTAGTATATACTTACACTTTTTCCTTTTCATAAATAAAGCAGCAAAACCGAACACGTGGAACCACTTATGTTAATAACACAGAGGTCTGCCTTCGACGAGACGAACCGGAAGTAAAGTATTGCTTAATCGATTCCTCGATCGAACCTCCTAAAGCAGTTCAGCACTAAACAAATCGGTGAATAGTAATTGTTCGGCAGATATAATATGGCTAATATAAAAGCAATCGCTGACACAGTACTATTGGCTGATTATTTAAAGGCTTGGAAATGCTTAGGAAAGGGCAGTCTACAGTCAGTTGCTTCTGTTATACTGAGTTAAGTGACGATAGTGTTTTCGCTAATACATAAGATGTCCCCCAGCAATATATTTAGGTAAGAACCGTTTTAAGTTAAAATTATTAGTCCTTGTTATAACCTCTTACTGTGTTCTTGATTATGTTCTTGTATTAATATAGATATAGTTTGTTTTGGAAAATAGTTCTTTGTTATAATTTGGTAAAGATCCCCAACATCCCTAGTCACAGCCCGACAAAATGGGGTGTGACAATATAAACCTATGCTAAACCTCCTATATGTAAGAAAATTAAATAAACTAAAGTTCATGGAATACAATACAAAATTAATGTATGCAATGTCAAAAGAAAAAACAATATCTAAATATCTAAGTTAGATAAATGAAGATATTTATAAAATTATATATAGACATCTACATTTATCTTATTTTCTAATACAAGTTGTTTAAGCGAAGACTCAAATGAACGTGTATCCTTATTTATCAAAGCATTCAGTAGGGCATTAACACACTTACAAATATTATAAGAAAACGACCTTAGAAATATCAACGTACGATGCTGAGAAACAGTAAGGAGGTGGTTTCTACGAATATTAACGCTGTGAACATCGGATCTGATTCTTATTTTACGGTAAAGAGAATTAGGCATATGCAATGGAATTATTTTTTGATGCAGTGTACAACAGTGCAAGAACCTTCTCTTGTACATAGGCAGCCAAGAAATCTAAAGTAGAAATTTTTCTAGGAATGTTAAAAATAAACCGTACGCAATAATTCTGAATTCGATGCAAACGCTGTCGCCGCATTTGTGACAGACAAGGACCGTAAACTATATCTCTTTACTTAAGAGTATCTTTGATCTTCCATTTAGCACGGATCGATTGTTGAACAACAATTTCAGATTTGTAAAAGATTTTTTACGATGCTAGTCACTTAAACCTCAAATCTCAGATCAGAGTCCAGCAGCAAGCCAAGATTCCTAGCCAGGTCAACCATGGGAAGAGACTAACCATTTAGTCTTACATTTATATAATTTCTAGCCCTTTCCCTGGCTAACCCGGGACCAAAAAGCATGACCTGACACTTATCCGGATTATTTAAACTATAATTTGTGTGAGCAACAAAACGTCGAAAGATCCTTGAAGATTCCTCGTGCAATCTAAGGCGAAACCTCGGATAGTAATTCCAATTTGACACGGTCTAAGCCCAAGAACCATGATTTCTTATTAAAAATCTTGTTCTCCATTTTGTATTAGAAGTTTGTTGTGTTTTTTATAAAAATATTTAGATTAAATCTGTCCTCTCTATATGTTTTTTGGTATTTTAATCATTTACAATATTAAATTAAGTTTAAAAAATTGATAGTGGTTTTTTTAGCTATTTATATATTACAAAAATATAAAACATTTATTACAATAAGTATATTGTAAAATGTTTTAGGCGGTATCACAATGGCATTATTTAAGGGAGTTTTTTTTGAAAATGACATGGGAGGCCCACTAAAAAAGTTCGCGGGAGGGCTCCAAAAATTTTTGCTACGCTACTCGATGCCTATGGATAAACAATCAGTTATAACTCGTCAACAAGTCACAGAATCAATATTAAACATACATATTTAGCATTAAGAACGCTATATATTTGTTCGAAGTAGTTTTAGATTTATATGTTGAAAGTTACTGACATTTGGAAAAAAGGTAATTTTTAAGATTTTTTTCGCGTTTCCTCGGAAACAAATCAACTCTTACCTACATCAATTTTTATAGAATCTACCTATTGTAGTATAGAAGACAAAAGACAATTTTCGATACTTAAGGTAATGGTTTAAAATGGGTCCGGCAATAGGATTAAACGGTTTTGCAAAGGTTGCCATGAAAATACTATTTATTTAACAAACATCAAATACTGATGCCGCTGAAGTTTGTTGTTAAAAAAATTGTCACAATGGTAAATTGGCCAAATAACCAACGGATTTTTATTGTAAAATCATTTATCAGTTTATCCAATCGTTAGTTCCAACAAGAAATTCGATTTTGAGATGGGTAAAAAATATCAACGAAAGAGAAAGTGTAATTTCCAAATGTCGGTTGACCGGTGCAGTTCGTACAAAAGAAAGAGTTAAAGCAGCAGAGTACACAACGTTCTGCAATTCGGCAATTAGCTGCACTGCACATTACAAAGTGAAGCTTGCAACGAATCTTACATCAGGATTTGAAATTCCATCCATACGAGATACCGATATTCCAGAGGCTGACTCCTATAGATAAAGTAAATCGTCTCGATTTCTGACAGCATTTTTTGGGAATATTGAGCAACAATGAAGAAGTTCTTGATAAACTGATCATGCCTGACGAAACTCACCTCAGTGAATATATTAGCAAGGAAAATTTTCGCTACCGGGAAAACACAATCCAAAAGTAACAGTGTGGAGTGGAGTTTCCGCATTTGGTGTGATCGGGTCATACTTCTTTGAAGAAAATGGCCACACCATTACTGTCAATTTAGTTGGGATGCTGAAAACATTTGTAACTCCGGATCTCCAAAGAAAGGGTCAGGGTAAAGTTTTAGTTTCAATACAGCGCATGTTTCCGAATCGCCTAATTTCAATGTTTGGCGACATTGCATGGCAAGATCGCCGGATGTAACGGTCCACGATTTCTTTCTGTGTGGATATCTAATGCGTAAATTATTTTCTACTCGTCCCCAAACACTTCCTGAACTTAAAGAAAGCATAGAAATGCATAGAAAAAGAAGGGGATAATCTTAAGAAAGTGACCTATGCAGACTCGAAGTATTTCAACGAATTTTCAGAATTGTATTTTTAGTGTAAGTAACAATAAGGCCGAATATATTCTTTGTATCCTCACGGTAGCCTATGACAAATCGTTTGGAACTTGTACAATTTCCCAAATTATTTTTCGGATCGATTTTTGTAATCTTCCTAAAATGATATCCCATCCACCCACTTCTCCATGGATATGGGTTTGTTCGTGTTTGCTGTAGGCGTGGTATTTTTTCAGTCTAAAGCTCATGGTAGGAGTATATTTAAATAATTATACAATAAAATACGGACAAAACAGTTAACATGTTTTTCTACAAATATACGTATATTGTATCCACGTTAATACCTTTTTACTTTTTAACTTATTGGAGTGAACCAAAAACAAATTGTAGGATTACGTAAAAAAATTTTTTTCTAGTTATTAGAAAAACAAAAGACTAACAACTTTACAAGATATCACCATAAGTTTTATTTTTTAATGGGACGACTTGTATATTACATGTTCCCGCATCTAATTTTAAAATATTTAGGTTTCTCTTTGAAACGTGTGTAGTTATCTATATTTATATAATTATTGAATCGTCTGTTCAATGCAATAATTAAGCAAAGTAAAATTTCATCAGCTTGCAGTTTTACAGCATTTTCAGACGAAATTTCAGATCTAAAAATGTAAGTATTCTTTCTTTTCTTTCCTCTTTCTCACTTCTTCATCCAACCTCCCTCTATACTTATACTTTCTCAATTCTGCTTATCTTCTTCGCTTTGTTTCCTTTACTCATCGCATTAATCCTTCGTGTCTCTTTCCCTTTCCCCCTCTTGCCCATTCTGCTATCCCCATTTTATTAGTAGCAATGAGGCTTATTACACATTACAGATTAGACATTTTTACCAACGGAATTTCTTGTGAACAATAAACATTTATTGGGCCAAGTTAAAGAGTCATCGAAAATAATTATAGGGTAATTGAATTATGAAAAAAAAAACTTTTTCATGATTATATTTTTACTTTTTACGGAAAAAATTAAACGCCACAAATAAAATATGATTTAAAATTTCCAAATAAAACGAATTGGAGATTTTAAATTGATTTTTAATTTTTAATATGTATATATATATATATATATATATATATATATATATATATATATATATATATATAACTTAGTATTTATTTTTGTTTTCTTTGACCTAGTTCTACTATATATATTTTTCGGTGCTATTTTCTTGGTTTTTGGTCACTTTTTAAAGGAAAAATGTTTTTATATATATATATATATACATATGTATATATATATATATATATATATATATATATATATATATATAAATATATAAATATATAAATATATAAATATAAATATATATAACAATATATAATAACAATAATCAACTTTATTTAAATTTCAAAACCAATCGGACATAAATGTTTAACATTTCTGGGAAAGTAATAGAATCCCGTATTCATGAAATCGAATTTTTTTTTTATCTGATTGAGTTTATTATACCTGTGTAGTTAAATCTAGAAATTGTGAGGTAATTTGTGCTATTTGTCAGGAAAATGATGTTTAAAATTTATTTCAAAATCAGCGTATTAATTTAGTTAACTGGCAAAATTGAAAATAAATTCAATCAGTAGTTAACGAAATTAAAAATCAATTTAAAATCTCCAATTCGTTTTATTTGGAAATTTTAAATCATATTTTATTTGTGGCGTTTAATTTTTTCCGTAAAAAGTAAAAATATAATCATAAAAAAGTTTTTTTTTTCACGATTTAATTACCCTATAATTATTTTCGATGACTCTTTAACTTGGCCCAATAAACGTTTATTGTTCACAAGAAATTCCGTTGGTAAAAATGTCTAATCTGTAATGTGTAATAAGCCTCATTGCTACTAATAAAATGGGGATAGCAGAATGGGCAAGAGGGGGAAAGGGAAAGAGACACGAAGGATTAATGCGATGAGTAAAGGAAACAAAGCGAAGAAGATAAGTAGAATTGAGAAAGTATAAGTATAGAGGGAGGTTGGATGAAGAAGTGAGAAAGAGGAAAGAAAGGAAAGAATACTTACATTTTTAGATCTGAAATTTCGTCTGAAAATGCTGTAAAACTGCAAGCTGATGAAATTTTACTTTGCTTAGTTATTGCATTGAACAGACGATTCAATAATTATATAAATATAGATAACTACACACGTTTCAAAGAGAAACCTAAATATTTTAAAATTAGATGCGGGAACATGTAATATACAAGTCGTCCCATTAAAAAATAAAACTTATGGTGATATCTTGTAAAGTTGTTAGTCTTTTGTTTTTCTAATAACTAGAAAAAAAATTTTTTACGTAATCCTACAATTTGTTTTTGGTTCACTCCAATAAGTTAAAAAGTAAAAAGGTATTAACGTGGATACAATATACGTATATTTGTAGAAAAACATGTTAACTGTTTTGTCCGTATTTTATTGTATAATTATTTAAATATACTCCTACCATGAGTTTTAGACTGAAAAAATACCACGCCTACAGCAAACACGAACAAACCCGTATCCATGGAGAAGTGGGTGGATGGGATATCATTTTAGGAAGATTACAAAAATCGATCCGAAAAATAATTTGGGAAATTGTAAGTTCCAAACGATTTGTCAGGCTACCGTGAGGATACAAAGAATATATTCGGCCTTATTGTTACTGTAACAGAATAGGCTATAATCACAGTATAGAGTATAAATTTTTATATATTCTAAATATAATTCAAGCAATATGTTACTAAAACTGTTGGTTCTCACGTTCACACTTAATCAGGCTTGATTATTTCACAAGAATTATAAGTAAATTTATCTAATATTAGTTTCGAGAATTTAAAACCCTAGATAAGTATCATATAACTCAAATGCTACAATCTAGAGTATAGACGGATATATGGATGAGCTTTCTTAAAAGGTTACAATGTATGCCTTCCTTTTCGAGGGTTTATGATCCCATATCTTCCCTGGTTTATGATAATCTTTCTTTGGTCTGTTTAATTTAACTCGTTAGAAATGTTAATTGAAACATTTTATTTGGTTCCATGCAATGATAATAAATGGTCAATTTACTACGTTGAAAATACAATAGAGTATTTTATATAGGAGCATTACCGAAAAGCCATGTTTTTGGGGCATAATTTTGCCTGCAGAAAAGATAAACTGAAAGGGTTTTTCGTGCCTTTTTTTCGCCATGACTTTTCGGACCCATAATGTGGATAAGTTAGTATAGGCTTATATATTAGATTATATACATAATCTTAGGACTAAGAATTGAAGGGAATTTCATTTTTTAATCTATTTATTCATTTTTAATTATCATGGGTGACACCCCGTGTCTGTAAAACGAAGTTCTGAACGTAAAGTATAGAGTAGGGACTTAAGCTTCACCATCCACAGCTTTATTCGTTTCGTCCTGACTAATAAAATTAAAGAGGTGTTGGTCTAAGGGGTGGATCTAGTAATAGCTGAGCTAACTTTGTATTTTACGGGAAGTTTAAAAGTTAGTCTGTGTCAGAGTTTTGATTCTTATAGTTGATTCTAAATTCTTCTTTTGTGGTGGTTTATGGGGCTTTACGTATACAGTGGGTTATTAAAGTTAAGGGATTTTCAAAGATATTTCATAGAGTTAAATTTACGGGTTATTTAAAGATTCTTATTTTCTTTTCTTTTGTACTAAGGTTGGGGATTTTAAGATAATTCCCTCATTCTAGATTTAAATACTTTTTTTTGTTATTAGGTTTAAGTATTATTTTTGTACAGCATTTCACTTTCTTTATTTTTGTTAATAGATTTTTAAGTTGTTTTTAAAAACCAAATCTTTTATTTAAATAAACCACCTGATTTAATATTTAAATAAATATATATTCAAGAAGAAGATACCATCGTTGTTGTAGTTTTGCTGTTGTTCGAGTTTATATGGCCACAGAATTGGTGAGATAAAATTTATAAATAACTTGTACTAATAATTATAATTGCAAATGTGTTAAACTATAATTCACGAAGAAGCCTATAGAGTACCTTTGATTTTACTTATCATATATTAGTTAATTTCAGTATTGTGACAGGGTTGCCCGCTACGTCTCAAATAAATAAATAAAATAAATAAATTATTTTAAATATAATAATCAACCGCTCGATAACCCTGCTACATTACTTACACTAAAAATACAATTCTGAAAATTCGTTAAAAGACTTCGAGTCTGCATAGATCACTTTCTTAAGATTATCCCATTCCTTTTCTATGCATTTCTATGCTTTCTTTAAGTTCAGGAAGTGTTTGGGGACGAGTAGAAAATAATTTACGCATTAGATATCCACACAGAAAGAAATCGTGGACCGTTACATCCGGCGATCTTGCCATGCAATGTCGCCAAACCTTGAAATTAGGCGATTCGGAAACATGCGCTGTAAAACAGCGATGGCCCATCTTGATGAATGTGCCATCCTGTTGAAACTAAAACTTTACCCTGACCCTTTCTTTGGAGATCCGGAGTTACAAATGATTTCAGCATCCCAACTGAATTGACAGTAACGGTGTGGCCATTTTCTTCAAAGAAGTATGACCCGATCACACCAAATGCGGAAACTCCACACCACACTGTTACTTTTGGATTGTGTTTTCCCGGTAGCGAAAATTTTGCTTGCTAATATAGTGATTGAGGTGAGTTTCGTCAGGCATGATCAGGTTATCAAGAACTTTTTCATTGTTGCTCAATATTCCCAAAAAATGCTGGCAGAAATTGAGACGATTTACTTTATCTATAGGAGTCAGCCTCTGGAATATCAGTATCTCGTATGGATGGAAATTCAAAAACAAAATTGTTCTTCTCTATTTTAGATTTTGAAAAAGACCAATTCTAGGTTGATGCGTTAGTCAAAATAAATATGATTAAAAATAAAAACATTTTTCCTTTAAAAAGTGACCAAAAACCAAGAAAATAGCACCGAAAAAAAAAAAAAAAAAAAAATATATATATATATATATATATATATATATATATATATATATATATATATATATATATATATATATATATATATATATATATTTACATATATATATAAAATAGCTATATATATATATATATATATATATATATATATATATATATATATATATATATATATATATATATATATATTTATATATATATATATATATATATATATATGTATATATGTACATATATATATATATATATATATATATATATATATATATATATATATATATATATGTATATATGTACATATATATGTATATATATGTACATATATATATATATATATATATATATATATATATATATATATATATATATATATATATATATATATATATATATATATATATATATATATATATATATATATATATATATATATATATATATATATATATATATATATATATATATATATATATATATATATATATATATATATATATATATATATATATATATATATATATATATATATATATATATATATATATATATATATATATATATATATATATATATATATATATATATATATATATATATATATATATATATATATATATATATATATATATATATATATATATATATATATATATATATATATATATATATATATATATATATATATATATATATATATATACTGTGTTTTTTAGGTATGTTTTCCGGAGAGTGCTATTGTTGTTGCGCTAATTGCTCTTAAGTTTTTGCGATTTTGATTTGTCGATTATTCTCTTCCATATTGTTGGTAGTTTTAATGATTCTTCCATTTTATTCAAATCACCTTGTTTTTCAATTTCTCTGGCTTCTCGGATTATTCTGGTCTTATAATGTTCTATATTGGAAATCTCCCTACACCCATCGAAATTTATGTTATGGCCAGTTTCCTGATGATGTAGGAATAAAACTGAGGTTGTTTGTTTGTTTCTGATGCTGAGTTTATGCTCTTCCACTCTTGCTGATATTCGCCTGTTTGTTTGTCCCACGTGAATCTTTTCACAGTCCTGCACGGAATGCTGTACACTCCGTGGTTTTCCAGTTTGATTTTATCTTTTGGGTTTCAAAGTAGTTTACCTATAGTTGTTTGTGGCTTGTGTATTGTTTGTATGTTGTGTTTCCTATTCTTCCTATTCTGTCTGTTGTGCCTTTTACATATGGTAAGACTACTTGTTGCTTTCCCGGTTCATAATTTTTGTTGTTCATTGTTCGGGAACCCCTCTATGGTGCGATTTGTGTAGCCATTTTTCTTTAAAGTACTAGATATCACCTTAAGTTCGTTTTGTCTCGTCTGTGTTTCAGTTAATTGCACGGATCTGGATATTAGGGTCTTTCCCACAGCTTGAATTTGTGCTGGGTGATGATGTGATCTTGCATTTAAATGTCTGTCTGTATGTGTTGGTTTTCTGTTCATAGTGTATTCGAAATGTCAGTATGCAGTTTTGTGACCAGCACGTCTAAAAATGTTGTTTTCCTCTAACTCTAGAGTAAATTGTATTCTGGGGTGGATTGAATTTACGTGAGTCAGAAATTTTTCGAGCTCTGCATGACCATTTGCCATATAATAAATATGTCATCCACATGACAAATCCATAATTTGGGCTTTAAACTTGCTTTCTCAAGAGCTTCTTTCTCGAAGTATATCATAAATAAATTCGCGACTACTGGTGATAGCGAGGACCTCATTGGAGCACCATCCATTTGTTTATACATTTGCCCGTTGAATGAAAAATAAGTATTTTTAAGGCAATGCTCCGAGAGTTGTATTATATGTGCCTGGAAATCCTCGTTCATAGTAATCTTGTCCAATGGTTCGTCGATGGGAATACTGGGATATAACGATTTGACATCTAGGCTTGCTATGATGTCGTCTTTTTCAAGAACGATGTCTCGTATAATTTGAGTGAAATTCTCCGAGTTTTTTAGAAATGAATCAGCTTTTGCTACAGCTGGTTGGATAATTTCAGAAAGATATTTCTCCAGTTTTTGTAGCGGCGAATTAACAGCACTAACAACAGGTCCGATGGGCGCCCCTAGTTTGTGTATTTTTGGTAAACCATAGAGTTTAGGATATCTCCTCGACTTTTCCCGTGGTATGATTTTTTGTTGAATTTCAGGGTTTATTGGTGAACTTTTTATTTTTAGTTGTTTTTCCTAGGTACGTTGTTGAGTCCCTTGAAACAGGCCTATAACAATTGTCTTGTAGGATATCCTGTATTTATTGTACTAAATCTTGGGTATTCATAACCACAGTTGCGCTTCTTTTATCTGCTGGAAGGATTGTGATGTCTTTATTTCTTCTTGTTAGGTCCCTTTGTTCAGTGGCATTTAAGTTTTGTTCTGGTGCTTTGCTTGATTTTAAAATTTTTGCCACCTCTTGTCGAATTTCCTTTGCTTTTGTTTCTTCCGAGAAGTCAAGGACAGCGTCCACTCCAGCTATTATTTTTTCTTTAGGGATTTCCTTAGGAGATATCGCAAAATTAAAACCCTTACTCAGTACGGATTTTTCACTATCTGAGAGATTGTAGGATGATATATTACGCACTAATTTATCCACGTTTATTGATGATACTTGTGGCTGACTCGACTTTCTTAGAAGTTTGTCATATTTTTTCGAAAGTTGATCGGTCTTAATATTCTTATTCCACAATAAAGGGTTAATGATGTTACTTAGTTTAAGGTGTAACTTTAAAAGTTTTTTCTCTGTCTCGGCTAGTTATTTTCTAGTTTGATGGATTTGTTCTTTTAATAAAGCCTTACTAGCATTTTGAAGTATGGTGTTAGTTTTTCTAGTTTTAGTATGATAGGACAACCGTTTAAAAGTAGGAAGTAAATCGTTGTCACGACACTTAATTTGAAAGGTTAGATTACATAAAAGATTAGTTTTCTTACCTCTCAGTTTCTCATACGCCTTGATTGTCTTGAAGATCTCCTCCGCGTAGAGGTGTATATTGTTGATTCTTAGTCCTTCACGGATGGAAAAATACAATGTATTTGAAAACAAACAAACTACCTCAGCTTTATTCCTACATCATCAGGAAACTGGCCATAAAATAAATTTCGATGGGTGTAGGGAGATTGCCAATATAGAACATTATAACACCAGAATAATCCGAGAAACTATATAAATTGAAAAACAAGGTTATTTGAATAAAAGTGACGAATCATTAAAACTACCAACAGTACCGAAGACAATAATCGACAAATCTAAAATCGCAAAAACTCAAGCGCAACTAGCGCAACAACAACAGCAACATCCGAAAAACATAAATAACGGCCAACGGCCGCGCATATGATGTGTTTTTATTCCGGGTGTATATCCGCGTTCATCACTCTCGTTTTGAGAAGAACAATTTTGCTGACGTTTCGCCAAAATAGCTTTTGGCATTTTCGAAGCTTTCTGTTTCGCGTCCGACTGAAGACCTTCCTTTTATACCCCCACCCTCGGCCGAAGGTTATATATAAACGGTCGAACGTCATTGTTTTTATTTTCGGGACGTTGTTGTTGAATAATGCCGCTTGATTTTCTGTGGTTATTTATTTCCATACTGCCCGTAAAGTTATTGATTCGTCCCTTTTATTCAAATTACCTTGTTTTTCTTTTCTATGGCATCTCGGATTATTCTGGTCCTACAGTGGTCGATTTTTATTTTGGCCACCACTGGTGATAGTAAGGATCCCATTGGAGCTCCGCCTATTTGATTGTACATTTGCCCGTTAAATGAGAAATAAGTATTTTTAAGACTATGCACTCACAGTTGTATTATATGGGCCGAAAAATCCTCGTTCATATCAATCTTGACCAGTGCTTCGTCGATGGGAATGCTACGATACAACGATTTAACATCTACGATTGCTATGAGGTCGTCTTTTTTCAAGAATGACGTCTCGTATAATTCGGGTGAAATGCTCTGAATTTTTTACATACGAGTGAGCTTTTTCCACAGTCGGTTGTATAATATGCGCAATGTATTTTTCTAGTTTTTGTAAAGGCAAATTAGCAGCACTAAAGGTCAAATTACATAAAAGATTAGTTTTCTTACCTCTGATTTTCTCGTACATCCTGATTGCCTTGAAAGTTTCCTCCCCGTAGAGGTGTATAGTGTTGATTCGTAGTCCTGTACGGATGAGAAAATATCACGCATCACGATTGAAGACTGATACACAAACGAGACATGATAAACTTAATATAATATCTAGCACTTTAAAGAAAAACGGTTACACAAAGCATGCCATAGATAAAGCCATTAATAAACAGGGTTCCCGAACAAACAGCAACAATTATGAACCCGGAAGACGACAAGTAGACCTACCATATGTAAAAGGTACCACAGACCGTATTGGCATGATTCTTAGAAATCATAATATACAAACAATTCATAAGCCACAAACCACCATAGGTAAACTACTTGAAAATCCAAAAGATAAAATAAAATTGGAAAACCACGGAGTATATAGCATCCCGTGCCAGGACTGTGAAAAGTTGTATGTTGGGCGAACAAACAGACGAATATCAGCAAGAGTAGAAGAACATAAACTCAGCATCAGAAATAAACAAACAACCTCTGCCTTATTTTTACGTCATCAGAAAATAGGCCACAAAATAAACTTCGAAGGGTGTTAGGAGATTGCCATTATGGAGAGACCTCTATAGGACCAGAATAATCCGAGAAGCCATAGAAATAGAAAACCAAGGTGATTTAAAGAAAAGGAACGAATCATTAAAGTTGCCAGCAGTATGGAAATCATATATCATATATCACCAAAAACCACAGAAAATCAAGCGGTCTTAGTTCAACAACAACGTCCCGAAAATATAAACAAAGACGCACGACCGTTTAAGGTATAAAAGGAAGATGCGCTGTCCCTAACACTATCAGTCTTCAATCGGACGCGAAACAGAAAGCTTCAAAAATGCCAAATGCGATTTTGGTGAAACGTCAGCAAAATTGTTCTTTTCAGAACGAGAGTGATGAACGGTTGTACACCCGGAGTGAAAACACATCATATATATATATATATATATATATATATATATATATATATATATATATGTAAATTTTGAAAATTTGACAGTTACCTAAAGTCGGTAAAGGCAATTTGTTTAAAATAATTTCAAGACGGCGGCGGCACTTCCGGTTATAAGTAGATCTCAACTTTCTTGTTTTAAATGGAATATCCTGTACATTATCGCATTTTTGGATTCTTCGGAAAATTCTAGGTTTATTTCATGCATAATATCCTATACCTAAGTTCAACTGATTTTGAGATATTTTCAATTTTATCAGTATCTCCCGATGAAAGTCTCTATTATTTTTTTGCGGTTGGTTTCCTTGTCGAAGAGGATCGACCTAAGTGGGCCGTCCTGGTTTTTTTTTAATAAATAAATACGGGGTGTTCAAAAACTGACATTAAAAATTTACTAGTAAAATCGTTAAAAGTAAGTTTTTTCAGATGGGAACCCGCAATTTTTATAATTTTATCTTATTTAGTTCTAAAATAAGGGTGACTTTGTATGAGATTGTCTATTTCAACAATTTGGAGTTTTCGAAATATTGACAATACCATACGGTTTCTAAGTTGTTATTAGTTTTCCATGACGGGGAAGTGTGACGAAAACAAAACCTACTGTGTACTATATGAACGTAATATTTGCTGTCGTTTGACAATTACATACTAAAATAATCAATTATTATAATTAATTTAATAATCATGCCGAGGCGATTAATTATGCACACGAGGATTATTCGAATTTGTTTATGACCTATGGGAAATGTAACAAAGTTTTATCAAGAACATGCCAGATATTTTCTGATAGATATCTAGATAAACAGAAACTGTCACTGAGCAGTTTTAAACAAATGTAACTTTTAACGATTTTTACAATTATTGCCAGTCTTTGATCACCCTTTATTTATTTATTGTTAAAATATCAGCACAGCCCAATAAAGTAGATCCCCTTCGATAAGAGAATCAACCAGAAATAAATAATAGAGTGTTTCATAAGGAGATAGTTATGTCTAGACCTGCAAACGTCATTTTTGACATAAAATTCAAAATATCTTAAAAACCATTGAACTTAGGTATAGAATACTAAAGCATAAAAAATACCTAGAATTTTCCGAGGAATCCAAAAATGCGATAATATACAATCAATCAATCAATATGAGATAATACGTGAATTCCACAATTAGCCAATATTATCACAATTGCCCAGTTCCCCCCTTGAAAATATAACTATGGATAAACTAACAAACGAACAGCGCGTAAAACTTACTGAGTTTTACTTTGAACATCGACGCTCCATTATTTTTAACAGAATTCCCTACCACATTCAGAAATAATGGCCCTTGCACGTCTGTTTTGGAAACAAGGAACCGTCAAGGATCTCCCATGAACTCGAGGATTACGCTCAGATCATTCCCAGGCAATATTCGACGTAAACAGCGGAGCATTGATGAATTACATACAGTAGAAAATGTTTCCATACAAGGTTCTATTAGTACAGGAACTTAAGCCCATAGATCGCTTAAAGTATTCTGTCCGTATACAGCAGATTATGACGGACGACGAAAACTTTAATAAGAA
This sequence comes from Kuschelorhynchus macadamiae, assembly GCA_030620095.1. Lineage (NCBI taxonomy): Eukaryota > Metazoa > Arthropoda > Insecta > Coleoptera > Curculionidae > Kuschelorhynchus > Kuschelorhynchus macadamiae. Next base: position 58,226 of record JAUTXW010003327.1, read on the forward strand.
ATTGATTATGGGAAAAGAAGCTCATTTTCACTTAAACGGCTTCGTAAATAAACAGACCAGATTTTGGTATCTGAATATTTCAGAATCATTCCCCAAAGAGAGTTGAATCCTCTCAAAATCGCAGTTTGGTGAGGAATTACATCTGAAATGCTGCTTGGCCCTACTTCTTCGAAAATTTCATGAAAATGCTCTCCGGGTAAGAATAATGAAGTCTTGGTTTTCAAAGTAAAACTCAATACATTTTACGTGTTAGTTTATCGTAAGATATTTTCAATTTTTTTCACAATCTTAAACAAACATTAAATAATATATAATAGAGAAAACGTTATCTAATTTTTAAATGGTAAAGTGACATTTACCCTTGCGGTAGCAGGAATTTACATATACTTACTCAGTAAGGTTAAACCGTGTTCCACTCATAATATAATACAAAACAAATGGGTAAATTTCCTTTATCCGAAACTTCCTTCGTTATAAGTACATTGAAACCTCCTTTAAGGGACACCTCCGAACAATGGACACCTCTGCTGAATGGACAATTTTGAAGTCACCGACCGTCAGTATATGTATTCCTGTGTATTAAACCCTCTTGACACCGGACACTCTCAACAACGGACACGGACAGTAAAATTTGGAACATTTTTAATAAAAACAGTCAAATTTACCTCCTCAGAACGGACAGATGTTCAGATAATTTTTGAAAAACCTACATTTAAAGCCGGTATTTTTATTGCACATTATGGGCTATATTTAGATCTATGGCTTATAGGTAAATTGCGGTGAATTGCATAATAAATAGATTATTTTTATAAAATGTAGTCTTCATCAATTCATCAAGTTTATTTACGGAAAATCCTAACATAAGTGTACGTGAGTGCATCAGTGAATTTCAATGATGATGAAGAAATTATTTCTTCCAATATTAAGAACATTAAGGAAGTATATAAAATGTTGAGAAATTGAAAACTTTTGTGTGTTATCTAGGGATTCTGTTTTAGCGGAAAAAATCTCATAAGTTACGTCTAAAATGGAATCTCAAATTATTAAAAATAAATTAACTAGTTTAAGACAAACAACATTTGATAATTTTTTTAAATAGAAACTTTTTATAAAGTAGAACTGTATCAAACTGTATATGTAGGTAGTATAATATTTTATATTAGGTAGTACATTTTTATTGTATGCATATATGCATGTAAAAGATGTTAGTGTATACGTAGTAACAATTGTGTTAATAATTTGTACTAAACATTACTTAATAAAATATTTTTTCAAATAAAATTACAATGGTATTTAATTTGTTCACTCCCCACAACGGACACCTCTTTACAACGTACAGTTTCTGTGGCGCGGCTACTGTCCGTTGTTGAGAGGTTTCAATGTACTTAATTTTATTAGGAATAGTAAAGTGTTACTCAATTTAGTTCGGCGCATAATCATTTAGTAACACATATTCTATGCTGTTTTATTCTAAAATATATTATTATATTATACTGGGCACCATTTTGTTTCACCATACTGTATTCCTACGTTATTAAGTAGTGTTTTCAGGGTGATTTTTTAATATTTTATTAGACCACCATTTTTTTTGCTATCTTGGATTAACACCAAAATGTTATTCATTCCCATGTAACACTTGATTTTTGTGCAACATTTGAGATAAATTTGATAACTAGTTTTTTAGTAATAATTTTTTTAAGGTTTCAGCAGGCCACCATCTTGTTATGCTAAATTTATCAAAATATTGCCAAGTCATCCTCATACGACATAATGTAAGTCAATCTGGTAAGAAGTTTTTAATCTAGGGTAAAGGCTACAGTGATTGGCCACTTAAGAAGTTCTCTAACTTAATATGTTATAAAGAATGAAGCCAGTGCAAATTTTTAAAAAAATGTTTAATGTTTACGGTAGAGCAAACTTTTCTCTTCAAGAATTTATATTTGTTTTAAACTTTAATTTAACTATAGATTGAATAATTTAATTTAATTCTAACAACAGCTGATTCCATAGTTATTAGCCACGAAACGATAGTCATTGGCATGACGCTGCCGACAGTTATTAGCCACTTGATGTAGTCATTAGCATGGTGCTGCCAACAGTTAATAGCCACTTACGCTAATGTTTTATTTTTATTATTGCGATAATTTTTATAATGTAATGAAATAAAAATTAGTTCAGATATATCAAAACGTTTATTATAAAAAATAATATATAGGTAAGTACATATTGTAGTATTTGGCTAAATACATATAGAGACTTTAATAATTGGTAACCAAGTAAAAATAAATCAAATTCGAAACTAAAACTAAAGCATAACCTCAAAATAAATGGAAATTATTTTGTTTTTAAACAAAAATGGCATGTAAAAAGTTCGTTTTCACTTTGAAGTTTTTTCGCATATTCTACGTAATATGTCCTTTAACACCTTGAATATTTTATATATGTCTTTATATCTGACATGTTATAGGTACAAGAAAAGCACAAGCCAGACACAACCTTTTCATTTTTAACAAATATTATGTAGCATTCCTTGGTTTTTAAGAAGCTATTCTTTTTGTTTATTTTCTATTTTTTCCAAATCAATTTTTGAAAGTTAAAACAAGCGGAGGCTTCATATTTTTTTTGCCCTTTCTTTCAGGAGTTGTTGGTCATCTAAAATAGCTACTTATTGCTACATTTTTGGTAACCGAAATAGGTGAATCAACTCTACCGGAGGTTACTTGATCCATGAGAGTTACCGTAAATTCATTTAAGGCGTTTAGAGGTTCTGGTGATATGTGGCTTATATAGGTGATATCTTGTTCCACAGGTATAGTATTTATGTCAAAATTTGGTATTTCTTTTTCCTCACATATTGGCTTATCCGTAGTTGAGTTTTCTTCGTCATCGCTATTCACTAATTCTGGTACTTCTATTATAGAAGCTTCATTAGCATTTCAATCATGGTCTGCCAGTTATCATAATTGTATTCAGGATTTGTTTCATCTGTGGTCACTTCTCTTTCGACATCTTTGTCTTTTGCAAATTCGCAGAAAATTTTATACAACATTAAAAACTTTTTGCTTTGAGGACTAGTGTTTTCTTCCTGAAAAGTAGTAAAGCGGATATAATTTTCCCCAACCATTCCCTTAAATGCTGGCCGCATCATTCTTGTCGCATTTGGATAAAAAGTAACCAAAACTATATTTAGTTTTCTGTAAAACTCGTAAAACTCACTAAGCTGGAATATTGTATGTGTACTATGGCCGTCAACGAACATGATAATTGGAAACTGGATCTTTTGGTCTCTTACGAAAGGGTAGAACACATTTCCAATGTATTCGTAGCACAATTCATTATTCATCCACCCATTGTCACTACAACCTAAACCCCAATTGGATGGTACAGATTGGCTTATTTCAGACGGCTTTGGGCGCATATAATCATAGGCGGAGTTACCTTACCGTCAGCCGAAAACATGAACATTACAGTTATATTCTTTTTTGGGTTATGTTTTATTTCGTAAACGTTTCGAGGGCCTTTTGGTGCTAGAACCTTTTTATTTTTCGGGCAAAGAAGGAAGCAGGTTTCATCCCCGTTAAAAATGCGTGAAGGATCTTTAAACATATCATCCAAACCCTTTCCTTCCAAATACGTCTTTACATCTTTAAACCATTTCTTAATGTTTGCTTCAGAAACAAGGGAGGATGCAGAAGTACTTCTTTCCGAACTGCATAGAGAGATATTTGGATGCCTTTTGAGAAAAGCTCGCATTCATTCTTTTTCTCAAGTTGTCTTTAAATGGGTTTTCATCCAAAAATCTTTTAACTGACCATTTAATATCCTCGTCACTCGTAGGAACACCTTTTTTATGGCTGCTTACAATGAATTGTTCTAATTGTTCTTCCGCTTCAATAGTTAAAACTGGAGAATCTCCGAAAGTAGTTTTTATTTTTACATCTTTTACTACGTCTAAATTGCAGAGTCGATCTGTTAACATTATAGGTTTCCGCGGCTTTTTTTCTGACATTCCGCTTTCTATAGCTGCCAATGCTTTTGTTACATCTTTTTCCGAGAACTTCTGTTCCTATCTGTAATTTTTCTTGGTCACTTCTGGCATTGTGTCTTATTCGAGTACCTAAGAAGAAGAAAATTTGTTTTGCCCTCTTCTGCTTTTATATTAGCAGGATTAGATTCGTACCTAGGTAAATACTTTCCTACCTAGGTAGGTAAGATATTCAATTTTACAAAATTGACACAGTTATTAGTCAGCTCATATCTATAGTCGTTGGGATATGGCCAACGACTTGAAAAAAACATTTATAAATCATTATTTTTATGGAAAACACAAGAGTAGCGAAATAGCAAAAAATTTAAACAAAACTGTGTTAAAGTGAAAAAAATATATTTTATAGTAATTAGCCAGGTGGTTAATTACTATGTACCAGTAAATTTAGGGTGACAGTCGTAAGCCACGTAAAATTGGCGGGAAAAAATATAATCTAACAAAAAATTTACCAAAAAAACGTTAGAAAATACTCTAATAAACTAAACTTTATCATGTACAACTATTTCAACCAAGAAAATGGGTCCTATTAACAAAGCAATTCCTTAACGAATAAGCTAATGTTACATGACTTTTTTAGCACTTTTATTCACAACGTTCTACGCTAAAGCCTGCAACTCACTATTCGATTCAGTTCGTCGCGACTTAAGAAAAGTTATCGCATTTACCGAAACATTAGCGCTTAGCAATTAAATTATTTTTTATTACGCATGCATTATAATCACCGATTATCGTAAATAGCTATTACCTAACAAGTGCGAAAAGTGATACTTTACCGCACGCGACGTCAAGTGCGATAAAGTCACTTTCTGCACGTGTTGGGTACAAAATTTTACCTATGAGTATCTTGAAAAGTATATTTTCCCAATTTAAATTTCTCAAATGTCGCAAAATACTAAAGTCTAATTTACCGCACAGTATGCGGTAAAGTGAAATATCAAGGTCTACTTTACCGCATAATATGCATAATATGCGGTATAAAGTGATACTTTCCACACTCATTAATTGAGTGCGGTGTTTATGGTACACCTACTTTTTTAAAGATTCCTATACAAACGTTTGACCTATCTTTTTCACCTAGATATTATGTCTATGTCAAAATGAAGGACCACATTTGAAGACAATTTTTGAGATTATGATACATTCGTAATAAAAAAATAGCGTATGATATGCGTGTATAGAAGGCCCTTAAGCAGATGCATTTTTATTTTTTCCTTAGGTAATCAGGATATCAATAGAATTCTTGAGTTTTTAAAGAAAAATCCAAATCAGGCAAAAAATATCTTGAATTATTGTGAAAATATAGACAAATACCATTGCCAATCCTATTCCAATGAAAAGGCTCTTGCTTTGCTGGTATCACTAGGGCTTTCTAAACAGCAATATTTAACAATGCGAAAAGCAGCCAAAGATGAAAACTGTAATTTATACCCATCCTATTACCAGATTCAAATTACAAAACAAGACTGTTATCCGCCAAAAAATTCCATAATGATAACTGAAACCTTCGCAAGAATTACTTTACAATCGTTATTAGATCATACAGCCAAAAGAATTTTGGATTTTACGAATTGTGAGCCTAATATTGAATTGACGCTTTTTGGCAAATGTGGCTTTGATGGAGCGTCCGGACAAAGCGTTTATAAGCAGCGTTTATCTACTGACTCTGACAACGATGATGACTCCAGTATTTTTATGACTGCGTATGTTCCACTAAAACTAGTGTATACTACTGACCATTCAAAAGTAGTTTGGGAAAACAAAAAGCCATCATCTACATTCTATTGCCGACCCCTAAACTTCCAGTTCATCAAGGAATCCAAAGAAACCATTTTAAATTGCTGGCAGGCTTTGAAAGATGAGAAAAGCTTGCTCACGAACACTAGCATTATGGGAATATCCATTACCCACGAATTATATCTAACCATGATAGATGGTAAAATTTGTTCGTGTTTAGCTGGAGCCACATCAACAATGGTTTGCTACATTTGCGGTGCTAAACCCACCGAAATGAACACTCTTGAGGTGAATTTACTTAATTAATTAATTAATTTGTTGTATAAATATCCTGATTGTAATAGTTAATGAACGATTTTGAATATTGTAGGCAGTCTCGAAAAAAACAGTAAATAAAGAGCATTACAACTTCAGCATTTCTAGTTTGCACTCCTGGATTAGGTGTATGGAATATATATTACATGTATCCTATAATTTAAGCTTTAAAAAATGGTCTGCAAGAAGTGCACATGAAAAGGAATTAAAGGATCATAAAAAAAAACAGATTCAAAAAAGGTAATATTGTGGATGTCTAGTAAAACATACATTTTACCCCATTTTTTTCAACCTTTATACGATCCTTTTCAAAAAGTTCTATAGTGATTCAATTTATTTTTTAAGGTTCAAGGAAGAACTAGGGCTAAATATAGACTTCGTTAAACAGGGGCATGGAACGTCAAATGACGGAAATACGAGCAGAAGATTTTTCCAAAATTATGAGAGATCTGCAGCTATTACGGAAATAAATGAAAATTTAATAAAAAGATTTTATGTCATACTCCAAGTTTTGGCATCCGGATAAAAAATTAACACCCAAAAATTTGACAAGTACGCAAAAGACACTGCGAAAATTTGTATAGATTTGTACGGATGGTATTACATGCCAGCCTCAATCCATAAATTATTGCTCCATGGAGCTGACATTATTGATAATTTTTGGTTTCCCATCGGTCATCTTTCTGAGGAAGCCGCTGAGGCCAGAAATAAGCATTTCCGCCATTATAGAGAAACGCATTCTCGAAAATGCAATAGAAAAAGTACCAACGAGGATATTTTACACAATCTACTTCTGTCATCGGATCCATTAATTTCTCATTTGAGATCAGGCTTTGCTGCAGATCAAAAAGTAACTGGCAATCATTTTTCAGAAGAGGCACTTTCTTTGTTATGTAATGTGTAATTTTTTTTTAAATGAGTTATTTGCAAAATTATTAAAGTTCTCAATGTAAAAACAATAAATTTTGAGTTTTTTTCCAGAATTTTTGTCCTTTATAATTATTGACCGCATTTTAACATCGATTTCTCAAAATAATATGCTTTAGGAAAATATCGGGTTTTACAGTGAATGTCTTCATAGAACGGCTAGCGATTAATTAATTATCGATAGCCATTCAATGTCTCAAGAGCGTATGTATGGGAGGGGGGATACAGGGCCTCCCGTCCCGCCTACGTTATAGGAAATTTAGAAAGAATGTCAAAGTTTCCCCCTTGAACCCAACCTGACATAGAAACTTTGACATTCTTTCTAAATTTCCTATAACTGAAAATGTATAATTCTGTTTTTAGTTGGGTGAGACTTTGGGGCTCAGAACCCTCCCCCCCCCCTTGATATTAGCCTAGATCCGCCACTAGTTCAACACTTCTAATATTAAATACCTACATTCTTTATACTTATATGAAGCGATTTTATCGATTTTATATGTTTATGGTTATGCATTTAAAAATATACATTGAATCAAATTTTAGGATGTCCGCCATCTTGAATATTGAACAAATGTCATATTTTCTATGAATGTCTATGAGAGTATAACGCCTCAGCTTTCCAATAAAATCAAAATCATCGAAATCGGACGAATAGCATAAAAATTATGTCCAATGTCCCGATTTCCCTATGCTTCGATCCACTGTGCGTCGGTTCGATTCGTTGATTCGATTTGACCATTCATGTGAATGAAGGAATGGGCGAATCAACGAATGGACGAATATTTCATCCACATTATGCATCGATTTTTATTTGATACGTTCCCATGGATTTCATGCGTATCAATGTTTGAACATACACAAAAAAACAAAATATTTGATTCGGACGAATTGTTCGCCAAAGTCAAACCCTACTTGATTATCCGCCCAAAAGACGGAATCGCCACGCAACGAAACTAATGCATGAACCGGACCATATTCCTATACGGACGAATAGTGAGTAGCGGGCTTCACGAGATCAAACTAATGCCAAACGGGTAAAACTTCCCTGTCTAGCGATGTTGTCAGCTTTAATTCAAATTATTGTTGCTAAAAGAAATGCATCTAAAATCTTAGAATTGGCAATAATTTGATTACTGGCTAATAACTATATCCCGGTTTATTATTGTAGCCTTGACTCTATACCGCGAATTGACAGATCGACAAACAGACAGAGTGCCGGAATAAATAAAATATATATTTTTTTGGCATATAGGGGCGCTAAAATTTGAAGATATGTAAATCTTGGTGACTTTTTCACGATTAAAATAATTTTATTTGCCCGCCATTTTGTTCCCATCTTAAATTCGTACCACAATTTTATCAATTGATCTCTATATGATAATTAATTATTGCAGGAAATTTGAATCAATCTATTAAATAGTTATTTCAGTCTGAATTTTTAAAAATTTTTTTTAAATTTCCCTAGGTCCCCATTTTGTTTCGCATAATTGGGTTTTTACCAAAATATTACTAGGTCATCACCATATAACTCTTAATTTTTTACCAAAATTTGAAGTCAATTAGATTAGTAGTTTTTTTCACGATTGCAATATGTCCTTTTACAGGGGAAATAAAAATAAATAACTAGGTATGTTATTTTTTAATGAGTACTCTAGCCTTTATTACGTGCTTCAGAGTATTCCATACAACAGCGTGTTATTTAATATTGCTGAAAATTCTGGCATTTTAGATCTCAAAGGAAAGCGTAATTAAAAAAGTCACGTGATGTCCCGCAGAACTTGCTGGTTCCGTGTAATTTGATATTAAAAATAATTAGTTCCTAGACTAAAAGAATGTTCTGATCAGCTTTCATCTCATTTATAATGAGATAAAATGCAGCTTATTAAAAAGCTTTTATTTTTGTTTGGGCCTAAACCGATAACTTTGTGAGTTTTATGCTCGGAAATCTAAAAAAACCTATTATACTACTATGGCTGTCAGCTAATTTTATGTTCAAAGGAACCCGTTAAATTTGCAAATTCCTCGGGCGTCTTAAAATATAAAGGTAGGTATCAAACACTGTATATTTAAAATCAGCAAGAATACATCAATTTGATTGAGATATAATATATAAGGTATTGTATTTAAAAGAAAACATTTTTTCCCGCTCTTACTTTTGAAAATAATCGGCTGTTTTCATACATACCAGCCACCCTGTAGTAATGCTGTTACAAGTAACGCTTTCACATTTTTTGTCGGAGCCGTTTTTACTTCTCTCGTAGTTGCTTCAAATCTTGACCAAAAATTAAGGATAGTGAATTCTTAAAAAAATTATGTACAAAAAACTAATTTCCCAATATACCTCAAGATTTGCACAAAAGTCAAATCAAATGTTCATAGGAATTAATTCGTAAAATTTTGGTACGAATGCAAGATGGCAAAACAAAATGGCAGCCTAATAAAATATTTGAAAAATCAGCCTGAAAAACTACTTACTAGATTGATTTCAAATCTTGTGCCAAAATTAAGTGATATATAGAGATAAACTGAGACAATTGTGGTACGAATTCAAGATGACGAAACAAAATGGCGGACAAATAAAGCGTTTAAAAATCAACGTTAAAAAACTTTTTTACTTAATTAGCTTCAAATTTTACACACTGTTTAGATGTGATATAGGGATAAGTTGGTAAAATTTTGGTACGAATTCAACATGGAACAAAATGGCAGACTAATGAAATTAAAAAAAAATTAGTGTAAAAAATCTAATTTCATTTTTAATTATGCGAAAAATCAACTGTGGCATAGGAATAAAACTAATAAAATATTGGTTCAACTCCTCTGTCCGGAACTAAACTGGATCACACTGCACTATTGCTAATAAAAGGAAAGATTCATAACGAGGGAAGTAGCGGGTGAAGGAAATTTACCGATTTTTTTTAAACTTATAGTTGGTCCTTTTTTAAGTTAATGGACACTTTAAATAAAACAGTTTCTTTAAAATTATGTAAGACTTGTTTTTTTTTTTTAATTCTAGGAAATATTTTTGACTACAACTACATAAATTCAAATTAAGGACGGCGCGGATTAATTCAAAATGAGCCCTAATGCAGACAACCAGACCCTATCTGATTCATAGCAAACTCGTATAATAATAGGCGGGATATTACTTATACAAATTGTGTTATCTTTCATTTCACTTGACAAAAAGAAGAAATTATTATAGATTATATAGCGAGAAGTAACACAATTTGTATATAACGAGAGAAGGTCCGGGTAAGATCAATGTAACGATTTTTTTAGTGTGAATTTTATCAAAAAACACTTGTGTCTTCAGTTCTTGTAAGAATTAAAAAAAATATATATATGCACATTATTAAATATAAAAACGCCATATTTTCTTCTAGGTTGAGGTAATGGGATGGTACATCAATAAAAACAACAATAATAAATATACATACTCAAATAAATTGAAAAACATTTTTGCAAATAAATATGTATATTGATCGAATAAAACTTATAGGTCCGTCTAACATGCATCACTCAACGAATAATTCAACTAAAAATATTTATTTAAGTTTTACTCGCGTTCTGCTTACAGTAACAATATCTACGATAAGTGTAGTGTAATTCGAGTACAACATTCGTTCATTAAGCATCCAACAAGAGATATTTGATTCTCTCTCTCTCTCTCTCTGTCTTATACTGTTGTGGTTGGTATGTTGAACCTGAAAATGGTCTTGTATAGCATATGTAGGTAAAATTTGGCGATCTGTACCTGTTGCACTTATAGTCCATGCATAGTATCTGTAAAGTCAAACCTCAAGAAAATTAGGTAAGAGGCCATTTTTTTAATTTTTTCTCTTTGAGAGCTCTTTTGATTTAGTCAGAGTTTACATTACTAAATCCTTCCAGATATGAAAATTGTAAAACTGCTGAACCCATCGGGAGACTATAGTATTATATTGAAAATCTTGTTGATAATGATTTTGTAAATAATCATTATCTTCGATCATTTTGCACACGGTTGATCTTATGGTCAACGGCAAATAAAAATTTCAGACATTATGATATCGCTTTACATTTAATATCATTAAAAAGCTTGAAATGTCTACTTTTAAATATTATTTCATTTTTTTTTGCTCAAAAGTGTTTCATTTTTAATAATCTTAAATATCCCTCACTACTGCCAAAATCTGACTTTTCAAATCGTTTCTTTTTTTTTTCGACGTATTGAAACCGCTGTGGGGTTTCCCTTTTATTATTATTTTAAACATCAAAAATTAAAATTATTTTTGGTGAAGTTTTGATTTTTAACTTGATAGAAGATGTCGATGGGGGAAGAATAACTGGTAGAATAGCAACATTTTTGAACAGGATTTCCCGACAATTTTTTACTCTATTTGCAATAAATTGGAAAATATTTTCATGTACTTTTGCACTTTTTTTTCCAATTTTTTTTTTAGTTGCAAAGGATCTAGTAATGTAAACTTTGTATAGTTCAAAAAAGCAGTCAGAGTTATAATTAAAAAAATATTATGCTTCCTAATTTTTCTGAGGTAAGGCCTAAAAATCTGTTCTGCTTCCTGGAGAATTAAAGGACATGAAAGATGTATAACTAAAAATTCGATTTTTTAATCGGTTGTCGCAGAATACTTGTATTCATCAGGACACATAATTTATGTAAGACACCAAGGTACTTACATCAGTCTTGAGACATTATAAAAGAGAGAGAAAGAGAGATAGAGAGAGAGAGAATCCATAGAAATATCTTATGCTGGATGTTTAATCAACGAATGTTGTACTCGAATTCGATGATACATCACTTAGGTAGATATTGTAACTGTAAGCAGAACGCGAGTAAAACTTAAATAAATATTTTTAGTTGAATTATTCGTTGAGTGATGCATGTTAGACTGACCTATAAATTTTATTTGATCAATATACACATATATTTTTAAAAATGTTTTTCAGTTTATTTGAGTAGATATTATGTTATACTACATGATATTACATAACACAAGATACAGTTTTCTCAATAAGTTGCAGGTAATAGTGTAAGTAAATTACACTTTTATAACCTGGATAACAACGCTAAAAAGAAGATTATTTTTAAGTCAAACATAAAAATATAAAGCTATAAAAACAATCTCCTTCAGTTCTTGAAAATCAAATTTGGATTTTCTGAAATAATTTTTTTCTAGAAAATACCTTGCATCCCGTCAAATCTGTTTATTATATTTTTTTATAAAATGCTGAATCTATTGTTTCTCAGTTATTTCTCTAGTTCATCCATAGACTTGAGTATCGATCTGTTACATTGTTAGAAAGCGCAATGTTATTTACCGTAAAGCGTTAAGAGTTTATTTGTGTTATTTTTTAATTTCATTCCTGTGTTATTTTGTAAGATGTTAACCATACAATTAAAAACGCAGAGAAGAAAGGCACAACTAAAATCTGGTGGAAAAAATAAATGTATCGAGTCCATACTTATACCGTGAAATAACATCGAGTGGTTAAAGTTAAATACATGACAAATATCCGTCGTACATTAGGGTGATTTATAAAGTTTTAATTAAACATATAGAAACCCACGGTTAAAATCCGAACGTGGCAAATTGAACTATTTAATAAAAACACCGATATAGGACAACACGAACACTGTGCTAGTAGTTATGTATGACAAAGAATATTGCACTGTCTATCCTATTTTTTATGGCATCTTTTTTGATAAACCCAGGTCAATCTTAAGCTCAATGTTTTTGCTAACTTGGAAATCTTTCACCACTTCTGGTTAGAGCAGGAATTGGCATAATAAAGATCCTACAACCTCTACAGCAATATACAGTTTGTATTATCCAAAATCGAACTGTTTAAATTTTTATTTTATTTTAGATTATGTGAAATAAACCAAGAACTTTATCCAGGAGTCAAAAATGCAACAATAAAAAATGGACAATTTTTGAACAACAAGAAAAAAGTTCGTATTTTTTTGTTACATCTTGTTCTATGTTCCATAGATTTTGTTTAGAACTTTTTTCAAATCTTTATAAAAATATATATATTTTTGAAAAACCTTTTTTGTTATAGTTGGTAGTATTAAGATATTTTATTTAAACTTACTGTTCAATAAACATGTACGTTAAAAGAGTAATTGTCAATTATACAGTTAGAGGTAATACATAACACTTAATTTACTACAAAATCTAACATGTGTTAGCTCGTCGGGTTTAATATGTCTTAAAAACACCAAATATTCAATGAGAAAGCTGGACATTAAGGGGGCAGTTGCAGTCAGTTAGCATTGAGAAAATATCGCGTAAAATGACCAAAAATAGGTTGTTTTCTGTGATAGTCTGCGAAGTTATAAAAAGGAATTTGACGATCAGAGTTTAACACATATCTTCTAAAACACTTCTAAATTAAATTGAGTATGTTGAATTTTTCATTTTAGCCTTTAAAAATAAAAAAAAATCTGTTTATATGTCTAGTAATTTTTCGAAAACAATAGCGGTACTAACCTTGAGCTTTTCTATGCTCAGAAGTAATTTCGTCAAATCCCAAAATACTCAAATTGGAGAGCATACATATAGGTACATTTCTGAAAAAAAATTGATCCGAAAAACATAATAGTGTTTTTCCAAACTATCACCAAAGATAATTACTAAAATCTTGGAATATTTTTCGGAGAATACGTTAGGTTGGCAATTGCAGTTGGTAACAGGTAAAGTTTGAACCCCTACCGCAAGAGGTCGGCCTAAATTTTTCAATATTTTCTAATAGAAGGGAGAGCGCAATGACGTCAAAGAAAATGGAATTCCGATCGCGTGTTGTCAATGACGTCAGATAAATAAACATTTATCTCTCGCGTGGTATTTCGTTTATTTTTTATCAAATTCTATGGTTTTTCTTTTAAATAACGTTTAGAATATTTTAATACATATCATGTTGGAAAAACTAAGTAATCAGTAGATTTGGGCAAATGGAAAAACATAATTTTTTAAACAATATTTGTATTTTAAGGGAGAAAATCGATCTTTCCTTGAACTATGTGGGATATTAAGGAAGAGGAATGTATGTTTAGGTCATATCTTAGTTTTTTTACGGTAGGTTCGTGTAAGAAATTTTAGTTTTATCTTTTTCTTTAGTTAATAAGAATTCACACCGTTATTGGTTGTTTTTTGTCATGTAACATAAAAAAAATCAATCAAACTATTCTTAGTGGTAAAAAATTATGCCAAATACTAAATTTTGGAAAGGATTTCTTATCTCAAAATTGTTATATTCTAAAAAACGGAAATATATAGATTTATTTGACCCTACGCAAAGAAAACGAATTGATGATTCATATAGGTATTTAGTAAATTATACCTAACTGGACATTTAATTTCAAAATAAACAAGTTTATAAAATTTCCTGCATGTCTTTAAACGTCTTCAAATGTAGTTTATCATTTTTGTATCGGGTATGCAAAATAGTCCATTGTATAAAAAACAAAACACGCCTTGAGCGGGCGAAAACCCTTCTCCATCAAATTGTTAAGAAAATAGGAACAGTTGTATAGAATTTAAACGTAAAGTAAGTACCTAAATGTGCTATAATTCTGCCATAGCACAAAACATGAATAAGCACGTTGTAAACGTTTTGTAAACTATGACAAATTATTTTAGCATAAATTAAGCACTGAAATTTATTAGTCATGAAATGTTTTCAGGTATATCTGGGTAGAAGAGTGTTTTTTTCTTTATTTTGATTCCAACTTCTACAATTTGTTATAAAGGTCAGAAAAAAATAAACTTCAAATACAAAATTTTAAAAAATATCCCCAAGGTTCTAAATATATTTAGTCTCGTTTGAAATCTTAGAATTGCAATGTCAGTAAAATGAAAATTGTTCTACTAATGGTTTAACTTCTAGTCTAAGCAGATAAAAAAATTGTTCTGCTTTTACAAAAATAAAAAATTGTTTTGCAAGTTTCTGATGGGATGTTTCTATCTTCTGATAGGTCTAAAAGATAGCAAGAGAAAAAGTTTGAATATAAAGTTTTTTCTTTTATAAATATTGAAGATGGATGAGAAAATATAAAAACTCTGTTTGCGGGTTAGTAATTTATTAGGAAATAACAGCATTTACATAAATGGTATTTATATATTACAATATCATCATATACATTTTTAAGATTAGGAAAATAGTATCTATCTACAGTAATAATGATTTATTGAAGAAACCAATAGATCTTTTATTTTATATAAAATGTAGTTGCTTAGTTGCTAACAGAACGAACTAACTTTATTTGTAGTCTAATTAATATATTTAAGCATTGATTAGATTAAAAAAAAACAATAATTCAAATTATGTGCTCGAGTTGGTTAAAATATAAAATAATTATGTTTTTATTTTTGAACTACATATATAACCAAATGCAGAAATGAACAAATTTTTTATTGGTATCCTTAAATTACTAAACTAAATATTCCTAACTTACAAATCAGTAATTATCTTTTTTATTTGCTTACAGCATTTAAATAAATAATATGTAAGATAACATGTTAGTAGCAATTGAAAGATATTTTTTGTAGTTTGGCTGGGTATTTCTGAGTATGCTATCAAACTGTGGAACATATACACTACAAATGTACAGTAGGTATATTAAATAATATAATTCTGAGAATAGTTTGACTTTCTTATATGTCGTGTAGTGTAGAGGTAACATTCAGCCTATTCTGAATGGATTTAAGATAAAACCTCCATACCCTAACACAAAAACAGCCAAACTCTTAGAAAGAGCCAGTTAATAGTTAATATTATATATATATATATATATATATATATATATATATATATATATATATATATATATATATATATATATACATATTTATATATATTATATATATATATATATATATATATATAAAAATATTTTATTAATTATTTTCTTGGGCATAGGTTAACTCATTGAAAAGTAAAACTATAATTCATATCGACGTTTCACTCATTATATTGAGCTTACTGTTTATACTTCAGGCATCGTTGTTTAAAAACCAACTTGAGCTACTGCAATCAATGTGTTAAATACTATTTCACTTAATTAATTAATAATTTTACTTAAATCTTTTTTCTTTAATTTCCTCCTTGCGCGAGTCACTCCAATGCATACCAAAAACAAGCTTAACACTGGATGGAAGTTACAAAATGAAAAACCTAATATCATTGAGGTCTATTAAATATAGAGTAAAGAGAGAACAAAAAAGGCGCGTTTCAAAAAACTATAGTTTTAATCTCTTGATCTAAACAAAAATAAAAACTTTTTATAAACCAGTGGCGAACTTTACTTTTTCTTTAATATGAATTATGTTGCCCTTCCCCAGACGCCATTGAAATGGATAATTATAATCCTAATACTTTCAGCCCCTTGTCATCCAATCAAACTTGCAATGCTTGACCAAAATAGTCGTGAAATATATTTAAAATATCCATAAAAAATTATTTCTTTTTATTAAGAAGAAAACAAAACATAGACTATAGGAAACATTTTTATTGTTTTATGTTTTCTCAAACAGTCTAATGTTATATATATATATATATATATATATATATATATATATATATATATATATATATATATATATATATATATAATATATACATATATACATATATATATATATATATATATATATATATATATATATATATATATATATATATATATATATATATATATATATATATATATATATTTCCAAAGTATTTTTGCTGTATGATTAACTGATTCATTGTATTCATTATTCCATTATTATAAACTGGATTCACTAATAATATTAGTAAATCCAGTAATAATCAAGAACAAATAAAAGTGGTGTGGTGAATTATATAAGTGTCAGTCTTCTTATATGTTGCTACAATTTTTTTCACATCGTCAAACTATATTTCTCTTCATGTGAACCCCTTCCCTATCCCACATATTTTAACGGCCTATACCAAGACAAATTTTTACTTTTTAAATGTGGTTGTAAAACAGTACAACCAAGTGCCCAAAATTATAGAATAATGTCTCCACAGCCAACACCTTACATTTTGCCACCTTGCATTGTTTGCCCTTACAAAACTTGTCCGGGCAAACACCACTTGTGCATGCATAATCTTTTTTTTATTGTAACATCCCATTTTGTCAGAGTTTTGGTATCCACTTGAAACCTTTAAAAGATTTTTTCGTAATTCATTTTGGCACATTGTATTAGGAATACTTTTACAAATATTTGACTTTCAAATATTTTACTGAAATGGTATGTCAGAATTAATCAAAGATCTCTTAATTTATACTCACAAAGATATCCCAGGAGGCCTCGCTGGAGACTCATCTTAGAACTTTAAACTCTCAACATCATTACCACGCTTCTTTGCAAAACTGGTTGAATATGTATGGCCTTTGTTAATATCATCCCTATAATAAAAAATGCGTACATGTATTTGAAACTGTTGTAATATTAGCTGAAATATTAGGGAACTATATTTATTTTTTTTTATATAAATATCTTTGGTATGTCCAACGTGCTATTATATCTTAACAACATGGTAAACTGACTGGTATACCTATGGCACATATATGGTAATGCCCAGGGCCATACCCTTTTGTTTGTGAGGGAACCAAGTGAGGCTCCAAAAATAGAGAGGGCAGTGAAAGAAAAAAAATGTCAGGTGGATTTTAAGACATACATATGAAGTGAAAAAATTGAAATAATAATACTAAGATCCAAAAAATATATTTTATTATAAAAATATATTTATTTTACTTAGGATAACTTTAAACAAATATATAAGTAATATCTATAAAGTAGTAAAAGTAATCAAATCAATAAGACTTATAAATTTTTTGGAACATTAAATTGATTAGTTAATATCTCGGTGATACAAGTTGTAGGATATTTTTTCTTGTTTGCAGTTTCAAGTGCATACATATTTAAAATCCTAAGTTCAATTGTTTTTGAAATACTGAAGTTTGAAAAATGACAATTTGATATTTAGAAAAGCTGTAAATCTAAATAATTCTACTTAGAGCAGAAATTATGCACTCCTACCACAGACTATCTAAGCTGTGCTCCTACCTCGGTTTTGTATGGTCGTCCGTGTGGTCTCGTAAGAGAATTCTGTACGAAGAAACTTGTTGGTAAAGGTGAATTTATCGATTTTTTTTTATCAGAAAAACTGTTTCTTCTATTTAGACTAAGAGCTGATGCTATAAGAAAGACCTTCGGAAAGACCTTAAAAAACTAAGCATGTAATAAAAAAAAGGTATTATATTTAAAGAAATTTACCATCGATGTTAGCATCTGAACCTCGTATAGTGATAGTGTTAAAAAGAAGCAATAAATAATATTACATATTTAAACATTTCTGCTCGTATTTCTGTCTAAAATGATTATTCAATCTTCATTGAATTTGTGTAAAACTTAGAGGTTCTATATATTTTTGGGCAGTTGTGTTGTAGGCCAGATTTCATACCATGTATACTTTTTTTTGAAAAATGGATTTAATAATAAACATGTATTTATTCCTGTGATATTTGTTGACTTGCACACTGCCTTAACAAATAAAATACCAGTTCTGGATGGCACAATTTCGTTCAAGTTGATAAGAAATACGACAATACAGAGTAATACTAGTAATACCTGGAATTATGAACTAGAAACAATTCTGTATTAAAAAACATGCCAGTTAAAAAAAAGAGGAATACACATTTGGATGCTTATTTACTTTACTTATTTTTGTTACATTTTAGAAATATTTTTAAATAAAACACCAATTTCTTTTGGGTTTTGAATTTTGTCCTAGATTCTAGCTATTTGTATGTAGGTAGTATCTTTACTTGTTTTTGAGATTTTGACTTCTGAAAATTTGTATTTTCATATTTGGAGAGGATGTAACATCACAAACCAGATCTCGCTTATTGCAAGAGATAGAAAAATGGTTAAATATGGAAAGTTTTAGACAATTTCGTTACAAGACTAATAGCACCTTCAGGCGAATTCTAGCCATTATGTTCTTGAGATAATTAGAAACGAATAAAATAATGCATTTTTAAAATTATGCAGTAACTTTTTTAATCCTAAAATTTTTGTAAAGTTGTAAATATATTGCCAAAGCATTTTTTTGTCTAACATTTTATGGTACTGTCAAATTTTGAATCTGATGTTTCGTAAACGAAGGGCCATCATCAACTTTTAAATATACACCTGGATTTTTTAGTTTGTTTTGTAACAAACCTTTGCATTCCAAAATCCAATGATGCACTCATACATTAAAAGTATTTAAAATTTGAGGAAATCAAGGTTATCCCTCTCTCTCTAAAACATTGTCTCTTATGGGAAAATCTTAAATATGTGCTGTCCAAATATTAAGTCTGTTAAATTATTAGTTTGGGAGAACAAATGCTTGTTAAAAAAAATTACATAAATTACCAAGCTTGTAAAAAATAAAAAAAAAAACTGTCAATTTTACAAGATATCACTATAAATTATATTTTTTCAAATGGGAAATCCTGACTATTATATGTTCCTCAAATGGGTCTCTTCTTGCAGATTATAATTATATCTGGTTTGATACCTTTTTAATCATCCACTCCACTATGTAATAGTGTTGTCCGTCTCTCTCTAACACACTGCCTCATGGTTTTTCTTAAATTGATCGAGTGTCTCTGAAGATAAAGTTATCAAACCAGATATTATATTTATAATCTGCAAGAAGAGTTTCATTTGAGGGAAATATAGCATAGAGTGTGTGCCGAGGAGTGTCCGATTTAAACAATACAACTTATGGTGATATCTTATAAAATTAATAGTCTTTTGTTTTTCTAGTAACCAGAAAAAAAGTTTTAAGTAACCCTACAATTGGTTTTTCAGTGGTGATTCAGGAATCTGTACATTCTTGGTCAAGATTGAGAGGTCAATTTTTATTTGTTTGTAGATACAAGACTAAGATATTTAATATGTTACATATGCATAGCCATGTGCAAGAATTATTTTCTCACTAGAAAGCAATGCCTTAGTAAATTAGGTACCGATAAACAGTTGCTTCCTAATATTTTTTTTTTGTGATATGATAACTGTGGGGGTATACGCTGTTAAAGCCTGCTACTGTCTGCAACAGCAAAACTTTCTAAGTGGAAGTCACATAAAAAGGATCAATATAATACTGGTAACTAAAAGCTTTATTCTTGCACAGATTATCATGGATCCGGTGAGTTAAATTGCATCAGCCAGCATTATGAGACTACCACTACGAAAGTACTAGTGTTGCATAAAAAGTATCTAATTTTATAAGCTTTTAATTTCTACCACTATAACAGGAAATAAGTTTTTATACCTACCAAATTACTATACCCCTGAAGGTACACTATCCTTGTTAAACGTTAAAATATAAAAATTAATCCTACAAAACATATTTAAATTTTACAAATATGAAAACCATAGATATATGTGAATTTCACAGAGAATTCACCTTATGTATAAAAATTTCTATATGAATTAAAAATGAAACAGTAAATTCTAAAAGAATCGGGTTGCATAGGTACCTATAAAAAACACATTTATTAGTTTTATTTATTTTCATCATTGTTTGAAAAAAAAATAGTCTTCCTCCTTCAAAGTTAGGCTATTTTAACTTTCAAACAAAAGATGTGTACTTCAGAAATACATCCACCATGTACCTTTTAAAAAATAACAATAGCATGGACATACAGATTATATAAGTAGTCCCAAACGTAAAAAATATGTTGATATTTTTAATATGTATGTACTGTAATCAGTAATATGTATGGTGTAGGTAGCGTACGTTTTCTTTGAAAATCAAAGTGATCAATATTTTACAATTGTCCATTTCTAATTCTTTAAATTCATGAAGGGTCTCAAAATCGAGCACCTATAGTTATATTATTTGAACTTACCTTATTTTGCATTTTCCCAGGATTCTCATTGCAAAATTTTTTGCAGTTCGGCGCCGAGGTCTTGCTGCTCTCGTATTTTTACGCCCTTTAGCACTCATTACACATATCCTAATTACACAGGTAACACAGGAATCCTTAACAAATGTCTAGAAGGTTTAGACACAGTCACAAGAGTGAGAACGTCGACACAGGAGTTCATAAACAAATATCTAGAAAGTTCATAAACAAATATCTAGAAAGCTTAGACAAAGTCACAAGAGTGAGAAGTTCTAAACTAAACGTCGACGTTTTAAAAATACAAGTACTAGTCATTTTAAAACACACTTATAATAAACAAACAGGAAATTTTCAACCCAAGACTCAAGCTATCATAAAATCATGTTCATAAAAATATAAGCAAACCAATATTCTCGGTATTTAGATATTAAAAAAAACTTGTTTTTATCGGCAAACACCGAAAGATGCCGAAAGTCGAAAGGCCCTGCAATTATTACTTCGGCTAGCTGATAAAAAAACAGTCAATAGGGGAGATCATAAGTATTATAGTCTGTAAAAGAGGTATTCTTTAACAACATTCTCTCGTTTTATTTCATTTCGCAACAAAGATAGATATATCAACGAGGCAAGAAATACATGCCATGTGCAATATTTTGAATTTTCTATCAAAGGAATGTAAAACTCATAGTTATTTGCTTGGGATGGAGATCCCACAATGTTGCGTCACTGTTAAGCGTTTTCTGAGATATTTGAATTTTTCCTTTAAAAGTGAAACTACATACTTATTTGCATAGTATTTGATAGATATTATGTAATATTTGTACATTAATATGGTATAACATTAAATATTGAACGTGTTAATTTATTTATATGGCCTATTTTGGAAAAAATTAAAAAATAATCGGATTCCGACATTGATGCGTCATCTACAGAGTGGCATTTGGGGTTTGAGTTCGAAAAATGAACACGAGAAATTTTGTAGCGTGGATTTGCACTCTTAAACGATTTTAAATGCTTTATGTGTCTAGAGCCGTAAAAAATTTATTTTTCTGACTTTTATGGACAGAGGCGTAATACATAAAATAGAAAAATCGCTCTGGACAGCTTTGGATATTTCTTTTTTTTTTAAGTTCGAGCGGTTGAAACAAAAAAAAATTCTAAAGTATTCACTATTCAGTCGCATGCTATATAAATTAAATTTTTTAAAAGACGCCATGCCATTGTGACCAATTTACAAAACTTGTATTGAAGCTGTCTTTTCTTAAATGCGTAGTTAAACAAACTCTAAAAACAAGGGTTCTATTGTATAGCTTTTAAAGACTCAAAGAAGTATAACATTAGTTTATTTTTAGAATATTCTAATTAGATCTGATGCCTTCACTTGTTTTTTAGAAAAAAAAAGTAAATACACTGATCAACACTTATATTGCATCAACTATTAATACCATTAAATTCAAAACCCCATATCTTCGTTATTAATAAACCGATTTCAAAAAACTTTTTTTTCGGCTGAGAGATCGTTATCGTTTCTTCCTCTCAGTGGAACCCTGTATTAAATCAGCTATTTTATTTTATTGTACAAGGAAACATAAAAACAACTATCTAACTATGTAGATTCATCAAAAATGCCTATGACCAAAAAAACTGAGTTTTTCTTTCTTATTTAGATATTTTGGATATACTCGTAAAAAAATCATTCTCCGAGATTTTTTCAGATCTTTACGTTTCAGTGTTCTTAGACGCCAAAAAACATGTTTTCTCAATTCCGTCGGTCTGTCTGCCTCTTCGCGGGATAGCTAAAAACTATTTACCCGATTGACTTGAAATTTTGGTAAAAAATTAAGGGTTATATGGGGATGACCTGGTAACATTTTGGTAAAAATCCAATATGGCAAAACAAAATGGCAGCCTAGTGAAATGGTAAAAAAATTATTACTAAAAAACTACTTATCCAATTTATCTCAAATTTTGCACAAAAATCAAATATTATGTAGGAAACAACTTAGTACGAATTAAAGATGCCCGAACAAATGGTGGTTTAGAAAAATCTTTAATTATTTAGCCTGAAAAACTACTTAATGGACTAATTTCAAACTGCATGCAAAAAATTGTTGTGGTATACAAATGAACTAGTAAAACTGTTGTGTTAATTCAAGAGGATGGAACAAAATGGCGGCTTCTCAGGTTTTACATATCTTCACGTTTTAGCGCCCTAGATGTCAAAAAATAGGTTTAATCAATTCCATCGGTCCGTCTGTCGGTTTGTCTGTCTGTCAGTTCACAGCATAGCTTAAAAACCACTTATCAGAGTGACTTCAAATTTCGGTCAAAAATTAAGGGTTATATAGGGATGACCTGGTAGTATTTTGGTAAAAATCCAAAGTTTCGGAATAAGATGGCGTGGAACGTTAAGAAAATTATTACTGAAAAAACTGATTATTCAATTTACCTCAAATTTTTGCACAAAAAAACGTGTTATACAGGAATAAACTGGTAACATTTTCGTAGGAATATAAGATTGCAAAACAAAATGGGGGCCTAAGAAAATATTTAAAAAATCAGCCTGAAAACACTGCTTATTAGATTAATTTCAAATTTTGTGCAAGTATTAAGTGTGATAGAGAGATAAACCGATAAAGTTGTGGTACTAATTCAAGATAGCGAAACAAAACGGCGCCCAAATAATTTTTTTAAAAAAACAACGTAAGAAAATCCTATTCAATTGATTTTAAATTTTTGGTTTTGGTTTGTGTTAATATAACTACTTACCGAATTTATTTTAAATTATGCCCAAAAACTAAGTGTGGCATAGGTAAAAACTGGTTATATATCGGTAGGAATCCAATATGATCTAACAAAATGGCGACAAATGAAAATGGTTTAAAAGACAGTATAAATGTGCTACTAAATGACAATGTACTGTAATTGGGTCACACTTCACTATTCCTAATAGAAGAAAAGATTCAGAGGGAAGTATAGCGAAGAATTTCTATTCGTAACATACAAAGTGTTAAAAATAGTTGTTGTTCATTCAGACTATCCCAACGAAAAATATGTTTAGACTTAAAGCAATTAAACCAATGGCCGACTCTAAGATAAAACAAAAAAATGATACATTCGCTTTTACCCACAACTTTTCTGCTATAGAATTTCACTATGTACATATAACACAGTCTATATAGGCATACAATTATTTAGTAATAACTTTATATAAATCTGATAAACTGTCATTTAATTAACTTTTTTTAGTTTTTAATTTATTTATTATTGTTATTAATTATTATTATTATTTATTTTAGAAGGTTTAAGAAAGTTTTTATCCCTGTAAATAGAATTTTAACGAATATTTAATTAGTTAATTAATTTTATTAGGCCGCCATTTTGTTTTACTATATTGGATTCGCACTAAAATTTTACCAGTCTATCCTTGTTTCAAGTCAGTTTTTTGGTAATGAATTTTTAAATATTTCATTAGGCCACCAATTTGTTGTACTAGTTTATTGCTATATCACACTTTATTTTTGTACAAATGCGGAAGTCCATCCGATAAGCAATGATTTTTTTATATATTGTGACGCCTCCATTTTGGCCCGCCGCGCCATATTGGATAACTTTTTCACGATTACAATACTTCCCTCTTAAGAGGCAAGAAAAAAGAAAAGTTTTTGTCAAAAATATTCATATTTGCTGGAAAGAATAACAAAACATGTGGCCCTGGAGAATATATCGTTGAATAAAAGGAAAATAAAAAAAGGCACTGGAAGCTTAAGCTCAACAAAACAGTGATGCAGATAAGATCTAAATATAAAAAATTAGACAGACTTTATGCGAAACAGGTGCTATGTTTTTTTATGAGATGTATTTCAAAGACTTAGATGTTTTTCTTTATATGAGCATGACGAGGACTAGAAATCGTCTAGAGCAGTAATTATAATAAATATTTGGCCGAATAGCAATGTAAAATCCACTAAATACAGACGATAAAACGGATGTCATACAAGTTTGATTAAAATAAAAGTTATGTAAAAGATTGGAAACTAGTTTTTTTTCGAGTAAATCTAAAAGTGCAGTTTATCTTGACAACATGACCATGAAATATATTCTAAATACCTTAAAACTGAGTAAGTCATTCATTCAGTCATCAAAATATAAATGTCTTAGAAACCAATGACTAGATTAAATATTTCTAGCATATTTTGTACATTACTTCAAATGGCTCAATTAGATGTAGTTCTGGTATATAAAGAAAGGTAAGTCATTCCATGAATTTTCGACTGGGTTTAAGAAACTGTACAACAGCGCATTTGGAGATTTTAAGCATAGTCTTATACATGAATTTCAGATAATCAGTTGGGTAGGTAAATTTAAAATTGAATAAATGTAAAGCAACAGTCAGATATTGTTGTGGCGTATCGCGAAGGGCCCAATGGCCCAGAGGACCCACCATCCACCCGACCTCCCTCCTGGGAAGCCGCCTCTCGATGATAGGTACTACCGGTTTAACGGGCCTAGGGCCTTAAATAAACCATAAGTCATCGCTATCTTAGGTGTATCAGCTCGTACACATCCGGATGTGTGTACTCACATCGCACCTCTTCTATATTGTCGCGTCAATATAGGAGAGTGTCTGAAAGAGGAGAAATGTGTATGTTGTCAGTGTAATGGTGTGTGATCGCGGGGCCTACGGTAGCAGACTCGGTGTACCCGCCGCTCCTTCTGAGGGTCATAGTCCACTAGCATCCTGAGTTCTTCAAATGGGTATGCTGCTGCACGCTCTATGCCTTTCATGGCTTTCTTATGATGACCATATGTTAACTGTGATCTTGCAATCATTTTTATCATGGTCAGCTTTGTACGAAGAGCCATGGGGCTTCTTCGGTTCAAGAGAGGGTACAGCCTAGTCATAGCCCTGTTTGTCTTTGCTCTTGTTGCCTCTATATGGGGTTTCCATGTTAACCCCTTATCCATTATCAGCCCTAGATATTTTATCGAGTTAGTCGATGGGATGTCATCTCCGTCAATGCTTATAGCCTCTGGAAGTATCATCCTCCTCTTTTGGAAGAGGATGGCCTGGCTTTTTTGTGCATTTATTTTGATCTTCCAAGTGATACACCAGTCACTTATCAGATCCTTTTCTTCCTGTAGTCTCCTACAAATGATACCTGCATTTCTATGCTTTGCCGCTATAGCACAGTCGTCGGCGTATAGGGCTATAGAAGTGTTGTGTGTCTTGGGGATGTCATGTGTATACACTTTATATAAGTGCGGTCCTAACACAGATCCCTGAGGCACTCCTGCTTCTAGTCTTCTAGGTATCGATTTGGAGAGTTTGACTCTGACGCTTGCCGATCTATCATCCAGATAGTGGGCAATCAGTTTTCATGTCTTTATTGCAAAGTCTGCATTTTGAATTTTGTACACAAGTCCTTTGTGCCATACTCTGTCAAAAGCTCTGGCTACGTCTAGGAAGACCGTGCCAGTAGCTTCTTTCATGTTGAAACCGCTGGTGACAGTTTCAACTATTCTCAGAGCCTGCAATTCTGTTGAGTGGCCGCTTCTGAAGCCGAATTGCTGCTTAGGGATTATATCTAGGGCGTCTGTTTCATCTTTGAGCCTGATGTTCAGGACTCTTTCGACGATTTTACTGAGTGCGGGCAGCAGACTTATCGGTCGGTAGTTCTGTGGGAAAGTTAGATCTTTCCCTGGTTTACCAATCATCACTACTTCAGCATGCTTCCACTTGTTGGGGAAGTAACCGAATCTCATGACTGCATTTGTTGGTTAGTGCAGCAATTCCTTTTCTAGGAAGTTGCTTTATTATTTGATTGGTTATGCCAACTTTGCCTGGAGCTTTACGCTACTTCAGACATTTTATGATATTTTCAACCTCCTGCGGCGTAGCCGGGTGCTCCACCGTGGCAGGGGTTTCTGTGTTGTATAGTCTTCTGCAGTCATTAATTATTTCTATTTCATGTTCATCATCTTCGAGCAGATGTTGGTTTAGTCGACACTCTCGTTCGAGAGTGTCTGCTAAGGCCTCTGCTTTCTCCTGGTCTGTGTATGCCATTCCTCCTGTCCCGTGCAGGGGAGGCATTGGTTTGTTTTCAGACCTTAGCCTTTTCTGCATTTGCCATGCAGTATTATCCTTTGTGTCTAATTCACGTAGTTTATTAGACCATATTCTGTCTCTGTGTACCCTTAGTGCATTTCTCAACCTAGTTGAGTGCCTGTTTAGGGCTATTCTATCCTGCTCCAGATGTCTCCTTCCATAGGCATGTTTAAGCCTTCTAGTCTTTCTTATGAGAAGTCTCAGCTCGTGAGGGAGGTCACTCCCCGGCTGAACGTGAGGGGTGTTCATAATTACTGTGCTTTCGTGAAAAGCTTCCAGTATTTTGTTCTCTAGAGTCTCTACAGCTCTTTCCAGTTCCTGAGCGTTATTAATGGCTGTTATTTTTTTTCCTGGACTTTATCCTGATAAGTCCTCCAGTTAGTCTGTTTCCTGATTGAGGTTTCTTGAGCCCTATTTTCTCTACCCAGTGTGAATACTATCGGATTATGATCCGATGTACCTTCCTCGAGGGTTTGTATATCGAAGTCATGGACTATATTCTTTAGGATTGCTATGTCTAGCACCTGAGGACGGCCAAGGTTTCTTGGTAGAAACGTTGGTCTATCTGGTCCTATGACTATGCTCCCTTGGGCTTCCGAGAAGTCCAGGAGTCTTTGTCCATTTCTATCCTGTGTGGTACTGTTCCAATGTGGATGTTTGCAGTTCAGGTCACCTATAATAACCCGGGGGTTTCTGCCCCTTAGCAAATCATCTACGTCTTCCTGTAGTAGGTCCCCTCTGGGGGGCCTATACGCAGAGGAGATTTTTATCTTCCCTCTGGTGGTGGACAGTTCAATCGATATGGCTTCTATTTCGACGTCTTCAATCTCAATGTATGCGTGTGGGTCCTTTTTACAAGGATCGCTACCCCACCGCCAATGTTTCCGACTCTGTCGTATCTATAGGTTTCATATCCAGGGATAGAGAACCTGTCTGCCCTGTTAATTCTGGTTTCTTGCAGTGCCAGAATATCAGGGGTCTGTTCAGAGATTAGATGCCTAATCTCTATTTTTCGTGCTCTTATGCCGTTAACGTTCAACGACACTATCTTTAGTGTATTTGGGATTGTGGGATTAACTCCTGCCATTTCTGGGTTTTAGGGCTGCCTCAATCAGCTTCCTTGTCTCACTCATGAGACTCTCAGCCATATCCTTCATGGCTTTTTGGAAGATTTCCATAGTCATTTCTGTGGGGGAACTGGCAGCTGCAGGCTGCCTGGCCCCCTCATTCTCTCTCCTCTTTTGAGGAGCGGCGGGTTTTTTGTTTGTGTTGTTGTTTGTGGGTTTGTGCGAGTTCTTTTTTGGGCACTTCGTGCATCCCCGGTAGGATGCAGGGTGCCCTGTTTCTCCGCACAGCACACACACCGCGTTTCTGGCCTCTTTGTCAATTGGCAGAGGACATGCCGTTGATCTGGAAGGTGCACTTCCACTGTTTGTGTCCATATCGCTGGCAGCGATAACATTGTTACAGCTCTGCGCTCTTTTTCTTCAGCTCCACTTTGACCATGAGGTCGTGGAGTCTGTTGATCTCATATATACGCTTATTCTGGGTTTTTACCATGTACAATGGTATTGCCCTTCTAGTTTTTCTACTCGTCACCGGAAAAATTTCCGCATCCGAGATCCCCTCAATTTTTATTTCTTCATTTATTATCTCTGGGGGGACGTTAAGAGGTAGTCCTCTCAGGACTACATGCTCACGTTTTTCTTCTGGGAGGGAGTACGTGTAGTACCCCTTTTTCTCCTCGTCTAAATGCTTTGTTAGCATTCTATAGTTTTCTGCCGTCTTAGGAAAAATCTTTGTGGTATTACCCACGATTTTTGCCTTCTCTAGGCATATGTTTTTGTTTTTTATCTTTCGACTGACTAGGATCCAATCCTCTGCACCATCAAGTACCACGGGTGGTAGTTTAGCCTTCTCGACATAGATAGGAGGGGCCGTGTCCATGTCCTCAGCAGCCACCTGAGGAGTCTGGGTTACCTCGATAGCGTCTACATCACTTTCTGGTGATTTCAGCGCTCTTTTCCTCTTTTTCATCGTACTAGGGGGGGGAAGCTTGTTCCTCGGCCCTGTTTTCTTGTGAGGTTTTCAGGGCTGTTAGTTCAGCCCTGAGCAGCTCTAGTTGTTCTGCTAGGAGCTTGTTTTGTTTTTTGAGCCAAAAAAGGAGGAGGTTCACAATTCGACCCTATGTATTTTTTCTGTGTGTACCGATTACTCTGTGTTGGGTTCACCAATTGGGATAACATTCAGAACGCGTATTAAATAAAAATAAAAATGGAAAATGGCTGTACATCACGCGACTTAGGGGAAGGGAATTTACTAATTTATTTTCTTGTAAGGTGATTTCAGTTATTGTAAATGTGACAAATAGTAAGTAAATTATTCTTGGCACAAAATATTGTGATTTTTAAGGGTACGAGGTTTAATATTACTAATTATTTTATTTTCTAATAACTAGTATTACTAATTAATAAAACCAAAATTGATGGAATAAGTCATAATGAGTAAATAATATAAATAATAATAAATCTTGAAAAACTGTTATATAAGTCCACAAGAACAGAAGTAGGTATTAGTGCCAGTAGCGTTAACTTTTTGCAAAAAAAATAGAAAAGATGTTTTTTATAGTTT
Source organism: Kuschelorhynchus macadamiae (assembly GCA_030620095.1). NCBI lineage: Eukaryota > Metazoa > Arthropoda > Insecta > Coleoptera > Curculionidae > Kuschelorhynchus > Kuschelorhynchus macadamiae. The sequence goes on from JAUTXW010003327.1 coordinate 87,911, forward strand.
TGCTGACCTCGGGACCTAAAATTTATTTTGGCTAATTATTAAATAATTTCTTCAACAACTATGTTTGGGCAGTAGAAAGTTCGCATGCTGTTAAAAGAACCCATTTTCAGTACAGATTTTCAGTAAATGTTTGGGCTGGCATAGTAAATAAAATGCTTATTAGGCCTTACTATTTTCCACCTTAAGAGAGTGATGAAAATTATTTAAATATTTATTCAAAACAATCTGACACAATTATTAGAAGATGTTGCTTTAAAGGCGAGATCGAATATGTGGTTTCTACATGATGGAGCTCCGTCACTTAAAATAATGAGTTTCCTAATAAATGGTTAGAGCGCAATGGACCCATTTCCTGGCCTGCACGCTTCCCGGATCTAACGGATACGCCGAACAAAACTATGCGCTAACAGCACAAATGGTAAAAATTCTGAATAATTTTTGTAACAACCGGATTCATTTTACCGGTAACCATGATTTTTTTTATTGGGTCTTAGAACTTCAATTTTTTATTATTTAAACTCTTATTCTGCAACTATTATATAAATGAGTTTTGGTAAATTACCTCCTCTTTACGGTTTTTACAACCTGTGTATATAAATAACTCAACTTTCAGAACACCCTGTATATTTCAAGAAACGAAAAGAAAAGTTCTACCTAAAATGTTAATATTGAATTTTGTTTTTTCGCAGATGAAACCTCTTAAGGAAACCTGATTAATAATTTGCGTTAATCTAAAGTTAGAAACATTAAAAAGTCAGTCTCCGCGGGTTGAGTTACATTTTATGCGGAGAGCAACATCTTGACCTAAACTTTTTAGACCTTCTCATTTTGATACCTGTTTCCTGCATTTTTCAGTTAATCACTCCAAACATATTTTTGCTACGGCGATTCGACTTATATTTAATATTTACCTATTTCAGCCCAAATTCAGCTCGCTAACTTAAATGATGATGAGAAATTATCTATATATTTAAAACTCAAAGGTCAGCAGTCACTTGACCACTTCTGATTATTTTTTAATTAAAGCTCTCTACCGACAAACGTATTAATTTTTGTTATAATTATCACATGGAAAAAGAAATTCTATTCTATCGGTTTTGGAATTTTAGTTTTTTTGGGGCTGGGTTAGTTATAATAGAATTAGTATTATATAGTGGTCTTAAAACTTTAAAAGTTAACTACTTATTCAATTTATTTTAAATTATGACACTACTAAAAATATTTACAAAGCTCACAAAGAAGTAATTTCTAAATATCCCCACTGTCAAGTCTTGGGATATGGTAGCTACTTTTTATTTTACAGTTTTCAGATGTAATTTGAAAAATATAGTTGCCATCGAATACTGACGAAAGTTTCACTTGTCTTTATATTTAAAACAAACAGCTGTTTTCGCCAGCAGCTCCCACTTCATCAATTTAGATATATTTTTTTTTTAAATTAAAGCTACCCACTAACCCACAGAAGTGTTACCCCTACTTATTATTCTTTTTACGCCCCTTCTACTTATTATTCTTTTACATCCCTCGCTTATTAATCTTGCAAAAATCACCCTCCTAGATTTTTTCAATGTTCCTAGATACCGAAAAACATGTTTCTCGATTCCATAGGTCTGTCTATATCTTATAGCTAAAAAACTACTTACCCAATTGACTTCAAACTTTGATCACAAAATAAGGATCACATGGATGATGGCCTGATAACACTTTGGTAAAAATCCAATATGGCGAAACAAAATGGCTCCTAGTGAATTGTTATAAAAATAATTATTACTAAAAATCTGTTTACAAAATTTACTTCAAGTTTTGTACAAATATAAAATATTACGTAGGAATCATCTGGCAAAATTTTGGTACGAATCCAAAACGGCGAAACAAAATAAAGGCTTAATAAAATATTTAAAAATTCAGTCTAAAAAACTACTTACTTAAGAGATTGATTTCAAATGTGCAAAAACTAATTGTCGTATAGGTCGTGAACTGGTAAAATTTTGGTATGCATTCAAGATGACGGAACAAAATACATACCTTTAGGTTTTAGAGTCCCTGGAGTCCAAAAATGTGTTTTCTCAATTTCGTCTGTCTGTCTGTCTGTCAGTTCGCGGCGTACCTAAAAAATTACTTATCTGATTGGGGATAAGCTGGTAATATTTTGGTAAAACAAAATGGCGGCCTAATAAAATATTTAAATAATCAGCCTGAAAAACAACTTATTGGATTAATTTCAAATCCTTAAATGTGACACAGAGATAAAATGCTAAATTCTGGTACGAATTCAAGATGGCGAAACATAATGACGGCTAAATAAGATGTGGTGATGAACAGGTAACATTTTGGTGAAAATCCAATCAACGATTTGACGGCCTAGCGAATGTCACTAAAAAACTGTTTATCCAATTTACCTCAAAAAACATAAGACATTACGTAGGAATAAAATGGTGAAATTTTGGTACGAATCCACCACGGCAAAACGAAATGGCGACTCAATAAAATATTCAATAAACCAGTCTGAAAAAGACAACTTATTAGTTTAACTTTGAATTTAGTGCAAAAATTAAGTATGATTACAGAAATGAACTGGTAAAATTGTGTTGTGATTTCAAGATAGCGAAACAAATTGGCGACTAAATAAATGTAATCGTGAAAAAATCGCCCTCTCAGGTTTTCACAGATTTCGCATTTTAGTCACCCCAGATACCAATGTTTACTCAATTTCGTCGGTCTATATGCCTGTTTGTAATTTGCTGCGCAGGTAAAAAACTACTTGGTAAAAAATAAAAATTAAAAGTTAGGAGGATGACCTGGTAACATTTTGGTAAAAATCGAAAATGTCGATACAGTGAAATGTTAAAAAAATATTTCTAAAAGACTGATTATTCAGTTTAGCTGAAATTACTTGGTAAAAATACTTGGTAAAAAATAAAAATTAAAAGTTAGGAGGATGACCTGGTAACATTTTGGTAAAAATCGAAAATGTCGATACAGTGAAATGTTAAAAAAATATTTCTAAAAGACTGATTATTCAGTTTAGCTGAAATTTTGCATGAACATCAAATGTTACATAGAAATGAACTGGCAACTTTCTGGTACAAATCAAAGATGGCAAAACAAAATAACGGCGCACAGTGGATCGACCCCATGTTATAATTGGGACAATGGGCATTTTCTGAAAATGCAAATTTGGGTTTTTCTGTTTCATATTTGTTTTACACACATATTAGTGTTATATAAAAACAACATAGCAAATTCTTTGAAGCATTCTCTAGTGAAGGAGATTCGATGATATATGCAAATATTTTATATAGCACAAATTGATACAAAAATTGGGTTGGCTAAAATTCAAAAATCTGAACTTATATTTTATCAACTTTTCCGCACAATATCTAGGTATAAGGGTGATGATAGAATAACATCATATTAATAGGATATTTAAAACATGTATCGTAACCGTAAGATAGAGTGCAGCAACTTGTCTTTGAAAATATAGCAAACAATAAATAATTTTTGATTTTTAAAAAATGGCCAAAAGTGTCCACGCAACTTTTGCCTCTGAGGCATAAACCATACCTTGTTTTAAATGTATCCATCAAGAATAGCTGCCCCAATCTGCCCCTTTGAGATTTATTCGATTTTTTTTGGCTACAATCCTCTAATAAATTAAGGTTTTTAGCGCAAAAAAAGACCCTACCCACAAATCAATATTTAGGTTAATCGAGGTAGGCTTAGCTTACGAAGACGCGCTTTTCATCTTTTGTTTAAAATCTGACAGATCGGAAAAAGTATAATAAACTTGTTAGTAAAATTAGAACGTGGTGTGTGTTTATGAACCAAAAGTGAAATACTGAGAGTTTTTATAAATTATTACGCCTATCTATTAAATTAATTTCTAAGCGGTAAGTAAAATGTGAGTTATTCTATAATATTAGTTATCAGCCGCCCTTCGTCTTGCCAGGTGTTGGTTACCTACTCTCTATAAACAGCAATATGTTTTGCTTTATTGTGCTTCTATCAATTTTAAGCGAAATTACCTTGATACTTTCATACCAATCATTAAAATATTTAAGCCCTTATTCTCGACTATTCGCATTTCTTTGCGGCCGTATACGTTTTGATTTCCAATGTAGTTTTATAGTTTATATTGAAAAATGCCAAACAAACGTACCTATACTCATACAAATGCCAATAGTCAAGAATAGAAAATATGTAAAACAATATGCTTCCTTATAAAATCTCTATTCAGCGATTTCGTAGCTTTCACTATTGTTTTTCAAATGCTATTAAGTTAAGCCTATATATTAAACAAGATAGTTTTTCATAGAAACATAGAAGGTGCTTTAAAATATAAGATACAACCGATGCTAAACTGAAGATTGGTCATCATAAAATAATAGAAAGTTTAAACTTTTTATTAAAATCTTAAACACCTTTTCCCCATTTTATGGAAAAGTGACTATGCTATTTGTAGAGAGAAGGCACTTTCTAGATGAAAATTATTAACTTAAATTTACTTTAAAATTATTATTGTACTATGTTTAACGTCTGTATAATAATAATTATTATTAAACGATTTTTTACGACATTCAGACTTTTTTAAAAATTGAAAAATAGTTGAGTACTATAAATATGGGTTCGAATCCCACCGAAGGCACTTAGCTTTTTTAATTTTAAAAAATTGACTAAATGCTGTGAAAGATTGTTTAATAATCGTTTGTTTATTAAAAAAAGTATTCATTTCTATTTATTTAAAAATATATATACGTCATTGACTTTTTTGTAAGTTTTATTTTTTTTTTCGGATTAAGCGACTGAAAATAAAAGTTGTTTAAAGCTGGCGCATAATCCCAAATAAAATGGCTGAACTAAATTCAAACGAAGAACTTTTCAATTATTTGAAGACCAACAGCATTCCTTTTGAGGATCATAAGAGATTACTGGGTGATATATTGCAAATGAGAAACGTGGACTACACCGAAGATGAAAAATACGTATAATCGAAAATATTGTGAAAGTACTGTTCAACACTATCTAGCAAATGGAAAAAATCTAATAGAACAGAAGAACGTTTTTTACGCATAAATCAATCTTGGTTGGCTCGACAATTTAATTGGCCAGGATTTATGACTGTTCGCCCTAAAGAAAGGCAACTGCGTAAACCATTTGAGGACTTGTCAACAAAACAAAAAATGAGACGAACAAAAGAACTCAGGAAAGAAAATATTCAAGAGCTAAGTTTTGCTATGGCTTCAAACATGAGTCAAGGTATTCTATTATTACAAAGACAAACAGAGAAAAAATTAAAATGTTTAATAATAATAATAATGATTATAATAATAATAATAATAATAATAATAATAATAAACTATTTCATTAGAAAAAATACTAATACAATATTTTTTAGATAATCAAGATATCAACAAGATTTTAAAATTTTTAAAAGAAAATCCAAATCAAGTTAAAAACGTTTTGAATTTTTGCAACGATATGGAAAAATATCATCATCTTTATTCAAGAGATGAAGCTTTAGCCCTTTTTGTTTCTTTAAACCTTTCTAAACACCAGTATATAAATCAAAGGAAAGCAGCCATTAAAAAAAATTGTCAGCTATATCCATCATATTACCAAATTCAAGTAGCTAAACAAGAATGTTATCCCTCTAAACAGACAATTATGATCACGGATCGGTTTGCCAGGATAACTTTACAAGGCTTACTGGATCATACCGTGTCCAGAATTTTAGCATTTAGCCATTGTGATCCAGGTTCAAAGCTAACTTTGTTCGGCAAATGTGGTTTTGATGGCGCTTCAGGCCAAAGCGAATATAAGCAAAAAACCGATTTTGATGACTCCAGCATATTTATGGCTGCATATGTGCCAATAAAACTAGTGCACACCGATGACCATACAAGGATAGTATGGGAGAATCCTAAGCCATCTTCAACTTTCTTTTGCAGGCCTTTAAATTTTCAATTTATTAAAGAGTCCAAGGAGGTAATTATAACTTACGCTTTGGTTGTAGCTTGTTTCTCATATTATTCTTTTATAAATATGAATATACAATGTATCAGTATGAAATCATTTATAGGTAATATCCGAATGCTGAGAGTCATTGAAAAATGAAATTTCCCTACTTGAAGAAACTCATATTTCCGGGGATATTATAACAAACCATAATATATTTACAACCATGCTTGACGGAAAAATTTGTTCCTGCTTGGCAGATACAACATCATCAATGGTGTGTTATATTTGTGGAGCCAAGCCCACAGAAATGAATCAATTGGAGGTAGGTATAAAAAAAGTAACGTATTTGTGAGTCCTATAACTACTAGAACCATTAACCACAGGAATATTTTAAAACTTTTTTAGTTAATCGAAAAAAAGACACCAAATGAAGAAAATTATAATCTGGGAATCTCCAATTTACATTCCTGGATAAGGTCGATGGAATGTTTATTGCACATATCCTATAATTTGGAATTTAAAAAGTGGTCTGCACGCAGTGTTGAAGATAAGCAACTGAAAGAAAATAAAAAGCAAGAAATTCAACAGAGGTGGGTAGTCTATGCAAAATATCCTTAGCTAGGACATTTTCCAGAATATTCCATTAAAATAAACCTATTATTATCAAGGAATATATTTCTATAATAAAACAAATCTCCCTGGTTTTAGATTCAGAAATGAAATGGGACTAAATGTTGATTTCGTAAGACAAGGCCATGGAACATCTAACGATGGCAATACTGCCAGAAGATTTTTTCAAAATTTCGAAAAAACAGCTGAAATAACAGGGATTGATCAGAGACTGATAGAGAATATTTATATAGTACTCCAAGTCTTAGCAGCGGGAGAGGAGATTGATGCCGAAAAATTCCATACTCATGCAAAAATAACGGCAAAATTATATGTAGATCGTTATGGATGGTATCATATGCCTGCATCTCTACATAAAATTTTAGTACATGGCTCATCAATAATTAAAAATTTTCAACTTCCTATTGGCTACCTCTCAGAAGAAGCTGCAGAGGCACGAAATAAACATTTCCGTAATTATAGAGAAACAAAATCTAGAAAAAGTAATAGAATGTTTACAAACGAGGATATTCTACATAACCTTCTTCTAACCTCTGATCCATATATATCAAACCTGAGAATATCTTTAAATTTTTCCACAAAGAAGGTTAATTCTGAGTTAACCGAAAAAGCCAAATCTTTGTTATTGTAGAGACTTTTTAGTTAATTAAAAATTTTAAGCATTAGAATGTTTCCCAGTATATGATCAGTTAGATATTGTTTATGGAGAACGAGAAAATGTATAGTTATGCGATAACTTTAGTGTGAAGTGTATGACTTCTGTGTAAATGGTTCATGGATCAAAAAATTGTATTTCCCATACTTATAGACATTTTTTTAAAATAACCATAGCAAAAAAGGTAAGATTTCATATTATCCTTTGTAAGACTTAATTTTTTTTATTTGATTTTTCATATCTTTAATCATACATCAATCGTGTTTTAGTTATCCTGATTTTTTTATTATTAATATATTTTGAGATGTTCTCAATGTTAAAGGTAAATATAGTTGTCTATAATTATTTTATTTTAATTTGGTTGTTCTGGAGGCATAATTTGGGACACTCTGTATATATTTTTGGACATTTAATTTGCAACGTTTCTATATATTAATAGTTTAATAATATAAGTTCTAACTACAGCAGTAACAGGTATGTAGTATCAAAAAGGTAAAATAACTATGTAAAAATGGTCATGATGGGTAATAAAACCACCCTGTATTACAAGTTTTTTTTTAAGTTTGTATACATTGCTGAATTGAATCTTCACGTTCTATAATTTCTAAAAAAAATATAAACAATATTTTTTAAAATCATTTTTTATACAATACCAATTTTGGCATGGTTTTTAAAGACACCCAGTAGAGTTATTAAAATCGCACATCCTTTTTAGTGATACTCAGGTCAATAAAAGCAACGTATAAAAAAAATAGGAAAAGAAAAATCTACTAAGACCCAGAACTCCATATAATATATACCCAGTCAATGTACTTTACACCGAAATTAATTTATATGATGTCCGCCATCTTGAATTTTCGCAAAATGTCATATTTAATGACTAAATTTTAAAAGTGAAGGCGTCAGCTGCCTAGAAAGTACAAAATCATCAAAATCGAACGAGTAGAAAAAAACATATTACCAATGTCCCGCTGGTCCCTATGCTTCGATCCACTGTGCGGCGTAATAAAATATTTAAGAAATCCGAATGAAAAGACCAGTCATTGGCTTCAAATTTTCTTCAGGAATTCAGTGTGATATAGAAATAACTGATAAAATAGTGGTACGAATTCAAGATGGTGGAACAAAATGACGACTAAAAAAAATCAACGTAAAAAACCTTCTTAGTCAGTTGACTTCAAAGTACAAAATTTAGATGTGGTATAAGGACAAACTGGTAAAATTTTGGTACCAATTCAACATGACAGAGCAAAATGGCGGTTTAATGATTTTTAGAAAGGAATGTAAAAACTACGTATTCAATTTATTTTAAATTATGCTCAAAAATCAAGTGTGGCGCATAGGAATAGATTAATAAAATATTGGTAGGAATCCAATATGCTGAAAAAAAATGGGGGTCCAATAAAAATATTTGAAAATATTACTAAATGGCTGGATCTCACTTCACTATTCCTAATAAAAGGAATAAAAGAAATTTACTGATTTTTTAAATAAGTATGTTATAAAATAGAAATTTTACTAGTCCTCAAAGAGATCTAGAATATCAATTTGTCTTTAACTCAAAGTTAAATCGGCAAAGTCTTAACACGGATTCGATGACAATGTTGGTCTGTACCTGCCGCATTTGCTAGTTTCATTCATTCATTTCATTTGACTTGGGTTCATTCGTTTCTATTAGTTTTGCATTTAGGGGGTCGGTTGCTCAGGATTGAGTCGATGTAAGATTATACTGTTTAGAGAATATTAAACTATTGTTAGTTTAATTAAAAATAGAGAGAAAAAAATGTATGTAAATATCTTGATTCCAGTTATTAGTTAAATTAGTGGTAAAACAGTGGTCCGACCTAGTAAAATACTTGGTAAGTTTAAGAAATATGTTGTTAAGTACCTATACACAGAATGTCCGGAATTCGAGTCGGGATCTTGGTTAATATAAGAGTTAGAGAAATGGCTAAATGAGGAAAATTTTAGATGATTTTAAAAAAACACAGCTTAATTTTAATAACGTAATCCTTATTTTATTTTCTAAATATTCAACCAAATATAATAGCTTAAATCTGTTAACAGGTACTATTAGGTTTGTAACAAATTTGTCGAAAACTTTCCCGATTTAATGATTTCATAATCTCTTCTAAAAAGCAAGATCTCCAAATAGAGACTCGAATTTGAAATCAATTCACTAAGTAGTTTTTTCGGGCTGAATTTTTAAATATTTTATTAAGCCCTTATGTTGTTCTGCCATCCTGGATTCGCACCAAAATGTTACTTGTTGATTTCAACATAAAACTTGAGTTTGTGCAAAAGTTGAATTTCCCTGCATACATATAACACAGTCTATATATGCATATAATTATTTAGCTATAACTTTATACAGATCCTATAAACTGTAATTTGTTTCATTTTTTTATTTTTTTACTTATTTATTAAAGTTATTATTATTATTACTACTATTTATTTTTCTAAACTTTATTTATTAAGCCCATAAAAAATAAATTATGTCTTCTATTATTTTCCTTCATAAAAAGAAGGTTTTATTCCTGAAAAAGTATTCAAACTAAAATTTTACAAGTCCATCCTAATTTTTGATATTTGCGCAAAATTTCCAAGTCATATGGGGTAAATAGTTTTTTGGTACTGAATTTTTAAATATTTCATTAGGCCCCCATAATGGATTTATATAAAAAATGTATTAATATATATCTAAATCACACTTTACTTACTCTTTATAACCCATCCGATAAGTAGTCTTAATAATAATTTTTTTACATTTTGTGCCGCTGCCTTTTTGTTCCGCCATATTGGATTTTTACCAAAATATAACCATTTTATCCTCTCACGACCCTTGATTTTGACTAAAATTTTAAGTCAATCGGATAAGTAGTTTTTGAGTTATACCGCATACAGACGGACAGACCGACAGATTGACAGAATTGGGAGAACATGTTTTTCGGGGTCCAGGGACCCTAAAACGCAAAGATCTGCAACCTCGGAAGGTGATTTTTTCACGATTACAATACTTCCTTTAAAGTCTGTAAATCATTAGTTTTTACTTCCCTCTTACGAGGGATATAGTTATATCACGTAATAACTGTTGTCTTGTTGATATATGATATATAAGTACATCTTCAAAGCACATTTTCAATTAATTTTAATATTGCGATTTGGAAACTCTTGCTTTCTAACTCATGTCGTTTTGTCTATAAAAATGTTTTAGGCTATTTTTTGGTACTACAAATCACTGGATTGGCTAAAACATTTCTCAAATAATTAAAATTTGTAATAACAGTTGCTTATCCTCTCAAGAACCAGTAGGATTTTGCCCTTCTCAGTTGCTAATGCAATAAAAACTATACAATATTTTTTAGTAGCAAAAATATAAGACACGTCAAAGCATCATAATTACAATCTTTAACATATCAAGTTGAAACATATGATGAAATGAAACCCTATATAATGAACAGTTTATATTATTAAAATTTTTCTTTAATACATATTTCTTGGTACAATAAAACGTTAACTTATTTTTTTTTAATTTCCCTTCATTTAAACGATTTATGAAATATCCCAATTTTATGTTATCGCGGTTCCTATTTCAAACATCATGGGAAAACGGTTTCGTTTTCATTCACGCCACTGGTGCCCCACAGGGAGGCCACCCCGATCAATACTTCGTTGCTCTTCGTCAAATCGCTTCCCCCGGGGAAGTAAAAGGGGAAAACATCTATCCCATCGGACACGAGATGCACAGCACATCGGGGTATTTCCGTTTTTTAAATATAATTTTTACAGGATGAATAATGTATTGTGAAGTGACTTTTCTCAAGTTTATATCCTTTAAAAAATATATTTTTTTAATATTGGAACTAGTATAATATTATACCCACCACTAACCGAAAACATACAAGGGGTTTTCAATGAGTAATTATATGCGAACAAAAGAAGAACACAAAAGAATGCTACACATCGAAATGAAAAAACTATTTACGTAGGCTCATTCGCTTAACGAACTAGAGTTTTCTACGAATTTAAAAAATATACTATTTATCATAAAAAATGCAACTTCCAGAAATACTGTATCGATATCAACCAAAAACTTGCATACCTATTTACGTTGGGCAGTAGTAAAACTGTTAAAAAATTAAGGATCATCGACGTTTTTGTTAACAGTACAGGGTTTCCAGTTTTCGAAGGATTCACGGAGTATCTCCATTATTTGAAAAGATTAAGGGTTGCGGTTTTCGCAGCTTTGTGTTACTTTTTTGTGAAATGAAAGATGCTTCAAACAAAATTTCATTTCTAAGCAACAGGGTGAAATTGAAAATAATGAAATTTATCGGGAAAGTAAAAAACGGACTCTTATACACTTTTTTGCGTTGAATTCAGTGGCGTAGCAAGTTTTTTTGCTGTGAACAGTTACTATTTGAATATAACCCAAAATTGTGTTTTTCATGAGTCACCAATCCACCTCCTCCTGTTTTTAACTTAAAACACGTGACATTCTTTATCATAAATTACATAAGTTTAGTATGAAAATATAAAAATTAGTATGAAATAATGAAAAGATTTAAAAGTGAAAAATTTCGTCCAAATTATTCATTTCCGGTACTGTTCCTAAAATCGACTATGTATTGCCCCTTTTAATAGTCAAACTAATTTTTGAATCAAGAAAGAAGTTGATTTTGGTTGTTAATTAAAAAAATATTACCAATTTCTTTGACTTTTATTTAAAAAAAAATGTGTTTTTTACCGCCAGATTTATTTAAGTTAACAAAATAAAAATGAATTTCTGATAAACATTCCGGCGTTTAAAATAATAAATGACTGTTAAAGTGTTACTCTAGCTTTAATTAAATTTACCAATTGCTTCGTAGTACACGCTATAATTATATATAAGTATTTTCAATGTATCCCCACAAAATGAAATTCAGAATGGGTACTACAGATGCTCATCTTACAGGTCCGTTTGTTCCAATGCAGTGGCCTGGGAAATTGTATCTAGATAGACTCTTATTTAGTGCTCATTGTGAGCGGAAACTTGTTTTAGATACAACTTATTAAGGCTTGCCAAAGGGAGCAACTTCTCTTATCTCGAGCACAGCGTTTTCCAGAGTACTTCGGTAGAAATGTATTTGAAGTTAAGACTCCTTTCAAATATATCATATTTGATTTTACTTTCTAGTATAAAGCAGGCAATGCTAAAACCAAACCGGCCTTGCCGTTCTCGTGAAAATACAACATGGTTTTTCAGACCCAAACCTAGTATTCTGCCGTTTAAATATATCGGACTATATGACGGCTCTTTTGAGCATTTGGAAATACCAATTACAAAACTTTATATAGCGTGTGTGTCACCAGGATGTAAGTTTTGGAACAAGTGAAATTTACAAACTTATGTTTTTCTTAATTGTTTGAATCCTTGATTTAGAAGATTCAACAGAATCTTCCATTTTCCTGCAAGAACTAGTTGGAATTATTTCAACAGAAGCCATCACGTTTATTTTATCAAGCTCGCTATTTATTTGTTTAGGTGCGAGGTTTAGAAAATAAACTCTGAGTGTGTTATTTTATTTAAATGTCCGTCTCCGTCTAATAACAAAAACAGATTTTTTAATTAAAAGGCACGCATCGGACTTAATATTCAAAATAAATAAAAAGTGTTATATGATTTTCAGAAACTACAAATGATCAGGAAAAGGTGGCTTTCAGAGGACAGCTTATATCAAAAAGCTAAGTAGGCCATTAAATTGTTGTTGTAATCATCAACGTGAAATATCTGAAAACGTGAAATGATCACACTGAAAAACTGAATTTGTTCGATTACTTAAATGTCTAAACGAATAACAATTTTCTTACCATACCATATCAAAAATAGCAAATACCAGGCATTGACATTATTTAGATAATCTCATCTTAATAGTCTTTCAACTATGGTTAACAAAAATTTAACGAGTTTTGAGAAATAAAAAAGTGACATTTCCATTAACGAATCTGATTTTTCTTATCAATTCATCAGCCTTTTTCAACCAGTGCTATATATATTCCTACTTAACTCACACATCCCTATGCTTTTTGTCTTAGATGTTATGTTACGTTATTAGGTATATGGGATCTGACATCTTACATTTCATTGCCGGATCGTAAAGCACTATTTGAGAAGCGACTTTAATATACACACATACACTCGCTTTTGCTAATCATTTCCCGACTTTTTACTTACCCCGGATTATGTCATTATATAAGATAAGCTAGATTTATTAGAACACTTGAAAATTACTAAAACGAAAGAAGTCCCAGCCTTGCCTCATATTTTACTATTTCTAATAAAAAATATCCATAATAAGCGAAGTTTTAGGTAAATTAAATATAACCGGTTTTTTCATATCGTTCGTAACAATATTTTACCTGTTTCTACAAAATAAATTGAAAAAGTAGTTTTGTTGCACTGATTTTTTAAAATTTTATTAGATCATTATATACAGGATCTAATTCTTAATAATGACTATACAAGTAATCTGGCAAATGGTATCACTATCCGTACTAAGAAAAACGAAGATTTCTAAATAACTTACTTATAAAGTATCGACAATTGGAATGTAGTTTGACTAGAATTTAAATACACTTCTTGATCTAAAAATATACCGGAAGTCTTATTTAAAATATCGATCGTTAGTTAATAACGATCGTTAGTTAATAACGATTGAATTTGGGTAAAATATAACACTGATTTTTGTAATTCAATATTATATCCTGTATAATATTGAATAACAGGTCATGATAATGCATTTAGCTTAAAGTATCTTAAACGAGAAGTTTTAAGCATCTTAACAAGCAGTTTATTGCAGTTAGGTATAGAACATGCTATACGAAATAGTTTATTATATTGATAAAAAATCAACATTGAAAAAAAAGTAGAGTATTTAATTTAAAAACTAAAAGTTGACTCCATTTTTTTGAGACACAACATGCACCAGATTTAAAATTTGTAAACGTCGAAAACACCTTATTTGGCCCATGATATTTGAAGAAAACTTAAAAAATGAAATATCTTACAGATCCAGATAAAACAACAAATGCGCCACAACAGGTGATATGCTTTGGGCCCACGGTCCTGCGCGCATGATGTACGAGTTTTAAAATTTTATGTAAGCCTAAGAATCGTATTCAGATCGATTTATGACAAAAGTAGAAATGCAATCTTGTTTCCACATTTTCAGATTTAAAAGTAAAATGAGCTGTATGTAAGCGCTAATGTATATGGTATACATGCAATACATACATTGATATGGGGAACTCGGAAATTACAAGGATTGAGAGTAACGACCCTGTCAAAAAAGTGTGTAGACGTCTTAGTAACAAATTGACAGCTACCTGGAGAAATGCCTTGGAATTTTTAAGATATAACGAAATGTTTTGTAACGTTCCCTTAGTAGTATTTCATTTTAAAGAATTCATCATATTTATTAAAGGTACAATTTTAGTATTCATAAAGCATTAATTCATTACATAATTCGAAGCTAGGTTGACGAGCTCTGCTGACTCGTATAGTGCAGCGGCATAGCCTAGAATTTGAAAGGAATCGTCCACTTTGTATAAAAACATGAAACTTGGCATGGTTATTTAGTATATCCTAAACAAAATTTCAAGGACATTCAGACGCTTTGAAATTACCCCAGTGGTTCTTAAAATCAAAAATAACGACCAAATTTAATTTTTTTCTAAACAAATTTCTCTTTTAGATCATATTCAGTATGTATTTTTAATTTCTGGAATACAGGTTAATTTAAAAATTGATTTAAATCAAATTTTTTTGTATTTAAAACATGTATATGGTTTACAACTTTTATGAGAAATAGTATTATAACTTTTTTACAATTAGAAGCAACTTATCAAAAATAAAAATACAGCCTACTAATTGCCGGTTTTATTATAAAGCCCGCTACTCACAATTCGTTGATTCGTCAATTCGTTCTTTCGTCAACATAGTGTGGAGGGTTCGATTCGTTGCGCGGGGATTCCGTCTTTTGGGCAGATAATCAAGTAGGCTTTGACCTTGGCGAACCATTCGTCCGACTCCAATTTTTTGTTTTTCATACATTAACTTTGGTTACGTTGTATACGTGGTATACGTGGTATACGTCCATCAAATGGGTCTCTCCTTGCTGATTATTAATATACCAGGTTTGCTACCTTTATCTTTACATACACCCGAGAAACTTGACAATATCCCTTGCCATAAGAGGCAATATGTTAGAGCGAAACGGAAAATGTTCTTCTACATAGTGAGGTCAATAGGAATACATTACTTCTTATAAGCAGCGGGGTTTTTCTCTAATTCATGACTTTAAGAATAAAGGTATCAGTCTTGGTATATTTATAAGCTGCAAGTAGAGGCCAATTTGATGAACGTATACAATACATGGTGCTAAATTTAAAAAATTAAAGTGGATGTTGATTTTAGAAAAAATAAACACTCTGTATATCTGTAAACTACACTAAAAAAAATCATATAATTTAAAATTTTTTATTTAACTTTTTTCGTAATGCACATTTATAGGCAAAAATCATGTACCTATAATCTAGGAAAACTAAACTTGTCCAAAAATTTTCAAGAGCAGAAAAAGAAACAATTTCTTATGCGTGATTGGATGAAAACTTCGCAGTTCAACTTCAGAAACAGTTCAAACTTTAGCAAGATTCGAGTACAGACCGGGTATTAAGGAAACTATGATTGCCACTGTTGCCAGCAGGCTAAGATACCATAATACATGCAGATTAAAATATGGTCCAAGGCAGTTTAAATAGAGCATTCCACAGAACTACTTAAAACTCAAGGACGATTTGCCGTTAATTCTTAAAGTTAATTGAAAAACATCTTTAATAAATACAAGCAATCTAATTCAATGAAAAAAAAAAGATACTGACGTGGTGGTTCCGTCTATATCTGTACATCACAAAATAAACGAAAGTCTAGGACGGCCAAATACACTTACGCTCTCTATGTCCTGAGAGGCTGCAAGCTATAGACGAGAAAAGCAAAGAGTAGCGTATCAGGAAAGGTATGTGTTGAACCAAACACTCCTGAGTTACCTTTACCAACTAGCGGGGATGGAACTAAGCGGCTGATAAGACGAAGGTTCCGCATTGGACTGATTATTCTGCCAGATGCACTGTCGACATGCTATGAACTAATTTCATGCAGCTGTCCACTGTAATGTGTGCGTTTGAGGGAGATTGTTAACAATATGTATTTTAAAATTGTGTATTGTGTTTTGTAAATACACAATACACAATGCCCCTAGATGCTACCTTTTTCTTCTCTATTGAATGAAAGCTAGTTTTAAGTTCTAACCATTTTAGAAATTGACAAACAAGTTTACAAATGTATGTTTTTGTAAAATTAAAATATTTCGATTTTACTTCTTTCGTAGTCACCCTTCCACATATTCTAACATTTTAGCTAAACAGACACTTACCCGATTGACTTTAAATTTTGACTGAAAATTAGGGGTTATGTGGACATAACCTGGTAACATTTTGGTAAAATTTAAATCTGGCAAAACAAAATGGCGGCATAATAAAATATTTAAAAAAACTACTTATTAGATTCATTTCAAATTTTGTGCAAGTATTAAGTGAGGTATAGAGATGAACTGGTTAGATTGTGGTATGAATTCAAGATTACGGGGCAAAATGGCAGTAAATAAATTGTTTAAAAAAATCAACAACCTGGTTATACAACAGACTTGTGCACAAAAATTAGATGTGATATAGACACACTCGTAAATTATTATAGGTGTATGGCGGAAGAAAATGGCGCTATAATAAATTTTTTAAATATCAATTTAAAAAACTACTTATTTAATTTATTTTAAATTATATCCAAAAATCAGGTGTAGTATACGTAGAAACTGATAAACTGTTTGTACGAATTCAATTTGGTGGAACAAAATGGGGCCCGATAGAAATGTCTGAAAATAAGACAATATATATATATATATATATATATATATATATATATATATATATATATATATATAGGTATGTTACTAAATAACTATGTATGGAATTTAATTGGGTCACACTTCACTATAAAGGAAATAATCATTAAGAGGGAAGTTCCGGGTAAGGAAATTTACCGATTTTTTAATAGTGAATTTAAAAATGAGTTTCGTCACACTATTAGTTCTGTCACTATTTGTTTATAAGGCCGTATTATGCTAAATTTTAGTTTTAGTTTCAAGGATTTGTTTTGTGCATTGACTGTTTTTATTCATTTGTATTGCCACACAAGAAATTATAAATAAATAGAATAAATATGTGTTAATAAATTACAGGCAGTAGGCAAGGAAACCTTAATTTTAGTGTCAAAATGGCAATCACCAACGTAATATATTTATATGTATCTGTTAAAATCGATGATCAATAACATTCAATAATTGCTATAATTGCTTTATTTTATCAACCGCCATTTTCGATTTTCAGTGCCGCTGTTGCAAATATGATACGGTTCAACCGTACCAAATTTCATGCTTTTATACATAAGTGAACGATTATGTCGCTATGCCGTTCAACTAATAAGGACCATAAATGTATTACTACGTATTACGTCTAACAGCTCATATATTGTAGTATTAATACACTCAGAGTAAGAACTTATTCTAAGAATAAACTATATGGGCTAGTAAATGCAAAAATAACCGAAAAATATAAGTTGGCTTTTTAGTATTGAAACTACTATTGAGATCATTATTAAGGAAACTTAACATGGTCTGTCACGAATTCGACACCGAAACTGCGATAACGTGTTCAGTAAAATAACACGTATAGATTAGGAGTGCCGACGCATTAAATGAATAAATAAGATAACATTATAATTTGAGGTAATCGGATTGCCCATGTATGGACTTCGTTAGATATATAATAACTGTGGTATAGATGAACAAATTTTATATGGAAATAAAATAGTCCATTGTTTGTGTGTATATTGTGTGTAACTAATTTTAGTATTGAAAATACTATTGGGATCACTTTTATGCAAACTTAACACTGCATGTCGTAACCTTGACAAGGCAAAATCCCGACAGCGAAACTGCGATAACCGGTTCAGTAAAATAATACGTATAGATTATGAGTGCGTACGCACTAAATGAATAAATAAGATTATAATATGAGGTCATCGGATTGCCCAGGCATAGATGAAACATTTTTATATAGAAAATATAGAATACTTTATATAGAAATAAAATAGTCCATTGTTTTGTGTATGTATGTGTGTAACAAAATTCTGTGTCTTATATTAAAATCACGTAACTACCGATTGCCAATGCATAGATGAACAAATTTTAGTAAAAACAAAATCGTCCATGGTTTTGTGTATGTGTACAACAAAATTTCGAGTCTTATTAGAATAAGGCAGCCATCATTAAATACGTATGGAAATGCACGAAACTAGGATTGAAGCCGATCTCAAAACTTATTTTTTTTTATTATATATATCTTATACTTGAACCGATTGTTGCCACAAATTATGTATTAAATTTTAACTTTACAAAACGTCCTAGCTTTTCGACTTACATCTTATTATGTAACTTATCAATGCTAAAGAAATTATTACTGTACGCATTTTTGTGACAGCACGACAGTAAAGAATTCTCAAATAATAATAAATAAATCAAAATATTAAGTTTTAAGGCCATCGGCAAAGGGATTGCTTACACGTATGTATATTAATCTAACATCTAAATGTAAATGTAATCAGAATTTAGTCACATCCAATGTTTTTTGAAAACATTGGGACAGGGAGAAGGCCGACAAATTAAGAAGAAATATAGGGAGGTTAACCCATCTTATCAATAATATTAAAATGCTATAAATCTCATCAAAGATCTGATGAACAATCGCCAAGCTATGAGTTTCTAGGTTACCTAGTTTTTTATTTGGATTGTTATCCTCTTTTTATATATTATAAAATAAGTGTAGTTTCTAGATTGTCACATTTTTTTATAGATTTTAATAATATTTTTTATATAATATGAAATACAATACCAATTTAATAATCATAAAAGATTATAACCTTTAAAAAAATAAAACACAAAACATTATAATTTAATAGTTGTGTCAGGTATTTTCACTACATAGGATACTTGCGTAAGATGCAAGATCTGTGAATTTTTTAGACGTTTTACAATCCCCTAATAAACACAAAAGAATAAATTGAGAACGGACACACCGGTTCATTTCAAATTTATACCAAATTATGCCTGGCAGAGATTGGATTTTAGGAGTCATGGACGTAGGTAGATCTTCGATATTTTTAAGGAGTAAAAAACGCCAAAAAAATATATTTCGAGAACGCTCAACCCGATGTCAGTCGTATTTTTGTATTTGACCCATATTTCGTTCAGACAACAAATAAAATAAAATAAAATAAACAGCAATGCACTTCCAAGAAGCAAATGCACATATTTGCCAGAAGTTGAAGATGTATTTGAAAATGAAATAGTTGTATGTAATATTTATATATTTTAATGGCGTATATTGTACTATAACTCAAAAATCAATGCTATTTAAATATTGGCATGTTTAAAGGAGAACTGTAGGCAAAAAGTGAAAGACCAGGGACAAGGTCTGGTCAAGTTCAAAGTAAGATGAAAAAGGTGTTAGAGAAAACCTCCTGCACGTCCGACCTCAAAAAAATGTGTTATGTATAGGCAATTTAAATTACATTTCATTTAAAAATGGGTTCAAAAGGGTTCACGCGCTGCAGAAATACGAAGACATGAGTACGATTTACCATTTCAAATTTTGCAGTTACGTAGACAAAGGATCAATGCAAGGAGGTAAAGAGCCATTTTGTGGAAAAAAATGTCGATTACGTGTCGCCTGATGTTAGTATTAGCAGTGTTGACTGAGACGTTTTACCGTGCGTTTCGAAAAAGCTTCTTACGAGTATATCATTGGTTTTTCCGTTATGTCTTATCGAAATCATTAGAATCATTAGATGCAAAACAAATTGCGAAAAATGTGTATGAATGTCTAATAAGTAGAGGATTCATTAAACAAGAAGCTTTAAAATAAACCTGCCTACTTACAAAAACATCAGTATCCTCGATAAAGGATATTGTTAACAGTGAAGTATTGCATAAAAGAAAAAAACGTAGTTATTTTCAATCTCACCGTCTGGGCAATAGTGAACAAGATATAATAAGAAGGAAAATATATTCTCTTTATCAAAACCCGATTGTCCCTACTTTGGATAAACTGAAAAAGAAGTTAAAAGAAGATGAAACCAATATAAATATTAGCCGTGACACCCTACATAGAGTTATTTGTAAAATGGGATTTAAATACCGCAAAATAGACAAAAAACAAGTGGTAATGGAATCGCACAGATTGCGCACTTGCAGATTTAATTACCTTCAGGATATTAAAAAGTATAGATCCGAAAATAGATGTATAATTTACGTAGATAAAACTTGGTTTGATACACACGATACAGTATCCAAAGGATGGGTTGATTCCAGTAAAAACTGTCAGGATAAAGCGCCTTCAAATAAAAGAAAACGCATCACCATAATTCACGCTGGATCAGAAGATGGATTTGTTCCAAACTGCTTGCTGTTATCTGCGAAGAATATTAAGGATTCTAGCTTGGACTATCATGAAGATACTAGTGCAGAACTTTTTGAAAACTCGTTTCAAAATTATCTTTTAAAAAATATTCCGAAAACCAGTGTTAATGTAACGGATAACACAAGCTATCACAGCCGCCTGCTACAAAAAGCACCAAACTCATCAAGTACAAAAACTGAAATTCAAGAATATTTGTTACAAAATGATATTTATTTTGAATCCAGTTACAAGAAAGGGCAACTTTTAGAAGTGCTAAAATCATATGATATAAAAAAACAATATGTATGCGATAGTTTAGCTGAACAGATGGTGCATACTGTTTTACGGCTTCCTCCGTATCATTGTATATTTAACCCCATATAACATTTGTGGCACCAAATCAAAATGTGAGAGCAGAAAATGTTACTCCTACTTTAAGTCCCAGTGTCATAAATTGTATTAAAAATGTTATTAATATATATCTGTTGAGAGCTGGAAAAATTCCGTGCAGCACAATATAAAAGTTGAAGATTCGTACATATGCATACAAAATAACATAGAGCCCATTATAATTAAGTTTAATGATCACTCTGAGAGTGAAACAGAATTAGATTTAGAACAGAAGCTATACTTATATGTAAAGTAATTATTGATAATTTGTATATATTTATTGTCATCGTATTTTCTATTAATAGTAATGTGATTTTAAGAATATACATATTTTACCTAAATAAACATGATATAATATTTAATCTTTGTATTTTTAAAACACCTTAAAAGGCCGTCCATGATGGTCTGTCCCACAATACCTACTGGTCAAGTAATTTATTGCCGTCGGCAGGTAACTTCGATAATTACCGTCGAAAGCCAAGACGATATACTTTGAGACAGACTTTACCTACTACGAACGTTACCGTCGCTTTACTGCACCAAGGTACCTAGAGATGGGACTTGTTAGCCTTGATATTCGAGAAAACGGAAAACTTGCTTGATTTTTCCGATTTTTTGATTTTTGATTATTTTATGATATTAGTGCGGGCATGTTAGTGATCATCTTCTAAGCTATGCACATGATAAATGTGTACGTATTTTGGTTCTATTACGGAGGGCAACTAAAGAATTTTTATTAGGAAAGTGGTATTTGTTTCAGTTTCTCTAAAGCTAAACTAAGAATGTAATTAAAATAAGAATTTTTTATTATAAAAAGGCTAAGTTTTCGAATATTACTAACATATTGTAGTTTTTATTTTGGTATAAACTTTCTTAAATGAATTCACCTACTTAGCTTTGCCATAGTAAGCATACTACATACAAATATGCTGACAGCATCAATCTGGAACACACTGTTGTAATATTGATCGATTACTGATAATTTAAAAAAAACAAACAAATATAAAACTTATACTTAAATTAATTTCTAAAATTTGAATAACTCAAATTAAAAATACCAGAATATATATATATATATATATATATATATATATATATATATATATATATATATATATATATATATATATATAAAACGAAACCAGTAACGGTAAGGATTACTCCTTCACCATTTTGTCGAGAATCGACCAATATATATATATATATATATATATATATATATATATATATATATATATATATATATATATATATGTAAATATATATAGGACAACTAATGCCTTTTTTATACAATTACATATTTATGTTAAGGGTGCTATGGAAGCAAATAATGGTTTATTTTCAAAACGAACACATTTAAATTCTATAAGAGCAATCGTACTGGTACATTAAACATAAAGTATTTGTTGTTAATTTTTTAACATATTCTAATAAATAGCTGAACATTTAATAGAAAAAATATTAATTTGGGTTGCCCCTATCGAGAAGAAAAAATGTGTTTCTATAACTATATATGTATTTCATTATACACCTTTTCTTATCAAAATTCAAATTTTTTAGAAATTTAAGTTAAATTCATATATTTTTCGCCAATTTCTAACAAGAACATATTGACTCAACGCAAAATTTACTTGACTGAACAGAATTATTTTTTCTGTGTAGAAATATTTCAAGCAAACATTTTGACGTCGAAAAATTGTGCAAATCATTAGCGATTATACAACTGTTTTAGTAACCCTATTAAAAAACATTTAATTTTTTTAAGAAATGGGGAAACAGGTCAAATTTCTTTTTTATATTTGTATATAAATACATTATTTCGCAGTATATGATATAGCCCTAGAGATATAAAGCATTCCCAAGAAACGAAAATATTGAGGGTGAAAAAAAACACCTTCCGAGATTTTTGATCTTTACTATTTAAAGTCCCTATATCCCGGATTTTCATATCCGTTAGTCTGTCGGCTGTCTGAGCGCGACATAGCTCAAAAGCTACTTATCTAATTGAATTCAAATTTTGATGAAAAATCAGTTGTCATATGAAGAAAACGTGGTAACGTTTTGGTAAAAACCAAATGGCGTTTTTACAAAATGTAAAAAAATCATTATTAAGAAACTATTTATGGAATAAACCTAAGATTTTGGCGGAACAAAATGTCCCGCCTAATAAAATGTTGAAAAACTACTTATTAAATTGACTTGAAATTTTGCACATTTGATACGTTACAATTCCATTTCCTGAAATAAAACTTTCTTTTTGTGACTTTATAAATAAAGTAACGAAATGAGAATAATAATAATAAATTAAAAGCCAATAAAAAAATCTGTAAATTCGCCTTTACTCACATTTTCCTTTGTACAGAATTCCATTACACATAGATAACACATTTTCTGAATCATTTCAGTTGTTTGGTAAAAACTAAAAAGAAAATAAATACATTACACTTTATAGGATCTATATAAAGTTATTACCAAATAATTACATGCATATATAAACTTTTTTACTAAGTTATATGTATGTAGTTAATTTCTGTGCTAGAGAATTTCTGGGTAAAGGTGAATTGATCGATTTTTTATTTTAAAGCAGTTAGTTTAGAAAGAATGGTGAATGGTGACATCATTCTTTTTATCTCTTTGTATATAAAACATTTCTTCCAATATACGCTATAAAATTAGAAGGTTTTTTATTTTCATAATGTTTAGCCTCTTAAAAACGTTAAAACAATTATATAGGGTTATTCTAAGGGGATGAAACAGTACTCTAAAAAAATCATTAAAATATTTTTTAATACACCAAATTTGTGTTGTTTTTGTATATACTTTTTTTTCTATACAAGACGGTCCTAGAGCGTGTATTTTTTATTTCGGAAACTATTAACGGATTAACTCATTAGCGCCCAGTGATCTAGCTATAGATCATAATAAATTTATATATTTTTTAATCTATAAGTTGGTTATATTTTTTTGTATAATAAGAATATATTTTTACCTTTTCTTAAGTTAGAATTTTTTTTTTGAATTTTTGAAATAACAAAAACAAACAGATTTACATCACTGAATATATTTATTTATATTTGGAAACGTAATGCTTTTTTGCTTTGTTTTGTTCAATATACATCCATAACATATTTATATAAATAGTTCATATACCAATTAGAAGATAACATTTTGTATTGTTTATTTATATATAGTGAAACTTTGCTGATCTTTATATATACCACTGGGATTTTACAATATCTAAATATTCTAGTCAAGACTAGGATGAGCGATAATAGATTTGATTGGCGATAACAACTCCCCTATCGTTAAATTTTCATTATCGATAGTCATCGCCAGTAGCGTTCCCAGCTAGGGAATAGAGGTGACTCAAGCCCCGCCCCCCCTGCGCCTTTGTAATAAATTCTGCCCTAACGACCCGAATGCCCTAGAAAAAATATCTATATATTTAAAAAACTAATAATTATGTTTAGCGTCTCAACATTACTGAGCCTCACCCACCCTAGGTTCATAAATATGAAATCCATTTAGGCTACATGTCCTCGCAAATAAACCAACAGAGCAAAAAAGAATTCTCGCCCTTATAAATATTTAATCCACTTAATAGTTATCCTATCAATATATCGTTATTTTTTATTTACCTATCGTTATTCGATATTTCGATAACCAGTCGATATGTCGACAACATAACCCAGTCCTAGTCAAGACATGTTTGACATTGTTTTTAGCGGCGAGCGACGTCACTGTCCGAATTATATTTACTCACTTATTGTTTAGTCAGGTTAGTGTTTTACAGCCGGTTGTACAAAACTTAATTGCTGTTTATTTATTTTTCACAAATAAGATGCCAACAGGCCAAGGGCCCAAAAGTGGCACCTACGATTTACAGGTTGGTGTACAGAAAAAAAGCTCAACTTATACTACTTAAGGATCAGGATTATACATCAATATAAACTACTTAGTCGAATTTTTCTTTTGAATGATTCCAATGATACATTAAATATATCAATATTTTTAAAATCAGAATTATACAAAGTTATCATTCGATTTAGTGGGGAGTGTTTATCCAGACTTGTTCTATAGAAACAGTTTGCAAATAAATTAGTGTTTCGAAAGTTTCGAGGGGGTATGTTTAAGTATACTGAAGATAGCAAGTTAGGACAGTCAATGAAGTCATTAACAATTTTAAATAAAAAAATAGCATCAGAATAATTCCTTCTTGTTTTTAGAGAAAACATAGCGTAAGTATTTCTTAGTTCGATAATATTTGCATTAAAATTATACGTTCCATGTGTTTTGTAATCTAAAAATCTTAAAAATTTATTTTGTATTTTTTCCAATCTGTTTCTGTAAACCTCGTACTGAGGCGACCAGATAATACATGCGAAATTTAATCTACTATATATGTAAGCAAAGTATAGAGTTTTTAAAGAATGCATAGAAGATAAGTGTCTACAAGTTCGTATAATATAACCCAGCATTTTGTTGCTTTTTGCTGCAACAAAATCGATATGATAGTTAAATGCCATTTTTTTGTCATATATCACACCTAAGTCCTTAATCCTCTCCACTAGTTTTAATATCGTTCCATTGAAATTGTAGTCGTAGGAGAAAATATGAAAATTTCTTGTGAATGTTATAAAACAACATTTTTCAAGGTTTAGAAATAATTTATTATGTGTGCAATAGTTAAAAAAGGCATTTAGGTCATTTTGAACTAAGAGACAATCACTTATATTTTTAATATTACAAAAAATCTTCATATCGTCAGCATACAATAAAAAGTTACAAGTTTTAAAGCATTCTTTGACATCATTTAGATATACTAGGAACAGTAAAGTGCCCAGGTGTGATCCTTGTGGTACCCCGGAAGTAGACACGTAAGCGGGTGAGTTATATCCATTTACAGCTACAATTTGAGACCTATTGAATATGTAGGACGCCAGCCACTTTAGCAGATCTTCATGTTTACCAATCCCAGCTAATTTAAGTAATAATATGTTATGATCTATCTTGTCGAAAGCTCTACTGAAATCTGTATAGACAGAATCTACCTGAATCTGACAATCGATTGAGGAAAGTATATATTCAGAGTAGCAGGTTAGATTGGATTCAATGGACCGCTTAGGAAAAAAACCATGTTGTTCAGGGATAATTTCTTTTTTTACATAGTTTAATAAAGTACGATGTACTGCATTTTCCAATAATTTGCTAAAAATATTTAGTTTAGAAATAGGACGATAGTTAGATACATTGTTTTTTTCTCCATTTTTATGAATTGGAATAACATGCGCTAGCTTCCACTTATTGGGAAATTGACATTCTACTAAAGATTTATTAAAGATAATGGAGAGAGGTACGTTTAAAGAATGAGCGCATCTCTTCACAAAAAACGATGGAATCCCGTCGGGTCCACTGCCTTTGTTTTCGTCCAAATTTTTCAAAAGTTCCAGAACTTCATGTGATGACACCCGTATATTAGATATCAACGCTGGTTTAGAATATTTAACTGAGTTTTCAGATTTGACAAGCTGCTTATTGAAATTTAGGAACTCGCTGTCAAATTTGACAATCCGTTAAACATTCTAAACTTTAATTCAGCTTTCTGCAACCGGCCGTATATCTTTTTCTGAGATACGCGTAGATATATATATATATATATATATATATATATATATATATATATATATATATATATATATATATATATATATATATATATATATATATATATATATATATATATATAAATTGAAAATGGTAAGTACACAATTATTTGTCTTACGTAATTGTTCTATCATACACTTCTTATCAATAAATAATGTAGTGTTCTGTACGGCTCTTCAGCCAGTTCAATCATTTATATAGGCTTACGTAATGTAAAATTATTGTAGTATTTTCATACATTTAGTAACCTTCTCTTTTTTTACCTAAAATTATCAATAACATGAAAAATAATGTATAAAATAGTAAAAATGTTTCAGAATATGGATCCAAAAAAAGCTTTAACCCTTGATGAAATGAAATAAATCATAAACACCGTCGGTTTCTTGATTGGTGATGGCAACCCGAATGTCGACATTGTTGTGTTACCGCCAGATCCGGATTATTTGACGGATGAAGACGAAGCCGACGAAGACGAGGTGGGCATCGCCGAAATTAGAGATGTTCCAGGAGAGTTAGAGTTACAAATAGGAGAAGAGCAGGAAAATGGGGACGAGGATAGTGAAGAAATACAGGAAAGCGTGTAAAAGGGTTAAAAAAACAAAGACTTTCCGATTCGCGACCAAAATGGAAGAAGTGTGATCCAAGATATAATTTTATTTACCGAGACTTTATTGCTTTAGACGAACAAAAAGCAGATAATCTGAAAAAGGAATATGGTACCCTTACACCACTGCAGGTTTTTGAAAAGTTTCTTTTAAGCGATATGCTAGACTATATAAAGGGAGAGACTGTTCGTTAAAAATGATACCTCTTTTTCGGTCGATAGTGACGAACTGAAATGCTTTATTATTTTCTGGGTATCATCAAATTATAGCAGAAAGAATGTACTGGTCTACAGATGCGGACTTAGGAGTTCCAATTGTACAAGCGGCAATGTCGAGAAATACATTTTCAAAGATAAAATCAATGTTACAATTTGCTAATAAAGACAAACTAGATAAAGCCGACAGAGCTTTTAAAATTCGCACTCTTATAGAAAAGTTCAATGAAACATTTCGGCAAAATGGAACTTTTACATCACATTTGTCAATTGAGGAAATGATTGTCAAGTATTACAGGCACCATGGTCTAAAGCAATTTACACGAGGTAAGCCCATAAGATTTGGGTATAAACTATGGGCTCTCTGTGCTTCAAATGGATATTGTTATAAATTCATATTTTATACTGGCAAGGAAACAAACCCGCAACCAGGGCTAACACTAGGATCAAGAGTTGTTACTGAACTGCTCTCTTTTGTAGAGACACCAGAGGACCACGCTGTCTTTTTCGATAACTTTTTTACAAACCGAGACTTGCTTGTTCATTTAAAAAATATTGGATTCCGTGCAACTGGAACAGTACGCGATAATAGAACAGATAAATGTCCAATGAAGTCGGCCAAGGAGTTGGGTAAAGACTCACGTGGTTCATTTGACTATAGATATGATACAAATGCAGACGTTTTGATGGTTAGATGGAATGATAATAAATGCGTAATAGTTGCCACGAATTACGATACAGTTAACCCCTTAGCTAAAGCAGCCCGTTGAACGTGATGTTAGACAAAGAGTAGATATGCCCCAACCGCGACAAATTCAGGATTACAACAAATATATGATGTTGATCACCATAACTGGCTTATCGGTAAATATGGCATAAAAATACGCCGGAAAAATGGTATTGGCCCATGTTTACTCGCATTCTAGATATGGCGGTAACAAATGCGTGAATTCTGTATCGTTGCATGCACGGACGTGCTAGTCTAAACTGTTTGGAATTTCGTAAAGCCGTTGCAGTGCCATACATGAAACTAACAGCCTGTATTAAACGCCAAACCAAAGTACGATTGGCCAAATAGACGTTCGATTCGACGGTTTGTTTAAACCATTTTATACTATATCGTTCGGACCAGGGAAGATGTCAGCGCAAAGATTGCAAAAGCAGACCAAAGAGCTTATGTTGTTCTAAATGCGATGTTACTCTTTGTGCTAATTGTTTTTGGCCTTACCATCAAAAATAAGAAGTCTTCTTTTGTTTTACATATATATGTTTTTGCTTACAACCACATAGATAATAATCCTTTTATATATAATTTAGTAACGAAATAAAGTTTTTATTAAAATACATTAGGTCAATTTTTATTGCTTCTATCTATAGATCACCCATTTTTAAAAAAACTAATACAAAAATTTTTTAAATTTTTTTTACAGTAATCTGAATGTGTTTTGAATAGGAATAAAAAATATTTTATCAAAATTCTAAAAAAGAAATACTTTAATGGGTTAATATTTTCAGAGAGTGGCAAAATTCGTTATGTTTGATTAACCTTTTTTGAATATACACCACAAGTTGAGGAAGTTATTAACAAACATATAAGCGGAAGTACTACGTTTACCAAGACACATTTTTTTAAATTAAATTATCGTTTGTTTCTCGAGAGAAGATTTTATAGTCCTCAGTTATCTTGACAATTATAAGTTAATGTGATAAGTAATAATAATTTTCATTTAAGTAACGTACGTACAAAATTGCTAGTTGGCTCATATAATTTCAACAACTTTTTGTTTAACGGGTTATAGATGAAGCAGTTAATTTTTTTAACAGATACATTTTTCTTTGATTTGTATTTTAAATATTATACCGATCACAGTGTTCATTTACTATTTCATAATTGATTGTTTCCTTATTGAAGTGGAGTAATTAAAGTAAATTTTTCTAGTAATTTTGATGGTGATAGTGTTCCTTTATTTTTTTTAGACAATCCAATTTTTCAGTTCTTTTTTGGTCCTTTTTTTAAGTTTTCACCATGAATTGGTGATATATATTCCTCTAGTGGAATTCATGTGATATTGTACTACCCCTTGACTGTAATGGTTGTGGTTTAGTTTGCAATCTAGGCTGACGGTACAGTTGTGCCCATTTCTATGCACCTGATAGGAGTGTCAACTAATAGATCCATTTTTATAGTTTTGGAGCCCACGACCAAAACGTGTAATCATAGCTGCTCGTGTAATACACTGATACATAGTTAAGGGGGAACTGCACGCAGTAATATAGACCATTTGCAAGCCTTCCGCCGCTGCAATATTATATTAAAACTATAAGAGATATATATTAGCTTCAATATAATTTTAATAGGGAAATATGTATGGTTGGGCGCTAAATGCGAATTTTTATGAAAAAATCAAATCTAAAGTTATAAAATAAAAGTAGATTTGTCCATTTTCGATAATTTTTTGACCACTTTTTGACGCACATGTCTTCGCATATAATTTTCTTTTCCACAAAATGGCACTTTACCGCCTTACATTGATCCTTTGTCTACCTAACTGCAAAATTTGAAATGGTAAATCGTACTCATGTCTTTCTATTTCTGCAGCGCATGAACCCTTTTGAACCCATTTTTAACCGAAATGTAATTTAAATTACCTATACATAACACATTTTTTTGAGGTCGGACGTGCAGGAAGTTTTTTTTAATGCATAGGTACCTTTTCATCTTACTTTCAACTCGACTAGACCTTGTCGCTGGTTTTTCACTTTTTGAATGCAGTTCTCCCTTAATTATGTCCATGTGATACCGCTCCTAGATTTGTACGGACTAATTCAGAGAGAAAGTTGCAAGGAATGAATTTTATATGTATACTGATCCCTGCGGTCTGGTGTACATGTTAAATATCAAACTAGCAAAGATCACTCTTTTTTGCATTTTTTTTTCGGCTGAAAACCAGATTTTATCACGCAGCAACTAGACTTCGTCCTTGATATTGGGGATTTAGCTACATGTAACCCACATTTCTTAAATCTATGCCACACTTAATTTGTGGACATAATTTAAAATAAATTCGATAAGTAGCTTTTATATTGACACACATCGCCATTTTATTACATGCTGAATTTGTACCAGTTTATCCTTATATCACATTTAATTTTTCTGCAAAATTTAAAATCAGTTAAATAAGATTTTTTCACGTTTATTTTTTTTTATTTTATTTGACCGCCATTTTATTTCGCCATCTTGAATTCGAACCACAACTTTACCAGTTTATCTCTATATCACATTTAATGCTTGCACAAAATTTTAAATTAAAGTTAATCTAAAAAATAGTTTTTCAGTCTGCTTTTCTAAATATTTTATTACGTCGCCATTTTGTTTTGCTATCTTGGAATAATGCCAAAATTTTACCAGTTCATTCCTACATAACAATTCTTTTTTTGTGCAAAATTTGAGGTAAATTAAATAATTAGTTTTGTCTAGTAATAAGGCCTCCATCTTGTTCCGGCATTGGATTTTTATCAAAGTATTACCAAATTATCCCCGTAAGACCCTTAATTTTTTTTAAGCTATGCGCGAACTGACAGACAGACAGACCGACGGAATCAATAAAACATTTTTTGGTGGATTTTAGATTATACTTGGCCGCCATTTTGTTCCCCCATCTTGAATTAATACTACAATTGTACTACTTCTCTATACCACAATTAGTTATGACACAGAGTTTGAATTAATCTGTTAAGAAGTTTTATTTCAATTCATCAATTTTTAAATATTTTATTAATTCGTACTAAAATTTTACTGGTTGATTTCCACATAATACTTCATCTTTGTGCAAAATTTGAGATAAATTGGTTAAATAGTTTTTAGTAATAATTTTTTTAACATTTCACTAAACCGCCATTTTGTTTCGCTAAATTGGATTTTTACCAAAATGTTACCAGTTTATCGCCATATGACCCTTAAGTTTTGACAAAAATTTGAAGTCAATCGGGTAAGTAGATTTTAGCTATGCCGCGTGAATCGTAAAGATCTGAAAAACTCTCTCTTCCTTTTTACGTGGGAAGTAAAAAGAACAAGAAACACCATCAACCAATATTTAAATAACATAATTAATTAGACTTTTTAACTGTACTTAAGTAATGTGAAAAAATGACAATGAGACTTTAAATATTCACATTTTATATTTACTATTATTAAGGTAGAGGTTTTAAAGGTAGGAAAGTAATATCTACAGTATGAGATAGTGTTTTTAATAGCAACTGTACATTTCAACAGGGGTTTTCTTAATGTAAAATCTGAAGGAGGTTAATTTCTGGCTTATATTATGACTAAAAGTTTTAATACATATATATATGTCCAAAATTGCTTCGTTTCCAGGATACAGAGTGTTGAAATTTTAAATATTCTTTAGTTACTTTTGGGTGCCTCGTACATTTCTAGAGATATTTAATTCAAATCATAGTAAAATGCAAAATATTTTGCACCTTTTGAAGTAATTTTAAAGAATGTGTTTAAAACCGTTTTTAATGATTTTTAGCTTGAAATTTAGATAATAAAGTCTGTCTAAAAATGTCCACGTTTCTAAACACACTTTCTAAATTACTTAAAAACGGTCCAAAATATCAAAAAATCCAAGGGGTATAAAATTTGTAAATTAAAGTATGAAATCCTATAGTATTATTAAACTGTGTGACTACAAAATTTTTTTGGGGGTGGCGACGTAGTCTTTATCCGAGAAAAGTTACACACTGTATATTTTGCTACAATTTATAACTCTGGAGTAAAAATAAATCCAGAAATATACGAGGCATATAATTTATTTTATATAAATTATATTTAATTTAATTAAGATTGCTTATAGGAACTTTTAATTTAAAAATAAATCAGGGGATTAACTTCCTTTAGTATGTACATAATATTAAGTAACACCCTGCATATTCTTTGAACTAAAACATCATCATATACTGCTCTAATCTAAATAAATGGTGTGTTTCAAAAAATTCGAAGTATCACGAATGGAAGTAGGTTACTTCTAAAAAAGGATATTTTAAATTTCAACTAATATGTAACTGCAATTTGGAAAACAAATATTTATACTAATGTCAGCAAAAGCATACTATTTTTAGAAAAATAACACTTTTTCGATGACAATTTTTCCTAGAAATATAATTTGCCCCAGGGTAAACCGGGTAAAAACTAAATAAAACTATGAATCACTGCCAAATGCCTACTTGGCACTCTTTTACGTAAAAACTTTCACTTCAAATCATTACAAAATTAAAATTGTGAGACTGGTGTTACACACGTATCTTCTCCTTCATGCGTACGTGCATATATCGGTATATAATCCCATTTGGCAACACGAAAGGGAACGCTTAGAAAATAGCAAATGCAATTTTAGTGACCCTTCAGCGAAAATGAACGCGAACAGTGAACGGATGCACACCTGGAGTCAAAAGACGTGATTTTGAGGCTAAATCACTAGTCAACAATTTCGAGAAAATAAATTACGACTGATGTTCTAATGATGTAGTATTAAAGCATCCTGATTACGAGTTCAACAACCAAAATTGTCCACCACGTATAGATTTTAAGTTATAGAATGCATCAGTTATTTTTATTTTATTCTAAAATTTTGATATAATTTTTATATATTTTTATATGCCTTGGTAGCATTGCTCAATTTTTAGTATAACTTGGTGGAATCTTTCTCCTTGCTCGTACCCAAATTTTCATAAAAATAAATTAAATTGGAGTGCAAGTAGTGTATTTTAAGAGACATCCGGCAGCCCATTTTGCAGTAGCTTTCAAATAGTTCTTCTACGAGTTTTTCGTGGTTTTCTGTTTTTTTGTGTCCTAAAAACTCCGAAACAATTCTTAAAAGACTTCCACGCAGCTAGTTCGACATCACTTAATTTTTGATCAAAGTTTTCATCCCATAGTATTTTTCTAATTTGTGGTCCAACAAATATTCCTTTCTAAAGCTTAGCGTCACTTAGATTAGGAAAAATATATATATATATATATATATATATATATATATATATATATATATATATATATATATATATATATATATATATATATATATATATATATATATATATATATATATATATATATATATATATATATATATATATATATATATATATATATATATATATATATATATATATATATATATATATATATATATATATATATATTCTAATTTAGTTTTTGTCTTGGGTATTTGTGGTTCAAGAGAAAATATGAAATATACAACTTTACTTAATTTTTCTTACAGTTGATGTTGCTCTTTTTTATTTATTAGACGTTTCTACCATTCTGAGGTGGTCTTCATCAGTAATATTTTTTGTGTCTGTAATAATGAAGAAAAGAAGCTAAAAATATTTTTTACTAGGGAGGTATTAATTTTGTTAAGAAATAATTATATGTGGCTAAGGGTTTTCAATATTTTGTATTATATATCCAAAGTTCTATACAAATAACACTTATAACGAAAGCACTTAAAAATAAAAATGGTACGTCAACATTAGTTAGAAATTAATATTTACTTATTTGTTGAATGAGGCGAATGCAAATTAATTTTATGTTAATTATTAATTTATTTGTGATGAGGTTTATATTTAAATTGAACTTATTTAAAGACGTTATAATATATTTGGCTCAAATTGTTTGTATCCGTTTTGTCGCTTACTGCATTATTTTCCTGTTTAATATATAACATTTCGAAAAAATTCTCTCTTTTTTTGGTTAATTTCCGTATTCAAAATGGTAGTATTTTGAAAATTAAACGTGGGTTTACATTCTGTTTCATGTTTTATAAGTGCTGTTTTATTTTTTTTATCAAACTTATGCCCATTTAATCGGTTTTTAAGATTTTTGGCAATCGTTGTATGGAATTTTATATATAGTATGTGTTTCTGGAACAAAGGTGTTTTTGATTTTAAAGAAGAAAAACATTTGTTTTGTAAGGTATTGTCACTTCTATGACATATGATTAGATCTTGTTTTTTAAGTGATTTTCCACAGTTTCTGACAACCCCTGTACGTAAAGATAGAATTTATTAATTTTATTGGGTAACTGTTTTTTAGTAAAGTATCTCTTGCTTTTCGGATAGCTTCTTGGCGAAATTCTAGATCACTTGGTTTGATTGCCCTATCTGCGAGCCCCATAATGACAGATTTTTTTTAGGAATTTGGGTGCTGTGAGAGTAACACATTCATTGGTTCTCCAGATACTTATAGTTTATATATCTACTAGACCAAGTGTCTTTTGTATGCCGTTTTCTTTTCTTCAGGCTTCCTAATTGTATAAGGTCATGTCTAGGACATTTATTTTTGCTTCTTTTTCATTTTCGATAGTGAATTTTAATTTATCGTGGGAATTGTTAAACGCGTTACGTACAGGGCTTGTCAGAAACTTTTCAAAAATTACTTAAACAGCAGGATTTAACCATATGTCGTAGAAGTCACAATATCTTACAAAACAAATGTTTCTCTTCTTTAAAATCAAACACATCAATGTTCCAGGAAACACATACTATCTACAAAATTCCATGCAACGATTGCCAAAAAGGACAAACTACACAGTGTCTTAAAACCCATTAAATGGGCATAAGTTCTATAAAAAAATAAAACAGCACTTACAAAACATGAATCAGAATGTAAACACACGTTTAATTTTCAAAATACTACTATTATGAACACAGAAGTTAACCAAAAAAAGAGAGAATTTCTGGAAATGTTATAAATTAAACGGGAAAATAACGCCATAAACGACAAAACAGATATAAAAAATTTGAGCCAAATATTAATTAAAAAACAATATTAATTTGCATTCACCTCACTCTACAAATAAATAAATATCAATTTTTAATTACCTATAAGTCAAATCCAAATTAATCAATCTGTCCCTAATTTTAAACTAACGTGAAGAAAAAACATAAACAATAAAAAAAACATGGATTTCTCGACCTTAATACGCTGCCGTTCGACACGACACAGTGTTAAATGTATAATTTTAATGAATTTTGACGTACCATTTTTATTTTTAAGTGTATTCGTTGTAAGTGTTGTTTGTGTAGAACTTTGGAGGATATAATAAAAAAAAACAAAAATTGCTTCTTTTGGTAAATCCTTCAAATATAAAATATTGAAAACCCTTAGCTTATTTCTTAGTAAAGTTTATATCTCCCTAGAAAAACGATAGTATAATCTTATTCCACGTACACCAACATAATAACAAGGATATCATCCTTGTCTGGAACATGTTCTGCATCGCAGCAGACAAAATGATCCATTTTGGTCAAACGACGATCGCGATTTCCCTTTTATTAGAGCTCATCAGGCCGCCATAGACTAGCGAGCCCCGTATATATATATATATATATATATATATATATATATATATATATTGGACCGCTTTGAAGTAATTTAGAAAAAGTACTTAAAAATATGGACATTTTTAGAAAGCTTTTTATTATCGAAATTACAAGCTAACAATCATCAAAACGGTGCAAGATTTCCAAAAGGACCAAGGGATATAACATTGTAAAATAAAGCAGGAAATTTGATACTAGTACCAAACTAAGTCAGTGACGCTACAACATTTTTTTTGTGGTATTCAAAATCATGATCTGAAAAACTGGCACCCAGTAAAATTTTTAACATTTTATTAAGGCTATTTCATAAACATTAAGCACATTTTATCGTGTGCCAAATTTGTGCATTTATGTGTTGAAACTTCTAGTCATAATATAAGCCAGGAATTAACCTTCTTCAGCATTTACATGACATTAAGAAAATCCCTGTAGATTGTTATGTACAGCTGCAATTGAAAACACTCTATCATAGTGTAAATTTTACTTTCCTTCCTTTAAAATCTGTACCTTAATAACTATAAATATAAAATGTCAATATTTAAAGTCACATTGCCATTTTTTCACAGTTTTAGTACAGTTTGAGAAAAGCAAATTAATTAAATTATATTAAGAAGGTTGGTTAAGACGTGGGGTACTAGTAGGTAGTAGGTAATCGATCATTTCCAGTAGGCAGTATCAGCAACAGTTACGGCAAATCTTTCGGGTTCTATCAGAATGACCAGAAACCGTAAAAATACCCTAGTCCCCCAGACCGACAACTTT
Organism: Kuschelorhynchus macadamiae; assembly: GCA_030620095.1. Lineage (NCBI taxonomy): Eukaryota > Metazoa > Arthropoda > Insecta > Coleoptera > Curculionidae > Kuschelorhynchus > Kuschelorhynchus macadamiae. The sequence goes on from JAUTXW010003327.1 coordinate 124,789, forward strand.
TAGGTCACATATCTGCTTTATACATATCATAGCTTATTACATTTAGAATAAGTGACATACTTTGGTGTGTTTCCTTCAATGATAACTGCATGCACAAGAAGATACTTTGTCTTTTGTTGCTATTATGGAGCAGAACTGGTTTTAAACTTATTTTAGAAGAATCTATAAATAAAGGCCACTCGTCCGAGTTATGTGCAAATTTTTCGATTACACTATTTGGATTAGCACAAACACATTTTATTATGCATAGTAACGTACCAGGACAGCTCCTGGTTACAGTTCCTAGATATTGTAACTTTGTTTCCAGAGGCTAGTAAATTCTATTGTTGTAACCTTGAACCTAATAGTACAGCATGCTCTCTGACAAGTGGAGGTCTCCGACTAGATTATTTAATTTAGCTTGGCCAATTAATTGGGGTGCTGAAGGAAAAATAAATCGAGGGCATGTCCGCAAGAAAAAAAAGGCGTGAAGTCTGGTAACCGCGCTACACGTATTTCAGTCTTAATTGACTTCATCAGCAGAGCAGTTTAACCGCCCACGATTTATTTTTCCTTCCTTTTTTTTTAGAAATTTTCCGCACAATCATCTTTCTCTCTTTATATATATAATATATATATATATATATATATATATATATATATATATATATATATATATGTTATATCCTTTCTCACGAGCAATGTCACCTTCAAGTACGATGCCCTTGGTTCCCACCGCGTCAGATGTCGGTTATCCCAAGGGGACGGCGAGTACCGAGAAGCCTCATCAGCAGAATCTGCCCAGCAAGCAAGTTCCCACTGACGCAGCATTCGTCTTTCATATAAATAGTGTAAATTATAAATAAAATCATGATTCGTTTTTAAGTTCCTATACTGTTAGTTTAATTTTTGATTTTGTAAATAAAAATATTTTTTAAAAAGTAAATTTTAAGTCGAGTGATAATATATAATTTGATCAGTTATTCTGCTAACTGATCTCCCGATTACATTTGTATTTTGATTATAACAAGAAATATTACACAGTTTTAATTTAATTATACCAACTAGTTAATAAGAACTCTTTATTTTACGTTGGTTGGTATACTACTTTACGTACTGTCTATCAACATAAAATTTCGTAAAATATTTTGTGTTTCATATCCTTTTTATATTATATTGTGCTAGTGTTTATTGTGTTGATATATTGAGCAAATATGCCGGATAATGACAGAATAACTGCAGCAAATGCAGGAGCAGCGGTAGCAGTAATCGAACCTTATAAACTTTCCGAGATTTTTTCTATTATCCACGAATTCGAAGGTGATCAAATATTTTTACAAACCTTCCTAAATGCCTGCGAATGTGCATATGTTATGTCTACGGGTAACCAAAAAGATCTTTTAGTGATTCACATAAAAAATAGGTTGCGAGGGAGAGCAGCGCAGCTGATAAGCTTCTGAAGTCAACTTTCTTTTCTAGAGATAAAGCAATTATTTAATTCTCACTTCGAAGATACGCGAGATCTATTTTCACTTATTCAGGACTTACAAAGAATGAGACAACTACCAAACGAATCTCCTTTGACTTTCCTTAACAGACTTCAAGTTCTAAATGCTAAAATGCACGCCAACATACAAAAATCCATACTCGCACCCAGTCAAAAGGCAGCCCAAATAACATTAATCGAATCCATGTCTCTAAATAGCCTACTTACTGGCTTGGAACCCCGAATTGGCTATATAATACGTGCAGGAAATCCACCTAATCTTTTGGAAGCACACATTCGCATAAGACGCGAGCTCCAACTATCATATTTCGATCTCAAAAATCTTCTATGCCCAATCCGCCTGCTAGACCTATTAGTCAAACTAATAAAAGACCTAATTTGCAATCCCTTAAATGTCATAGCTGTGGTCACAATGGTCACTTAACAAATGAATGCAGATCGCAACAACGTCCCAACGGATACACTTTCCAGAATTTTGGCAATTTTCAGAGGCCTAATACTAATCAACAATCAAATTATTCCCAATCAAGCACCTCCTTTCAGTCGAATAGACCAAACAACGGTGAGCCAAGATCGCAGTACACACCCCATAACCAATCAAACCAAAACAATTTCCAACGCCAAACACCATTTAACAATTTCCAACTTCCTTCAGTAATACAAAATAATCCCCAGCATCGTGCTCATGTTGTCAATTTCGACAATTACCAATATTCCAGCGATAACTATTTCGAATCCCAATATGACGAGTATTGTAACCAATATGCAGGAATGTATGAAGATAACCCCGATTACGAATATCAAAATGTTGAAAATATTGATCAATAAGATAAAACGAATTACAATGAATATCAGGATTTTCTTCTCACTCCGAATCAAAACCATCCGCCCAATCGACCGATTTCAAATACCGATGCCGTGACGGAAATGCAAAATCAAATACAAACCCCGAATTTGGATGACATGAACCCGTCATTGAATTTCCCAGAACATTTTCTTTAAATCCCCTTCTTGCTGTTAACCCGAAAAATCTATATAACATAAAAGACACATCTAATACTGTTAAACTACTTATAGATTCCGGAGCAGGAATTACGATATTTTAAAAAAATACAGTAAAACAATTTCCCAACGTTTTCCCGAAAACGTTACGATTCAAGGCATTATAGACCAAAAACTTCTTATCACCGAATCAACCCTGGTTCCTTTTCAAGCCGGAAACCCACATAAAGTTTACATATACGATTTAGATATTGATTTCGATGGTATTCTATGACTCGACTTTTTAGAACACTATGAATGCACCATCGACTTAGAAAATAAACAACTTGTTACGAATTTTAAAACTTTACCACTGTTTAAGACAGAAGAAAACCTCGAACAAAAAAATAAAATATCTAACGTAAACAATTCTAATGAAATTAAAATTGAAGGTAGGACCGAACCAATTGATGTCAATGAAAAAGGCGAATTTCTTACTTCTGTGGTTAATGCAAACGCCATCCCGAAAACCATTAATTTTTCAGATATCGAAATCGAACCTTTTTCTTCTCATTCGCCACTCAATTACAATTTATCTGATAATCAGCTATCCCCTAACCGCATTCCCAACATTAAGTCCCAACTTCGTTTAGAGCATCTTAACGAAGAAGAATAAGAAATAATTATCAATCTTTGCGTTGATTTTGAGGACATATTTTACCTCGAAGGTGACAATCTTACCTTTACCAACGAAATTAAACACCAAATTGACACCAATGGTGCAAAGCTTGTTTTCACCAAATCATACAGGTATCCCCATATCCACAAAGAAGAGGTAAAAACTCAGGTTAATAAAATGCTAAAACAAGGAATCATAAAACTTTCTATTTCACCTTGGTCATCTCCAGTTTGGATCGTCCGCAAGAAACTTGATTTCTCAGGCAAACAAAAATGGAGAGTAGTCATAGATTATCATAAATTAAATACATCCATGGTAGACGATAAGTACCCACTTCCCAATATTTCCGATCTTTTGGATTAGCTAGGCAAGTGCCAGTATTTTACAACCCTGGATCTAGCTTCAGGATTTCACCAGATCGAGATAGACCCTAAAGATATTCCAAAAACTGCTTTCTCTGTCGAGAACGGACACCAAGAATTTATAAGAATGCCCTTTGGCCTTAAAAATGCCCCGTCCACTTTCCAGAGAGTAATGAACAACATCCTTTTAAGCATTCTCAATGAACGTTGTCTCGTCTATATGGACGACATCATCGTGTACTCACCTACAATCCATGACCACATTACACGCTTACGCGAAGTTTTTAAACGCGTTCGAAAAGCAAATCTCAAAATACAGCCTGACAAATGTAAGTTCCTGAGAAAAGAGGTAGCATACCTTGGTCACCTAATCACTCAGGACGGAGTTAAACCCAACCCCGCTAAAATCGATTGTATACAGAAATTCCCAGAACCAAAAAATCCAAAAGACATAAAATCATTTCGGGGTTTAGCTGGTTATTATCGTAGGTTTATTCCAAACTTTGCGAAAATATCAAAGCCCCTTACCAGATTGTTGAAAAAAGATATCAAATTTGATTTCGACTCAGATTGTCGTCAAGCTTTCGACGAACTAAAACAGTTATTGACTTCTGACCCAATTCTCATCTATCCAAATTTCGATGAGCCTTTCCTACTAACAACGGATGCAAGCGCATTTGCGATAGGCGCTGTACTTTCCCAAGGTCCCATTGGCAAAGATTTACCTATTGGTTATGCCTCCAGAACATTATGTAAAACCGAAACCAACTACTCGACAATAGAGAGAGAACTACTTGCAATTGTATGAGCCGTGAAATACTTCCGTCCATATTTATTTGGGAGAAAGTTCAATCTAGTCACAGATCATCGTCCCCTTACTTGGTTACTTTCTATTAAAGACCCAGGTAGTAGGTTAGCACGATGTCGGCTAAAACTAGGAGAATATCAGTACGAAATTGTTTATAAACCGGGAAAAATTAATAAAAACGCTGATGCTTTATCTCGAATAAAAGTAAATCATTTCCAAGAATGCGCAAAGCTTCAAACAAAAATATCTGTTTTTGCATCAAATACGAAACCAGATCCCTGATCGATTATTCTAAAATCGAAACAACCAACGACCAGCTGTTGGATAAATCACACAAAAATATTATTCTTTCGACAAAATAAAGTAGAAGAATTACATCATACGATTCTTGACGATATTTTCGAAGAAAACATGAAATTTAATCCAAAACAAATAAATAATTTCTCCAGTAAATCAACAAAAAATCGTAAATATTTCATTATTCCTCTCCCGTTTAACCCAGAAACTGACACACAACTTCTCTTTTACATTCTTTATACCAGTCAAGACGAACTTGACATCTCTTGTACTTATTTCGTTGAAGAGAAAATCGAACTTCCTATCCTTGAAATATTTTCGTATATTTTGCAGACAAGAATATAAAATTAAATATTTGCCAAAACATCACAAATATACGACGAAATACTTCAGGTCTTAGATCATTACCATCGCGAAAAAACCAACCTACATCGCGAGATTAACGAGACGTTAAGACGCATAAAAGAAAAATACAATTGCCAGGTATAATAAAAGCCGTAGAAAACTTTATTAAAAACTTGCCAAAAAGTAAAAATCTGTCGTAAAAATCTAAGTAGTCCCCTAGTCATACCCAACTCGAAATTACGCCCTAACAGTACGTGACGAACTAACAAAATTTACACAAGCTTACCCTATAGAGGATAAGACAGCAAAATCTGTTGTTAATACACTTCTTGTATTTTTTCAACATTACGGAACTCCGTTACGTATCCATTGTGATTATGGCCGAGAATTCAAAAACACCTTAATGAATGACCTCATTATCAAACTAATTTTCTCTAGCGTAGGACAATCAAACGGCTCTGTTGAGAGATTTCACGCGATACTTAGTGAAATGATACGAGCTAATCAAACTGAAAACCCTGACGAACACCCGTTTAATGTTCTTCCTTATGCAACTATATGTTATAACAATCCAAAAATAAAACGCACGGTTTCACACCTTACGAACTTATTTTTGGACACACCTCAACTAGACCACCCAAAATCCTATATAATGAAAAATGTCTTATTTCAAACTTTCAAACTTCAAATTGGCGAGGAAACCTTTAGTTATGATATTAAAGAAATTCGCGAATCAATTATAGATATTTCCGATCATCTCAAATTTTATCAATCACAACTCGATATCCTAGACTTGTGCGAATCACTAACACTAAATTCATTTATCGAAAATACTTTGAAGGGTGCTATAAACGCTGTTACATTTGCACGTTTAAAAATTTCGCACAGTTCAATCATCACTCCATATGATTTAGTAGACTCATTGAAGCATATATCGCAGTCATTGCAGAAGAATAATCATCCCTTATCGATATATTATTCAAACGTAGCTCAATATCTCGACATAATAGGATTAAAGGCATATCAATTAGATACTAGAATGATTTTTGTATTAGAAATACTTCTGGTCGAACATGAAAAATACACTCTCTATCACTTGTATCCTATACCGATTTTGGATAATCGAACAGGCCTTCATCACATTTTGTCAATAACTAATAAACTAATTGCGCGAAATGATGATTCTTTACTTTATACAATCATCCGCAATATGGAGTCCTGCAAACCACTAGGCAACCGTATGTTCATCTGTTCCAACATCCTACCATACCCAATTGATACTGATGCAGTCTGCGAGGCACAGCTTCTGAAGAGACTTGATCGTCTACCCAGAATATGCCAAGTTTTAGTCATTCTTGCCAAAGATTATAACATTCAAGAAATCAGCCAGAATCTATGGTTGAAAGCTTTTGCAGACCCTCTGCCCGTCACAATAAAATGTGGATCCAGAGATATAGAGACTCAGATCATCAACACAAATACTAAAACTGATGAAACTTCAACCCGAGTGTAGTGCCTTCGTCGGGAGTACAAAAGTTCGTGCCCAGAAATCAGTCGATGTTTACGACAACGTAACCTACAATTACCACTCAGTGAACATCCCTTTTGACTGCTGTAACCATATGCCAGAGAATATCCATTTACCAGATTTGAAGCCCCTGAAGCTAAATAACATAGATGTAGAGGACCTGCATATCCCAGCACAAGCTAAATCAATATGCTGATCAGCTAGACCAATTGGTCAATCAACCGTTCGTGAAGAAACACATGAGTTGGTTCACGATCCTTACAATAACATTCATTATCGCCCTGACTGCCTTATATTTCTTTTGCAAATGTCGAAGACGAACAAGTAACATCAAGATTGGAGTAGCCACTAACGACGATGACAATCCACCCTCTCCACCTAAAAGAGGAGCTAACGTTATACAATGGAGAAGAATAATTCCCAGAAGGAGACCGAGCATCCGCCTTGGCGACCCGATTGAAGAAAGTGAAGAGATTGAACTCAACCTCAATAAGCAGAGGACCTGAAAGTTGTCACTACGCGTCAACTTTCATCTTAATGGGGAAGTTGTTATATCCTTTCTCACGAGCAATGTCACCTTCAAGTACGATGCCCTTGGTTCCCACCGTATCAGATGTCGGTTATCTCAAGGAGACGGCGAGTACCGAGAAGCCTCGTCAGCAGAATCTGCCCAGCAAGCAAGTTCCCACTAACGCAGCATTCGTCTTTCATATAAATAGTGTAAATTGTAAATAAAATGATGATTCGTTTTTAAGCTTCTATACTGTTGGTTTAATTTTTGATTTTGTAAATAAAAATATTTTTTAAAAAGTGAATTTTAAGTCGAGTGATATAACATATATTTTTTTTTGTTAAAAATTCGTGGGTTCTGGTTTATTTTCTTACATTATATTACATTTATATATATATATATATATATATATATATATATATATATATATATATATATATATCTATATATATATATGTATAGGGTAGATGCACCGGTTGTGGCCATCTTAAGAAAACTTTTAACTTTATTTAACGGTAATTTATTCAGTCAGTTTGCCTCCCTCGAATGACAGATATAATATTACTAGATATTTTTGTCTTGAGCACAACTATCTAATTTGAATTAAATGATTCAGACAAGAATAAATCTATTAAACAAGCAAAAAAAAAGTAGTTTCGCTAGTTGTGGCCACTTATTTGCTATTTGTGACCAGAAACCTCCCCAGTTGTGACCATTCTTTTGAAATACACACGAAGTAACAACCAAAATGAACAAATACCTACCTACAGGTACAGTTACTTTATTTAAAATACTAATTTACCTAAACAAAAACAGAGCTAAAACATTTAAACATTGAAACATTTTTTTATCTGAAATTTAAAAAATACATTTCTTAATCAAATAACTAATTACCTCGCTAACTACTAAGTAGGAACAAAAATTACCAAGTAGTTTTATATAAAAAACTGATAAAACTCGTTGATAAATATAAAAAAACTAAGTTTCATTATAATCATTAAAACAAACGGCTACATAAAAAAATATTATAATAAGGATTCCATTTCCGGCACTGCATAGACTCCTCTGGTATTTATTGTTTTAGGTTCGTTTATTTTTAAAATCACGTCTTTTACATTGTACCACAAAAGATCCGGTGAATCAGGCCATTTCCAATGGCTTAATCCACTTTTTCGGCTTGCGCAACAATACCATTCGTCATTTTCTGTGTTTAAAACTTTTGCTGGATATACTTCACCTTCGTATTTGACTATTACATAACTTCCTATATCTAAAGTAGTACTTTCTTCTTTAGCAGTCTTAGTCTCTTCTATCACAGAATGTGTCTAAAGACACTTCATTATTTTCCTTGTTAGTTTGACTATTAACCTTTTTTTCGTTACATTTTTTCCTTTGTTTATTGGGTCAGTCTTACTGGCTCTTTTTGAAGCCTTTTCCGCAGCTAAATTTTCTTTAGATTTTTCTTTTGCCTCAAAAATGTCTCTCCATTTATCTGAAGTGACAACTGATGGAAGTGGGATCTTTTTTCTTTTTGGTTTTCCTGAAGAATCATCCGGCCATGTTTTCAGATCTTGAAGAACACCAATAACTGTCCTTTTTTTAAGAAGCCTTACATCTTCATTCTTTTATCATTTACGTCTTTGCTAACAATGTTCTCTTCAATTACTGCCTCTTCAATATTGTTGCTAAAATTGATTTCTTTATTATTTACGTCTTTGTTCAGCATTTTTTCTTTAGTATCTTCAAGTTGTCTCTTTAATGTTTAAATTCAGGAAATTCCAAACAATAAGCAGTTATCTTCAATAATTTCGTACTCATTTGAGCAGCTAGAATCTACTAGATTCTGTGTAGCTTTAATTTGAGTTTCTAAATTAAATGTTGTTATATCTTCTTGAATATTATTTGTTTCCATTTCTTGAGGCATTAATTCAGGTGCTGGATCTACATCAACTTTAATTGAACGCCAAAAATTGTATAGTTCTAAATATCGATCCTCTCCTTGCCAAAAATAGTAAGATGAATATGCATTTTTAAAATTTTGCAGTACCCCAGGATCCATTTGCTGCTCTAAAAATTTAAAATGAGACATTTTGACATTTACATTTAAGGTTTCTTGAAGGTTTTTCCATTCTTCGTTAGAATTTGGCAGGTTTTTGCACACACATCTATCTTAATGGGGAGCATTTTCGTCAAATGGATAAAGACCACAAACACGACGTCTGTAAAATCTTTTTCGGGCAAAATTGAATTTAAGGCAGCAGGAATGTCCTTTTTCTGGATATTTTGACCTTCATGTTCATACAACTATTTTCTAGCAATTTTCTTCCATGCTATTAAGGGATAAAAGAAAGCAACATCAAGGGGTTGCAGCAGATGTGTCGTGTTTGGTGGAAGACAGATTAGAATTATACCATTTTCCCGACACAGGTTACTTAAATTTAAAGATAAGTGGGATGAGTGACCATCAACAAAGACAATCATTGGCTTAGAGATGGTTTTAGAATCCAAAGATTGATGAAGACATTTGCAAAGTATTTGTAAAACTGTTTGCTTTGCATCCATCCCGAATCCGAAATTCCAATTCCCCAATTCTTAGGTGCAGTAGCGGTGTAATTTTTGGGTAAACGTTTAAATTTGTAAATTGTTAACGGCGGTGCAATGCAACCTTCAGCATTTACAGCAACTAATGTAGTTACATTGTCTTTGTCAGATGTGCCGACGTCATATAAATTTTTCCCTTTGCTTCACTTTAAAGAATTTTGCCTTAACATCACACTCTTCTCGTATTTTTTGCACTGAGTACAGGAGACCTTCTTTATTTACAGGAAAACCTTTTGCAGAACAATCCAAGATCCAGGAAACTAATTTTTATTTTACTTCCAGGCCAAGCGAACACGTTGGACCCACTTTTCGGCAATTATCACTTGTTTTACCAACCAATCTATTTCGAATAGATGTTCTAGGAACGTTAAATTGCTTACATGCTGTCGAAACGGGCATAGACTGATGCCGTATGGCGTTAAGGGCATTTTGCATGGCACTTTCTGAATATTGGAATAATTTTCGAGGTGCCATAACTTTCTGAAACAATCAATTGCAGTAAAACTCACTTGTCAGACTTGCATTGTCTTTAATTTAACGCTTCGATCAGTGGTCTATCTCCGATCGTTATCAAGTGAAAACGGAGATACACCGCTGATCGAAACGTTGTGAATAATTTAAATTAAAGACAATGCAAACCCGAAAAGCGCTGCAAATTGAATCAATACTGTTTTTGACAGAATTGAAATCTACCTATTACTCGATTTTTCACATAACTTTTAATTCCCTCCCACCTTCCCTTTTAACTCTAACTCTAATCATTATTACTAAAACATCAAACATTAATTCAAATCTAGATGCCCAAAACTTATAAAAAGGTATATTACTCGATTTTTCAAATTAATTTTAATTTTCACCCCCTACTCTTGTTACTATTACCTCCCTCTTATTTTTATTAAAGCATCAAACAGGCGTTAGAATTGAAATCTGCATGACCAAAAACCTATAAAAACACATATTTCTCGATTTTTCTAATAAATTTTAATTTTCATCCCCCCCCCCCCTGTACTCCTACCTCTTATTTTGGATGCCCGAAAACCTATAAAAAGATGTATTACTCAATTTTTCAAATTCATTTTAATTTTCATCCCCTCCCCTTTTTACATTACCTCTTATTTGCCACAAGAATATCAGACATGGTATTATGATTTTAATATTTCTACCCAAAAGTCCATCAAAAAACATTACTTAATTATTAACGAAAAATTATTATTTTTACAAATTACCTCTCTTTTCACCCCCTCCCCCTCAACCGATTTAACTCAAAAACAATCCGAACCATTCTCATATAGATTTCTACTTATGTACCAAATTTCTAGTCGATCGATAGTCCAACTTCTTCGGAAGTTATCGCGTAAACTAACAGACCAATAAACAGAATTTTTTTTTCTTCCAATTTATATTTTTTACACGTTTTGGGTCTTTCTAAGACAATTTAGAGAGAAAAAAATTTAGAACAACTTTTGCCGATACTATACTTCCCCATCTTTTGGGGATGTGGAATCAAAAGTGTGTGTTATTCAAAATGCTCCATTGTCTACAACTTTTAAATATATTTTAGATCGTTAGGTCGTTCTTTTCTACCTTATTAGTAACAAATTTTACCATCTCTTTCTACTGCGTGGCCATAACTGGTTTTCATGCCCCATTTGTAGACACTAAAAAAACCACAACTGGCGAAGAAGGTATTTTGATGCTCCAGTTGTGGACACTATTATTTTAATTATTTATGGGTTAAATATTAACTTCAAACTGTGAAAATAACATGGAAAATACCTTTATCACTCAAATAGCATACACTTTGAGTAAAAATATTTACATTCTTATATAGAATCATGCATTTACTTATCTCGTGTTCCTTAACAAAATCCTTAAGAAAAGCACAACATTGCCGCAACGCGTTAAAAAGCTGACTGTTTAAAAAACAGCGTAACATTATTGGCTAGGTTGAAAATGGCGGTTACCCTATATATATATATAAATGTATGTGTTGGTTTTCTATATACGGTGTATTCGAAATGTCCGTTATGCAGTTTTGTCACCAAAACATCTAAAAATGGTAGTTTGTTGTTTTCCTCTAACTCTAAAATAAATAAATTTCGATGGGTGTAGGGAGATTGCCAATGTAGAACATTATAAAACCAGAATAATCCGAGAAGCCATAGAAATTGAAAAAAGGAAGCGTCGCAGTCACCAACACCTCAGTCTCTATTCGGACGCGAGTAAAAAAGCTTCGAAAATGCCAAATGTGATTTTGGCGAAACGTCAGCAAAACTGTTCTTTTCAGAACGACAGTAGTGAACGGATTTACACCCGGAATGAATACACATTTTTACATCCGTGAAGGACTACAAATCAACATATATATATATATATATATATATATATATATATATATATATATATATAGTAAAGGAATAATTTTTCACCCCGGCAAGGCTGCCTAAGAGGGTATCAGTAACAAAACCAAATTACCCATACACTGTGTGTGACAAATTTTTTCCCACACCAATTTCTGGTTTGACAGGAAGTGTCAAAATTTACAATTTCCTGTCAAAGTAGAAAGTGGTGTCAGGAGATAGATAGCTAAAAACTAAGGATACGAAAGTACAATCCATTTCAAGTCGCAAGTTATGTCGCTTGAAAGGGCAGAGCTTAAAAGGGTCAAAAATGTCAATTTTCATGCGCCATTTTCTCAAAACAGTTGAATTTAGCTATAGGAAATCTATCAGAAAAAGTGTTTAGATAGTTCTGGCAAATACAAAAATGCAATAATACACAGGACATTTTATTTAGAAAATGGATGTTGCCACCGGTTTAAGGTAGAAGCGGCAACACTTGAATATATTTACAATTTGAAATATTTCAAAAAGAGAGTTTATATTCAGACCAAATTCTGAAAATAATACATTCATTGGTTCGCCAGATACTTATGATAGGCCACTGAGTGTGAATAACCCTGGATACATATATCAGGATCCAGGAAGTTTAACACGCATATTTTTTTTTAGCTGCAAACATCAGAACATAAACATATCACATTTTTATTCATAAAATTGCATAATCAGTTAAAACGGTAAAGACTGGTAGATTTTGGATTAGAAGTTCAAGCTTTTATCAAGTAGAAAGTTACAGCTAATCATTTATTTACGAGACACAATAAAATATAAACCACCGTGCTAAACTATAGGTTTTTCATGTATCTAACAGTCTAATTTTCGCTCTAAATATTTAATTTCCATTTTTTTCGAAAATAGGAAAAGATACTAACATCGTATAATTTTCGGTATTTTAGACTTATCTTTACGATTAGTATTAGTTTCAATATCAACAAACATTGAGGGTGTATCCCTCTCCGACAGGGTGTAAAAGTTTCAGGTTTCTTTATAGAAATCAAACCACAAACTGCATCAGTCTCAGTATTTTATCTCAAAATATTTTTTTAAGGCAAAACTTTTTTGAGGGATGTAGGGTTTGAATTTCTCTAGAAAATGTTTAAATTAAGTTGATAGCATGCCAGAGAATGAGTCGTAAACGTACAGTATTTCAAAACTTCCACTGAGCCGCCCTCGCATCTCCAAAATAAAAAAAGTTAGGAAGGCATTTTTTAACCATATTTTATTTTTATAACTTTATAGGTTTATAGTAATTTCAATATAATATACTCAACGAATAATAATTAAATATTTTTTTATACTGATCACCCAATAATCACAGTATCTTTAATTAGGTATGTCCGAAGTAATTTTAAAGTATTCGTGATCTAATTTATTAACAACATTGTAATTGCTAAAGAAACTATCATTCATTGTTCACATCTAATATTGTGAAGATAGCTGAATATGTCTCGTGCAATCGAAGGCAAAACGTCGGATATTAATTTCAGTTAAAACGGTCTAATTTTGAGAACCAGGATTTCTTAATCAACGAAAACTTTCGTTCTGTGACAACTACCAAGGTTTACTATACGTATAAGCCACTCTGCATATAAAACAAGAAAGCCTTGACAAAAAAATCATACATTTCATATATATGGTTCGCAGTAGATGCGTTCACTGCGTACTAGATCAAATTTTAGGAATTTTTGAAATTCATTTTTGCAATCCTTTAAAAAACATAACATTTTAATAATTAAACTAACCGCTTCAAAAAAACAAAGTTTTGTTTGTTTTTTGGGGACTGCTTCATATTTCTAGGGGTATCCTGTATAATGGAAAAAGATATTAATATAGAAGAAGAAATTTATATATTGTATATTTATATTTATATTTGAATTATTTTTTTTTTAATTTTCAGAGTACTTTTCGTACCTTTTATAGTTACGTATTTTTACCGTTTTTTGATTTTTTTCTTATTTCGCCATTTTTTAAAATAATACGTTTTACGTTTTTTTTATATATAATCAAAAAAAAAAGATGGGAATGACTTTTACAATTTTTCAATTTCAGAATATTTACCACTTTTTGTTTTCAATTTGACGGTTATCGGTTTACGTATTCTCAAAATATGATTCTATTACATTTTCATACTTCTTAAAAATATCGAAGATCTACATAAAATGTACGTCCCTGACAGCCAGAATTTAACCCCACGAGAGACTGACCTAGACTATTTTTGATGCAAATTTGAGACGAGTCGATTTGACGGTTTTCTAAAAATATGTTTTTTATATTTTAGGGACTCTACACGGTCGATTATACTCAACTTATATTTTTCGAAACCTTTTGCGGTCTCAACACTTCTCCTGTATACGTTAGTCAGCACAGCATAAAAAATTGAAATAAGGAAAAATCAGGGAAGGGTAGAACAAACTTTATTCTTTTCATAAAACCCACTTTTACAACATATTAATTTTGCACGCCTTTACCTTCCCGGATTTAGCCGCCATCTGGAAAAAATAGAGCCAAAATTGTTTGTTTTGCGAATATCTCGTTTAATATCATATTTAAAGCACAATATTTTATGCATAAATATTGTACGAATATTTCGTAAAAAAAGGTTATTTAGGTGTGCGGTGCCAGAGACATAACCATTTGAAAAAAATTATTCCTACAACTTTTTCCGCAAGTAAACTTTTAATTAATGTGTTTTATTTTTTAATAATGTTTTTGCTTATCTGAAGCTTGAGTGAGAAAGCTGGCATCACCATAAAAATGTTCTATTTGCCAGTGACTATTGAAGAAAAGAGATATACAAGGTAAATAATGTCTAGTATAAACGTAAAGATGGAAAACATGCTTAATTGAGAAGAACGCAAAAAAAGGTTATTTAGGTGTGCGGTGCCAGAGACATAAGCATTTGAAAAAAATTACTTCTACAACTTTTTCCGCAAGGAAACTTTTAATTAATGTGTTTTATTTTTTAATAATGTTTTTGCTTATCTGAAGCTTAAGTGGGAAAGCTGGCATCACCATAAAAATGTTCTATTTGCCAGTGCCTATTGAAGAAAAGAGATATACAAGGTAAATAATGTCTAGTATAAACGTAAAGATGGAAAACATGCTTAATTGAGAAAAACGCAAATGTTCGTTCAAACTTTTGGTATAATACTTCGAAATGGTTATTCTTTTAAAATATTTCATTAAATCAGAGCATTCAGGAAATTCGACACATCCAGAAACGATTTAAAACATGTTTTCATATTTTCATGCTAGAAAACACTTTTGAATGTAAAACCTACATCTATGGAAGATATGTTTGGCCTCCCCTTTATGGTACTTTTATACCAGTATCAACAAACAAATAAGAGACGTGAGGATCCTGTTTACATCATTAATGTAAATGCGAAGTTTCTCGATACACAGAATGGTTTGGTAACAGGGAGAGACTTTTGCATCTACAATAAACACATATATAGAGTAGTTGTGTGATGATTGTCTTTGATGGATACCCTGAACACGCAACAAAAAATAGTACAAAAGCAACTGAACGTAATAGTCGGCTAACAAACGACTCATCCGAGATTAGGTTTGATGAAAATATATCTGCAATGTCATAGCAAATCAAAGCAAGTTTCTCTTAAATGAGACATCTATGCGTCGATGAAGGATTTAAAGTTAAACAGTTGGCGACGATGTTGATCTTCTGGTTATTACCACTGGCTTAACTGAGACGAACACTTCTGCTGTCGTGGAATATATTATTTCCCTCCACGTGAGTGTAATACCAATTAACCTTTATTCAAGTCATGCACGTAGCTCGAAATTGAGTCCGGGGCGGTCCAGACCAGAAATTCATTTCGTGGGGGGTCCAGATGATCAAACCTCAAGAAAATTAGTAAGATGCATGCCTCCCAACAAATTTTTAAAGTTTCCGGGGGAGGGGGTACCCCTTGCTACGTGCCTGATTCAAGTAGGCTAAGCTGAAACATTTCTGTTTTTAAAGAATTTGGTGCTGAACCTGATGAGATTACGGATGCTAGGAGGAAATTTGTAAATTGACTTTATTGTGGTAAAATCATGCAATCTATTCAAGAACTGAGGGATCAGTTTTTGCACAATCACTCAACTCAACAAAAACATTTTTAATGGCGCTTCTTTGTCTCCAGCTCAAATTGTTCTTAAATTGTTTTCGAATGTAGCATTAATTAAGTGGATAGAAAATGAATTATAACCTGCTAACTGGGACTGGAAAATCAAGTTAAGTGGACTGGCTCTTATTCTAAGGAGAAAATAACCTGTACCAACCGAGCTTCCCTACATAATATCACGCAAATGGCTAAAAGCTTGCGCAACGTAGAGTAGAAGCTATAGAAAAATTGGGCTCAAAAGCTCAGTAATCTTTGATCACTGTGACGAACTATCACCTTTAAATCACGATACGAATCTACAGGATAACGATTACCATGATTCTGTTAATGTTTAGTTAGAACAATTTTTGCCTGGACTTGAAAATGATTAACATTCTAGTATTATATTACAAGTTCTGTTTTAATAAACCAAATATTGTTTTATACTATATTATGCTGTACTATTATTGCACCAAATGTCGTATAATATGAAATAAAATAATTAAAGACAGTAGTGCATTTTGTCCACAAAAATTAAATATCTACGGAATGATGAAAATTCGTCGACCTATACCGCCTTAACGGTACACTTTACAAGAAAACTACATATAACCATTTTTGTAGGAAATATTGCATATATTATTAATAGAAACTCTCCGACAAAACTTAAGGATATTTATATATTTGGTCCAAATTCAATTGTCAATGTTTCTCAAACGGATCGATATATTTAAAAATTAAATAGGTTATTTTTTTAAAAGTGATTGGTATTTACTATACAGGGAGTAATAGGAAGTACTGAAAATTGTCTGTTTTTAAAAAAGTTTTCCGAGTTTTTTTAAATTTGTTTTTAAACGTTCCACCAACTCTATTTGAAGTAAAGTTAACACCATTGACGTACTTCAATAAATAAAAAAATATCAAACTTTTTTTAATTCAACCGGATTTCTATAATCTAGACAGATCAGAATAAATGTATTCTCTTAATGGCAAGACCATATTTAGAATACGTTTAAGAAATGAGAGCAGCAACATTTTAAAAGGTAGACCAGGGTCTACGAATGTTAGAGAAGACAGGTTATTAGAGAGGCGAGCTAGGAGGGACCTTACAAGATTCTGCTCTCAGTTCACCTATAATCTTTTAGCCGTAAGTAGAGGATTACGCCAAGAACTGTCTTAAGGTATTTAAACGAAGCAGGTCTGCAGACCTGCAGAAGTTTCAGACCTATAAGATAACCTCCTCTGATACCAAATCATATGACCAACTGTTTACTTTGGTAGAAAGAACGAGTACACTAAGATAATAAATGGAACCGTTATGTTTACTGATGAGAGTGTTTTTGTCTTCATAGTGACATACGTTCAGTTCTACGAACGTACAATGACCAGAGACATCGTACATAATTTAATAAATCGGTACCATTGGAATCAGAATCAAATTTTAGATTCACGTATAACAGTGCCCGTCCACATGGGGCTAAAATGATTCAAGGCCAGCTAGAAATGGATGATAGTAATCATTTACCATCGCCTATATTTTCTCCTGATATTAATTGCTTTGAGCTTGTGTGGGATATGAAGAAAAGAACTTAATAATCGGCAGCCACCTGTCCAGGTTTATAAGAGAAGTTCTTTTCAGAGTTCTAGGATGTCTTGCTCGAAAAGAGGTCAAGCTGTAATAAATAACAGGGATGGAATTATACGATACTGATTTTCTTTTTGTTCTTTAAGTTCACTCTAATCTGTAAAATATAATTTTATTTTTTATTAAAAATTTCTTATTTCTTTATCTCTTAAACATGTTTTTTCATGTAAGGGTAGTTAAACTTTACAACACAAACGATAATGATTGAATTACACTTATACACATACTACACATATCTTTTTTTTATCTCTCATATTACACATATCTTTTTTTATCTATGAGCAGACCACGAGGGCCAAAGGCCTATTTACTAGGTACCGTGCTTTAAACAAAGACAGGAAAAGTTTATTGATGTGGGACTTAAACACTTGCAGATTAGGAGAAAAAGGAAAAGGATTTACTGGTAACACATTCCGTAATCTCAACACTCTGGGAATCTGGTCTTTGCAGTTGGACCATGAAGGGATGCATGTGGGTCGATGCTTGTGTCTCCCTAGCAGGAATAACTAACGAGGACATAATGGATGATATTTCATCAGAACAGAATCCGTGGTAGTTCCACGATGCTCTAGTGATACAAGCTTCCTTGTGAGGTTTGGATCATCAATCAGACGAATAGCTCTTCTCTGGACAGAATCAAGAGCATTAAGGATTAAAGGAGAAGCTGCTCTCCATGTATGTGAGGAATACTCAAGGTAGGGTCTGATTTGCGAAGTGTAAAGGGTAAACAGGTTGGCCGAAGAAAAGTATTTTCGAGATCGGAAAAGAAAACTCAATTTCTTCTCGGCTGATGGGGCAATTGAGGTGATGACTAGGCTAAAGGAATCTTTGACTTCAAGTATTTGATTATTTATTTGAATGGTGTGGGTACTGAGAGATGATTTGTGAGATGTTAAACAAGATTGTGTCTTAGTGGTGTTAATACTGCACGCCTATCATCTTTTATATTTCAGTCTTGGATACAGGTTTGGAAAATAGTATATTGGAGTAGAATGTGCTATCGTCAGAATTGCTGGTATAAGAAAGCAGATCATTGATGTGCAGGAGGAATAAGGTAGGTGCCAATACTGAACCCTGTGAAACGCTTGCGTTGATTTGGTGAAAGTTTAAGCCGTCAACTACTACAGAAATACTTCTGTTGGAAAAAAAAACTGGCAATCCAAGTACAAAGTTTTGGAGAGGAAGACCATAGGCAGGAAGTTTGTTAAGAAGTGCGTTATGCCAGACTTGATCATATACTTTGGATATGTCGACAGCAACAATTTGGCCTTGTCCGTGGAATTCGATTGACTTATTCCAGTTGTGGGTTACGAAGGTAAGAAAATTTGCTCTGGATCTTTGGTGGCGGAAGCCGTATTGCGTGGCGTGTATAAGTTTATACCTATCAAGATAATATAAAAGATCATCATTGATATATTTCTCCATTGCCTTACTCATAATTGGGAGGACGGATATGAGTCTATAGTTTTTGGTGTGTTTGAAAATATGTCGTATCTTTTTAACCTTGAAGGTAATTTCGTGCATATTGTATGGCAAAGCTGGTACTGATGGAAGGGGGAAATGAAGCGGTGGGGGATTAAAATAGAATTTACGGCGAATTATTTTGCAAAAAGGTCAGCTATTCCCTTTAAAATTTTATTTATTGAGATTTATTAATTAAATTAAGAAATTTCCGGATTTTTTATAAATGGAAACAACCATTTTAAATAGTACTTTTTATTACTCCTTGTATAGTAAACATCGGCCGCTTTTTAAGAATAATTAAATTGATCATTAAAGGTCAAATAATCTATCTATCAGACATATTTAGTTTCCAAATTGATTAATCCATTTAAGAAATATTACCAATTGAACTCAATCCAAATATATAAATAACCTTAACTTTTGTAGAACAGTTTATAAAAAACTGCTGCTAGTTTTGACTTTTTCGAATTATATGAACTAAGTTAGCAAATTTTGTTTTTGACTTTTTCACGACTTGCAATTATAATATTAATTTTGATATTCAAAATTCAAATTCAATTCATATTATAATTAAGGCGCCACTGACTCTGAATGCCGACTAGTTGTCATGTGATAATGTCTGCATTATTGGCTCGGCGCGGCTGGTATCTTGCGGTCCGGGATTTCCCCGAAATTCATCGGTCTCGTTCCTTTTTGACAAAGACTACTATTTTTGCGTAATTGCAATTTGAATGGTGCCAGTATTATATTTTTACCTTTTACACAGAGATGGTAGTATTAAAAAAACTGTTTGCGTCAGTACCAGTTACTAATAATAATAATCAACCTTCAACTTCTAAAAAAGATACAAAGATGGAAAATCTGGATTTTATAGAACCAAATAAGGTTTTAAATTACACCTTTACGAAAAATTCTACCATATAAATATGAATATTGTTATGAAAATATTTAAACATATTGCTGATAGCAACCTGGCTTTTTAGAATGAAGTAAAATTAAAGTTTATTTTTTTGTCTGAAGAATAACTCCAGTAAAAAACAGCTGTAGCTTTTTGGAGTGAACTCAAAAAAATTAACGACGAATATGTTTTTCAAACTATTTCCAGAATTTTTACGTGTATTTTGATAACTCATCATTGAAATGCGGATGTTGAAAGAACGTTTTCAGATATGGCAGACGTAAAATCCAAAAAAAGAAATAAATTAAGTGTTGAACGTTTGTGTTGTATTTTAAGGGTTAAATTAGATTTAAAACATAATAAGTGTTGTTTAACGTATAAATTTACACAATCACGTATCAAAAATGAAAAATATTTACTAAAATCAAAAAACTACAACCTTAAAATACAAGTAGATACAAGTGAAGATAGTGACAGTGAATAGGTTAGGCTAGTTTTTTTTTTATATGTATGTACTCTGTTTTTCTTTAAACTTTACCCTTTACCCTACTTAAAAAAAATAAAGAAATCCCCTTGTAGCGAAAAAGTAGCGACTTTTAGGACGGTTGGTAGAGATTTTCAGTGTCATCGATTTGGCAACACTGCATGTTGCTTTAGACGTGACTTTTCCAAGATGACGGACCAATTCGGGATGGCTGAGGTGTGCAAAATTAATATGTTGTTAGGGACAGTTTTTTTATGTACTAGCAAATTGTTCTGGATCGAGAACAGAAGCCACAAAATAAAGCAAAAGCAACATTTGACAGAACTATAAGTGAAATTGTTGAACCTCGCCGTAATTCCGGGATTTTATCATTTGTTCTTGTTTAGTATTTCGTTCAGTGTAAAATGTGCTTTTCGCATATTTCGCTTATAGCAATAACGATTATGCAAGTACTAGTGAACGAAAGAGAAAGAAAACGGAAGGGTAAGTGCGATAGGTACTTATATAATTTAAAAATGAATAATTTGGGATCTTATAGTCGTTTTTGTTTTAAGGTGTCGGTCTTCTGTCTTTAAAAAGAAATGGACATAAATTGTTCATGGGTTACGAAGGGCAAAACAAATAAGCATTGCAGATGTACTATATGTTATTCGAAGTTTCAGTTGCACATGGGGATAAACATGATGTTAGACAGCACAGGAGTACAAAAAAACAAAAAAATCTTTTCAAAGTACATCGGTAATCAAAATTACCTCACTTTTAACTACGATAAATAATTTATTTGAGGGAAAAATAGATCACTTTCTGCCGCAGAAGGCACTTTTATTTATTAAATGTATTATAAAACATTCACACAGCGATTTATTTGCAAACTGTATCTCTAATTTGTTTGCCATCATGTTTCCAGACTGTCAAATTGCGCAAAAATACAACTGTGGAATGCTAAAAGCTACAAAAATTTTACAAAACGTTTTAGCTCCTGCTGCAAGCGAAATAGTTTTAAATCACCTTTCAAATTGAAAATATTTTTATAATCCTAATTTAATACCAATGGGTGCAATTGTCACATTTTTCATAATGCGGTAAAAACTAGTCATTCGCTCTTAACATTTGATTTAGAATGTATTGTAATTAAATGCTACTACGAATTTAGTTCTTCGACCAAAAAAACAGCCGAAGTAAAGCAGATTTTTGAGTGATGTGAGTTGTATTGGACTGACCTGCTAAGACTTGTAAGCACAAGATGGTTTAGTTTAGTTCCGGCTCTGGAGAGACTGAGAGAGAACATTTTTCTTGCGATAAAAAGCTATTTCTTCTTTGAACATGGGTTACCGGAAGCTGATATTGCAAGTGTTGGAGGAATGATATGCTCATACACTAAAAAATTAGAATCTGATGATTTTTTAGCTTTGGATTGACGTGATATTATCACAGCAATACGCACATATTTACATGATTGGTTAGAAGAACATTTTCATGACTTTGTCGCTAAGAATGTATTACAAAATTATGTTAATCATTCTACTAATATTATATTTAAAAAGGAAGCAGATGCAACGGTGTATTTCTTACTTGGAGAAGTGGTTTGACTTAGGCAATCATAAATATAACAGTCCTTCTGTTTTTAATTTAAATAAAATTCCAAATGTTGGTGACTTCAAATGTATAATAAATGAATTCAATGTTGGACAGAATATTGATATTGATATTCTTTTCGACAAATTTTGTTTTTTAAAAAATTACTTTAAACAAAAGATAGAAGTTGAAAGATTTAAAAATTTAAAGCCAAACAAAAAATGGGATGATTTTACCACATTTAAATGCAGATTCTGAAAGAATGTTTAGTTAAATGTTTAATGCTTATCGTAAAGATAGAAACAAAGCTGCATTAAAAACTACTCGTGCACTACTCGTAAAATACAATTTTTCGTTTACCTGCATAGATTTTAGGGAATACGTTATTTCAGAGGGCGACGAAAGTTTGTTGCTAACAACAAAACATAGTGAAAAATGTAGTATGTAAGAATTATTTTGTTTTTGTATGGCAATTTATTTTGTTTTTTTTTTCTATTAAGCACAAAATGTTTTTTTGTATTTTTTTACGTATTGATGTTGACGTTTTTTATTTTTTAAATATGTGTATTGTGAAAGTTGTATTTTTATATCCTGTATAAAATGTTATAGATAGGAACGTTTTTTTAGGCCCATCGAATACAACCCCTCATCCTCCCACCCCCTTTGCCTAGCTTTTCCCTCTCAGAGATCTGCCAACCTTATATATGGGGAAGTAAAAATATGTATATATAGTTTTTACTGGCCATTTCATTAGTTAGGTACCTTAACGCATATCTTTAATAGTAATGGACTGGTAAGAGGTGTCCAAAGTGGATACTAGTAGTCATAAAATATCTCGGACTTGTGGTAAAGCTAAGGATCAAAATACCATACTTCCACATACAGGTATTAAACAAAAATTAATGATTTTATTGGGTATACAACTATTAATAAATAGAAAATGTTGCCAACATATAGATAATACATAATAAAAAATTTGTTTTACGCACATAACTTTTGTTTTACTAAGAATGAATAAAAGCAAACAGCAGACAAATGTAAAGAAGTAAAATACAAAAACTAGGAAACAAAACAAAATTAAATAAAAAAATATTAATGCCATTTAAATAACACAACTTTTACACGAAGGTAATTGAGTACTAATTAACTGTAAGCCAATTTGTTTATTTAAGTGTATTAACTAATTATTGTATAAGCAATAAGGCATGGACATAATCAAATGTTACGATTAATTTTTTACTCAGGAATCGTGAACCTATAATATGAGTTAAAAAAAAAAACTCTTTAGATTTTAGTAGAACCTATTACATATATTTTAATGTTTTAACATTTTAGATATTATAAGCTTATAATAATCATAGAAAAAATGCACAAAATGGAATTCTATTACAAATTTTAATATACAGGGATGGACCGAAGAGAGAAATTATTCTGGGAGAGTGGAGAATTACAGTTTTGCAAACAGATTTTTACCTTTGCCAACACAATATTAATGCATTTACATAAAATTATAAAATGTTTTAATAATAACTTATTAAAACGCAACTAAAAATGTAATTAAATATTTAATAACTCTTTCAAGAATATTATGGGTTTTTTAGAACACTGGCCAAAACTTTTTCGAAACTTCTATTGCAACTTTTAATTTACAATTTTATGGTTTGGCTTACGGCAGTATAATTTCTGTCAAGTCGACAGTATTATATTTCTGGACTGAAGCAACATCCCTGAGTTCAAATGTCCACCTTCTATTAATTTGAGACCGCAAAATATTTTCATAAATTTTAACGAACTATTATAACGGGAAACCGGCATAACTGGAAAGTTAGTATAAACAATATAATGCTACATCCATTATATCGTGCAATGGGGAAACGTTTTCTTTTTTGCAGATCTCCAAAAAAATAAATGCAAGCTATACCTGTAATGTATAAGGATCTGGTTAACTGTACGGGCAAATTGGTATAACGGAATTTATAATTTGAGGCGCATTATATTTTTTTATCTGGCAAGGAAAATGGTTTAATTAATGGTTGGAGATTTTCATCGTTTATATTTTCTATGTAGAAATAATTAAAATATCCATAATACCCAAATAAACTTAGATGTCCCTTAACTTTTTTCATAATAATAGTTTAGTTAAGACTAAACGAGGATATGTAGAGTTAGATTAACCTGTAGAATGTTGAAATCTAATTTGAACTTATAGTACAAAGCATATTTTAAGCTTTCACTTAAAAAAGGGATTGTTTAATTCAATTGAGTTAGTCAATACGTGATTTATTTCCACTATATTATATTGTACCCTGATTAATAAAATTAATAAAGGTTCAATCATGGGGAATTATACAAATCTGCCTGATCGTTTATTTTAAATTTATTAATTTCCATACTTTCCAGAAAATTAAGTTTTTTTGATTTTAATTCAGAATGAACAATTTTAAAATTGCCACCAAAAGTGTGTGATTTGTTTTGTAGATGAGTTGGGTAACGTCAATTAGTTAAATTTTTATGTAATTAGTTTTATATTCTTTTATTATTTTTTCAAAACATCTACCGGTTTGACCAATATATATTTTGGGACACGAACCATACTTCATCGTGTAAACTCCGCATCTCTTCTTTTTGTTTTGAGTAAGTTTATTTTTTATTATTTTCCCTAATATATTGTTGGTCTTGAAACTGATTTTTAACTCATTTCTAAAAATTTTTGTACTCAGTTTACCGATGTGGATTATACTTTTAAAAGTATTGTAGTTGACGTTTTTAACTGATGGATAAACTAAATTTATTGCTTTTTTATAAGATTTTTTTGGTGAATATTTCATCTACAATATCTGCTTTGTATCCGCTGTCAACTGCTAATTGTTTAATTAAACTTATCTTTTTATCATAATATTCATGTAATAAAGGCACGTTTAGAAGCCTGTGAATAAAAAAATTAAACGTTGACATTTTTTGTGAATAAGGATGACATAAACTATTATGAATAACAATATCTATGTGTGACGGCTTATGATCGATAGAGGAATCGGGTTTTTCATTTTATGTGTTATATTTAGATCAAGAAAATTAATAGATTTATTTTTTTTATTTCTGCGATAAACTTAATTTTTGGTACTAAATTATTTATAAAGTTGAGGAAGTAATAATAATTCTACTAATTCTATAATTTCGTTTGGTGGAATGCTAGGAACAAGATTTTGAACATCAAAAGAAATGTTTCATATTCAAAATACTAATTATTCCTTGTTGTGCATCCCGAAAATCTCAATGTCGATGTTGATGTTATGAGGCTGGCGATTTTGATACGAAATATAATAGATATTTCATTTGAGAGGGGTCTGGCGGGAGTCTGTGAGCTATTATTGACCATTGCCTGCGTGGCTTACATCACCAAAAGCTCACTTCTTTAACTCTTCTAGATATGACTAAAGCTTTCGGCACCATCGATTTTGATTACCTTCACTGGCTAAACTTTATTATTATGGGTTTCATGATGACGTATTCAATTGGCTGAATAGTTATCTAAGATGGCGATTTCTACAGACTATACTGGATAAAAATGAATCCAGTGGCAAACTGACCTCGAGTTTTAGAGAGCTTCACTCTGGAGTTTCTCAGGCATCAGTACTTGGCACGCTTTCATTTTCAATTTTTACAATAGGTAACATCGCACAGTTTTGTCAGGTACATATGTTTGCTGACGACATTCAATTAACGTTTCAATTTTAAGGATAGCAGTGAAGCATGCTTGTGTATTAATAACGATCTAAGTCTTCTTAAAAATGGGCGGATAGAAATTGCTTACTTTTAAACCCGTCAAAATCATTGCATCTCCTTGTTGGCTCTCCAAAAATTCTACGTCTCTGCAGTGGTCTTCCTATCCATATTTGTGATAGCCCAATTCCTACTGCACAGTATGCAAAAAATCTGGGACTTATTATTGATTGCAACCTAAAGTCTGATAAGCAAGTCAGTTCTATATGCTAAAATGCATACCTTACAAACGACTTCTCTCTTTTAAATATCTTCTTGAAGTTGAACTACAAAAATGCTTGTTGTTTGATTAGTGATGTCCCATTTTAATTACTGCGACGTTGTCTATGGTCCATGTATCACTGGCGATGTTCGTCTTTAACTGCAGAAAATGATGCACGAAGTCCATCTGAGGGAGTTGAGAGAAATAGCTGGTCATCTACATACTCCTGTTCACAAGACTTCAGCATTTAAAGCTCCTTTTTCAGCATCTCAAGTATCTTTCAAGCCCCTCGATAAAGGCTAAACTAAAACACCAATAACTGACCCATACCTATGATTTGCAAGTCAACCTGAATACATTTTAGTAATATTAATTCATTTTAGTTATAGCAATAAAAGAGTTATGTTTTCCTTTAGATGGAATGTTATACACCTAGTATTTAATTTTGTTCTTGTGTATCCCATATATTCCCTTTTATTTTCTGTTTGTATTTTCAATGTCATTATTTCAATACTTTCACATGTCTTGTGTTGCCTTCTTGAATTATTTTGTTAAACAGTGTGGGGCTGGATTTAATTTCATTTGAAATGTATCCTGCCCTTTTGTGTATTTTTCACAATAAATAAATTTAAAATTGAATTTAAAATAAATTTTGCACTTGATGAGAGATTGATACTTCTAATTTTATTTATTAAGTCATTTTTAATACTCCGTTTTGCTTTAAAGTTGCAAATTTTTTCTATTTGCTTAATTAGTTTGTTAGATAATTTAGTGAATGGAGCTGATACAAAGGATACTACAGCTCTAGATTTTTTAGAATCATCAAAACGAGAAATTTCTTTAACTGCGATTTTAATTATTTTTTGTTATAGACATTTTATTCAGTGTATAATGAATTTCCATCAGATATCAGCTAACTCAAATGATTCATTATTCAAGCTTCATCAAGCTTTCTAGCCCTTTGGTATTTTAAGTTGTTACTCAAGTTTAGAATATGTTCCCAACAACTGTTTATAAAAATTTTCCCAAACACATTAGTTTAAAAACATGCAGTAAAACAGAAGCTGCAAAATCCGGATGAATTTCTGGAATGAATGGCAAATAGAAAAATATTCTAAAAGAGAAGTACATAACATATATCTGAAAGTAATTCACAGTGAAATTGCAAACGAACTTTCTAACGTACAATTCGACACATATGACTTTCAAGTAAGAGAAAAAGTAGAAAATATTATACCCAATAAGTTCGAAATTCAACTAAACACAAAGAACCATAAAAACAACTACAGTGACCATAAGTTCTACAAAAAATGTATTTGTTAACTTTTCGGATATCGAATTCTCTCAAAATGAAAATAAATTATTAGAAAAAGGTTCCACTTACAATTTAAAGCCCAATGATAATCAGAAATAAAAAGAATATTTAGAAGGAGAGCGTGAAATGGTCCTTGCCGAAAGCGACAGCACTAAAAAACACATAATTGCATGAACTCTAAGGACACAGTCACAAGATAATGTAAATGTACCTTTCACTATAGAATCCAAGACTGCAAAGAATATAAAAGAAACAGCCAAACGCAACAACATCGTTCTCCCTAAGGCAGACGAAGGAAAATCTAATATATTTAAATAAATATATATATATATATATATATATATATATATATATATATATATATATATATATATATATATATATATATATTTATATATATATATATATATATATATATATATATATATATATATATATATATATATATATATATATATATATATATATATATATATATATATATATATATATATATATATATATATATATATATATATATATATATATATATATATATATATATATATATATATATATATATATATATATATATATATATATATATATATATATATATATATATATATATATATATATATATATATATATATATATATATATATATATATATATATATATATATATATATATATATATATATATATATATATATATATATATATATATATATATATATATATATATATATATATATATATATATATATATATATATATATATATATATATATATATATATATATATATATATATATATATATATATATATATATTATATATATATATATATATATATATATATATATATATATATATATATATATATATATATATATATATATATATATATATATATATATATATATATATATATATATATATATATATATATATATATATATATATATATATATATATATATATATATATATTTCTTACCATATATATATATATATATATATATATATATATATATATATATATATATATATATATATATATATATATATATATATATATATATATATATATATATATATATATATATATATATATATATATATATATATATATATATATATATATATATATATATATATATATATATATATATATATATATATATATATATATATATATATATATATATATATATATAGGTTTATTTGCAAAATCAAACATCAAACAATGATATTAACTTGACATTTCGCCTATCATAGTAGGCTTGCTCAAAAATTGCTCATTCCTTTATTTTTTTTTTTTGGTATATATATGGCTTTCCTTACCTATCTCGAAAAATACATGTTGATTATTTATTTATATTTGAATAATAGGTAGCAAGTTTGTGGTTTGCCAGGCAACTATATATATATATATATATATATATATATATATATATATATATATATATATATATATATATATATCAAATATAAATAAATAATCAACATGATAGGCGAAACGTCAAGTTAATCCCATTGTTTGATGTTGCAAATAAACCTATACCCAAGAAAGAAGGTTGTGTTTTTCATTTAATAATAAGATTGTAGTAAGTAATTCCTGGTAATACCCCTTCATCCTAGAAACCGCTTGTTAAAAGTAACATTAGGGAATAAATAGACAATTTCTTCGTGATAACAAACCGTTTTAACATTACAATAGATCAGCATCAATCTCCGCAGTAGTAGGCCCCGAAGAACGATAAAAGTCGTTAACATTTAATTCGTATTAGTCCAGTAGCTAAGTCAGAAACAGTATTTGGAATAATTACGATTAGGGAACCAAAAATAATTACGACTTTTGGGTCAAATTTTGTCGTTTTGCCAGAAGGGAAACAAAGGCAGATTGTAACGGTAGATTATATTTAAGTAGCATCAGGCTTTCGTGATATGTATAAACGTAAAAAAGGGACTTTTAAATCAAAGTAGTTACTGCAGAATAGTAGGATTGTTGGTAATAATAACGGAGCCCTTTTTGGCTAGATGAGTTATATTTAGTGACGGAGGAATATTTTCTGTAACGAGATCATCCGCGGAAACAATAATTGTGTAACATTCCTCATAGTTGACGTGGTACAAAAGGCTTCCAACTAAGTTCCGTAGCAATGGTGATTTATTGGCTAATAGTGAGCAGTTATTATATTTTAATAAAATATCAGCTTTTTGGTAGCTCTGAAAAAAGAACTTCTATGTTTTACAAAATAAGATTCTTACAGAAAAGAAAATTAATCCGTGAATATACAATAAAGTTCCTTTTCCTCTGATTTCTATTCTTGCCGAAATTTTCTGAAAGTATATATAAATTGTGTAAGTTAATTTTTTGTTCTCTGCTTAAAAAATATCTTTTCACATAATGTGGTTGCAATTTAATATAAAATCAAAGATGGAACGTTTACCCAAAAGCTAGTTAATCCATTTGGATTTTTAAAATTTTTAACACTATGCAGAGTTTCAGTTCGATTTGGTTCTTTGTAGTCATATGCAGTATAGGAAGGATGAAAGCAAACGCGGATGAATTTTAAAAATCGTCACAATATTCAATTTTCCATTAGCCAGAATCAGTTTAAATCTGCATCATGTAAAGTGAATTTCCAATTATGCTGTTAGCTACAGCATGACTAAATGGATAAAACGGATAACCGGAGACAGAAAAGAGCAGACGTTCGTAAACGAACTCTGTTAACGGTCCAGCTAATTAATCGGACCCCAACATTTCTCTTTCATAGAAACGACAATGTTAAAACGTTTTATAATTGTGTTAACACCCAGTTTGCAACATTTAACTAATGACAACTCGCTTCCTTGTTGAAGCTTTAATTACATTAAAGTTAACGAAAATAATTTATTCAGTTATAGCGAATAGTAGGGATATCAAGAAATCCTAGTTGCCATTTCAAAGTTCGCTGAATTTCCGTTTAAACAATCCCTGATTAAAACGTCTATAACTTTAATTTCCACTATATTACAATATACCGTTACAATTATTTCGACACAAAATATCTTCTTTGAATGGCATTTGCAGTTTAAGTTTCTTTGACAATGAGGATATGTCTTTTCAAAACACAAACAATAAAGACATCAGATTTTATAAGTAATAAAACTAATAAAGGTTCAATAATTGTACATTGTACTTGTACTTGTACTACTTGTACATACAAAATGAAGATTTTTAAAATTGTCATCAAATGTGTGTGATTCGTTTCGTAGATGAGTTGCGTAATGTGAATTATTTAATTTTTTTATGTAACTAGTCTTATGTTATTATGTTATTCTTTTCTCAAAATAATAATCAATAATTTTGATTCAAACATAATAAAAGAGCATCCGTCGAATTTTTTCATTTGATGGGAGATTGATACGGATTTAACTGTGTTAGCTGTGTCGTTAGGGTTCATAGAATTATGTGTTTTTCAGTGCTGTCGCTTTTAGCAAGGGCCATTTCACGCTCGACTTCTAAATATTCTTTTTATTTCTGATTATCATTGGGCTTTAAATTGTAAGTGGAACCTTTTTCTAATAATTTATTTTCATTTTGAGAGAATTCGATATCCGAAAGCTTAACAAACACATTTTTTGTAGAACTTATGGTCACTGTAGTTGTTTTTATGGTTCTTTGTGTTTAGTTCTGAATTTGCTGTAAGATAGTTCCGCTTTTTCTATTGAATTTCAAATCTGTCGAATTCTACGTTGGAAAGTTTGTTTGCAATTTCACTGTGGATTACTTTCAGATATATGTTATGTACGTCTCTTTTGGAATATTGTATTTTTTGATTTGCCATTTCTTAATGCCAGAAAGTCGTCCGGATTGTGCAGCATCTGTTTTACTGGTTGTTTTTAAACTAATGTATTTTGGAAAACATTTATAAACAGTTTTTGGAAAATATTCTAAACTTGAGTAACAACTTATAATACCAAAGGGCTAGAAAACTAGAAAGCTTGATGAAGCTTAAATAATAAATCATTTGAGTTAGCCGATACCAATTGCGGTTGGTAACAGCTAAAGTTTGAACCCCTACCGCAAGAGGTCGGCCCGAATTTTTCAATATTTTCTAATGGAAGGGAGAGCGCAATGACGTCAAAGAAAATGGAATTCCGATCGCATGTTGTCAATGACGTCAGATAAATAAACATTTATACTCTCTCGCATGGTCTTTCCGGTATTTTTTATCATATTCTATGGTTTTTCTTTCAAATAATGTTTAGAATATTTTAATACATATCATGTTGGAAAAACTAAGTAATCAGTAGGATTTGGCAAATGGAAGAACATATTTTTTTAAATAATATTTGTATTTTAAGGGAGAAAAGCGATCTTTCCTTGAACTATGTGGGATATTAAGGAAGAGGAATGTATGTTTAGGTCATATCTTAGTTACGGTGGGTTCGTGTAACAAATTTTAGTTTTATCTTTTTCTTTAGTTAATAAGAATTCACACCGTTATTGGTTGTTTTTTGTTATGTAACATAAAAAAAATCAATCAAACTATCATTCTTAGTGGCAAAAAATTATGGCAAATACTAAATTTTGCAAAGGATTTCTTATCTTCCTTAAAACTGTTTTATTTTAAAAAATGGAAATATATAGATTTATTTGACCCTACGCAAAGAAAACGAATTGATGTTTTATATAGGTATTTCGTAAGGTATACCTAACTCGACATTTAATTTCAAAATAAACAAGTTTATAAAATTTCCTGCATGCCTTTAAACATCTTCAAATGTAGTTTATCATTTTTATATCGGGTATGCAAAATAGTCTATTGTATAAAAAACAAAATACGCCTTGAGCGGGCGAAAACCTTTCTCCCTCAAACAGAAAATAGGAACATTTGTATAGAATTTAAAAGTAAAGTAAGTACCTAAATGTACAATAATTCTGCCATAGCACAAAACATGAGTAAGCACGTTGTTTCTACTCTTTTTTGCAAAATTACAAACAGCTTTTTATGAACTATGACAAATTATTTTAGCATAAATTAAGCACTGAAATTTATTAGTCATGAAATGTTTTCATGTATATCTGGGTAGAAGAGTGTTTTTTTCTTTATTTTGATTCCAACTTCTACAATTTGTTATAAAGGTCAGAAAAAAATAAACTTCAAATACAAAATTTTAAAAAATATCCCCTAGATTCTGAACATATTTAATCTCGTTTGAAAATTGGAAATCTTAGAATTGCAATGTCAGTAAAACGAAAATTGTTCTACTAATGGTTTAACTTCTAGTCTAAACAGATAAAAAAAATAAAACGGCTTTGGTCAATTAAGAAACCATGGTTCTTGGGATCAGACCGAGTTAAATTGGAATTACTATCCGATGTTTCGCCTTCGATTGCACGAGGCATCTTCAGGGATCTTTACTCCACGAGATCTGAACACTGAATGAGCTCGAAGAGAGTCAGGCGGGCTTTTATACCCGACTTGTGCTCGCCGAACCGTGACCCTGTGTTAAGATCGGTTTCCACGTGTGATGTAGACCGTAACCCGTATCTCTATTGAAATTTTTTGTTTGTTTAAATATTTCGATAGATTCTCTAACTTTTCGTTTATAAAAACCTGGAACCGATGCTAGAACCTTGGTTTCATTTACATTTATGAAATGGCTAGTGTTATGCTGGTGTTCAGCTACAGCAGATTGAACAATTTGTTTATTTTTAATACATCGTTCATGTTCCTTAAGTCTAGTTGATATTGAGCGTCCTGTTTCTTCCACATACATTTCTCCACAGGAGCAAGGAATTTTATATACTCCTTCTGTTTGGAAAGGTACAAGATCTTTCGGGGATCGCAAGCATTCTCCAATCTTCTTATGTGTATTGACGATTGTACGTATGTTGGACCGCCGAAGTAATCGTCCTATTTAGTCTGTAGTGCCATGTATGTGGGGAAGAACAACACTACCTAATGGTGACTCTTTATCATTCTCCTTTGGCGGAGTTGGTTTACTATGCCTTTTAATTGAACGCGTAATATCTTCAGTGCAATAACCATTCCCTCTGAGAGCTTCGGTCAGTTTCGATGTTTCCGATGTTAAAGAATCTTCATCAGAAATCGAAATAGCTCTAAATACTAGTGAGTTAATAACCGATTTCTTTTGTGATGGATGGTGATGATAATTTGCTTTTAAGTATCTATTTGTATGCGTCGGTTTTCTATACAGAGAATGTCCTAATGTACCATGTTCCTTCCTTTGAACACATACATCTAGAAAGGGAATTGTTCCATTAGATTCAATTTCCATCGTGAATTTGATATTATGATGTTGCTGATTAAGGTGGTCCAGAAATATGAGGAGATTATCCGTCCATGAGGCCAAACAACAAAAGTATCATCTACATATTTAAACTAGTGCTTCGGTTTTAGTGGAGCGGATGTTAGAGCAATATCCTCAAAGGCTTCCATAAAGATATTCGCTACCACAGGTGATAGATGAGATCCCATAGCTGCCCCTGAAGTTTGTTCATAACAAGTTCCTTGAAAAATGAAATAAGTAGATGTAAGACAAGCTTCCACTAGGTCTAATAAGTTTTTATCAAGATTATTATTATCCAGTATGTCTGATATAATGGAAATTGAGTCGTTGACAGGAACATTTGTGTAAAGCGATTCTACATCGAAACTGACCAAAATATCTTCGGGATCCAACTGGAATGTCTTGAGTTTTTCCACGAAATGTGCAGAGTTTTCAATAAAAGAATCGAAAATCAAACTTTTTAATTTTCAATCGATGGTTATTTTGGCCATTTCGGACCATACTCGCAATGTGTTATAAAATAACGTATAAGTTCCTTGAAAAATGAAATAAGTAGATGTAAGACAAGCTTCCACTAGTATAAGTATATATAGTATAACGTATAAGTTCCTTGAAAAATGAAATAAGTAGATGTAAGGCAAGCTTCCACTAGGTCTAATAAGTTCTTATCAAGCTTCCACTAGGTCTAATAAGTTCTTATCAAGATTATTATTATCCAGTATGTATATATACATTTGTATCTAAATCACGACGTGTTGCCTTAATCCTTTCTCTAACTAATGCATTGCTAGCACGCTTATAAATATTCTTAGTAGTTCTAGAAGTAATGTGATTTCGGTACTACATCTTCATCTCGGCATCTAGGAGAAAGGCCAACTGGCAGAGTAACTTCTTCATACTGTTCCGGAGATCGCCAAAAGTTTTGGCATCCTTCTTGGTTTCCTCCCCATAGAGGTTAGCTAACATAGAACGGAAGTTTTCACGGCTTTGGTCAATTAAGAAATCACAGTTCTTGGGATTAGACCGTGTCAAATTGGAATTACTATCCAACATTTCGCCTTCGATTGCACGAGGCATCTTCAGGGATCTTTACTCCACGAGATCTGAACACTGAATGAGCTCGAAGAGATTCAGGCGGGCTTTTATATCCGACTTGTGCTCGCCGAGCCGTGACCCTGTGTTAAGATCAGTTTCCACGTGTGATGTAGACCGTAACCCGTATCTCTATCTTGTCTTCCCTACATACATGGCACTACAGACAAAATAGGATGATTACTTCGGCGGTCCAACATACGTACAATCTTCAATACACATAAGAAGATTGGACAATGCTTGCGATCCCCGAAAGATCTTGTACCTTTCCAAACAGAAGGAGTATATAAAATTCCTTGCTCCTGTGGATAAGTTTATGTGGGAGAAACAGGATGCTCAATATCAACTAGACTTAAGGAACATGAACGATGTATTAAAAATAAACAAATTGTTCAATCTGCTGTAGCTGAACACCAGCATAACACTGGCCATTTCATAAATGTAAAGGAAACCAAGGTTCTAGCATCGGTTCTAGGTTTTTATCAACGAAAAGTTAGAGAATCTATCCCTGAAGATGCTTCGTGCAATCGAAGGCGAAACGTCGGATGGTAATTCCAATGTGACACGGTCTAATCCCAAGAACCATGATTTCTTAGATAAAAAAAATGTTCTGCTTTTCCAAAAATAAAAAATTGTTTTGCAAGTTTCTGATGGGATTTTTCTATCTTCTGATAGGTCTAAAATATAGCAAGAGAAAAAGTTTAAATATAAAGTTTTTTCTTTTATAAATATTGAAGATGGATGAGAAAATATAAAAAACTCTGTTTGCGGGTTAGTAATTCACTAGGAAATAATAGCATTTACATAAGTGGTATTTATATATTACAATATCATCATTTACACTTTTAAGATTAGGAAAATAGTATCTATCTACAGTAATAATGATTTATTGAAGAAACCAATAGATCTTTTTTTTTATATAAAATGTAGTTGCTTAGTTACTAACAGAACGAACTAACTATATTTGTAGTCCAATTAATATATTTAAGCATTGATTAGAATAAAAAAAAACAAAAATTCAAATTATGTGCTCGAGTTGCTTGAACTACATATATAACCAAATGTAGAAATGAACATATTTTTTATCGGTATCCTTAAATTACTACACTAAATATTCCTAACTTACAAATCAGTAATTATCTTTTTTTTTTGCTTATAACATTTAAATAAATAATATGGAAGATAACATTTTAGTAGCAATTGAAAGTTATTTTTTGTAGTTTGGCTTGGTATTCATGAGTATGCTATCAAATTGTGGAACATATACACTACAAATGTGTAGTAGGTATATTAAATTATAAAATTCTGAGAATAGTTTGACTTTCTTGTGTGTAGTGTAGTGTAGAGGTAACATTCAGCCTATTCTGAATGGATTTAAGTTAAAAGCTCCATACTCCAACACAAAAACAGCCAAACTTTTAGAAAGAGCCAGTTAATAGGTAATATTTTTATTATATGTATATATATATATATATATATATATATTTATCCTAATTTTTCTTGGTTTGAGGTCAATACATTAACAACAAAATTAGTACATATTTTTAAACATATATTTCGTTTCTAAGGTGACGTTTCGACCATAGTTTTGGTCTTTTTCAAACCTAAAATTTGTTTAGCACTATTTTTTTAAGTTTATAAAGTATTAAAAATTTAGGACTTACCATAGAACGTAAAATAGTTGACTAAAAAGTATACATAATCCACATATCTGACATATACTACACATATTTAATTTACATTTTACAAATATTGTGGACGTTTATTACAGACAAATTACAAGCGACTGAGCGAACACTGTTATATATATATATATATATATATATATATATATATATATATATTTTTTTTTTTTTTGTTAATTATTTTCTTGGGCATAGGTTAACTTATTTTTCATTAAAGTAACAACTATAATTCATATCGACGTTTCGCTCATTATATTGAGCTTTCTCAATTTTGTTCTTGGAAATATGTCAAAATAAATATCTTGAGAAAGCTCAATATAATGAGCGAAACGTCGATATGAATTATAGTTTTACTTTTCAATGAGCTACTCTATGTCCTAGAAAATAAATAACAAAATATTTATAAATGGTTAAAGAAAAAAACACGAAATATATATATAGAAATATATATATATATATATATATATATATATATATATATATATATATATATATATATATATATATATTAACAGGCTCTTTCTAAGAGTTCGCCTGTTTTGCATTGGAGTATGGAGGTTTTCCTTGAGAATAGGCTGAATGCTACCTCTACCCTACATATAATATATATAAATATATATATAGTGAATTTAACATAGCTAATAACTTTTGCTTTACTAAGGATGAAAAATTACGTGACCTGCGTTACCTGTTTTATTTTGTCGAATTTTGGTCAGCAATTCTAATTTCCAATTTTTATAACTTTGTCCAAGGCACTTAAATATTTAAAAAATAGTTTTAAATTTCTATTATGCCCCTAAATTAGTCAATTACGACTTTTTTGTATTAAGATATCTATTTTGTATTAAGATATCTATTTACTATCGAATTAATTTACACATATATATACTTAAAAATTAATTAAAAATTAATTAATACATATATACTTAAAATTCCCAAAATCACGACAACTTTGCATCAAGCTTAACATACTTTTGAGAAGAAATTTTAATTTTTTTCTAAAAAAGACACAGTTTATGGAATATTTAGGTATAAGAAATTATTTTGATAAGGTTTACGAACAGAAAACTCTTTTTTTTTTAAGTTAGACAATTATTATTTTTTTACAATTTTCAAAATACAGGAAAAAGTTAAAAAAAATACTGGAATTCTTGACCAAAATTTGATATACATATGTAAAATTAAAAAATAAACAACTTTTTTTAATACAACTTTTTCATATTTTAGCAAATAAGACCATTTCTCTGTAATTTTTTTAAAGAAATATCAATTTTGACAGGTAATGCAAGTTTTCTGATATAAGTCTTTTATAAATATACTATAACGTAACAAATAAACTTGAAAATCATAACAGTATAGGTGAACAAACAAATTATTAATATAAAGACATGGCTGATGCAAGCATCGGATAAATGGTCCTTATGGAATGTACACTCCAGAATGCTTGCTACGCATACCACATTGTATGAATTGGCAAACAACACAAATAAGTAGTAGTGAGACGATGTATTAATACTGAACCACTTACAGTGTATACAAAATAACAAACTCTCAATATAACATGACTATCAGCAACAAAATTGGGATAGCTATAGTGTCACCTTTATCTCCATTTCTAAGTAGAAACTTTTGATGCATTAACTAGTCATGGGGATTTAGTACAAAAGCATAAACTATTCTACTAACGATTAC
Source organism: Kuschelorhynchus macadamiae (assembly GCA_030620095.1). Lineage (NCBI taxonomy): Eukaryota > Metazoa > Arthropoda > Insecta > Coleoptera > Curculionidae > Kuschelorhynchus > Kuschelorhynchus macadamiae. Next base: position 163,019 of record JAUTXW010003327.1, read on the forward strand.
AAACTTCTAAATCTATAAATTAAAATATATTTTCCTTTTTTGCTTTCTTCATCGATGGTGGATTCAAAATTACATGGTCTATTGGCTTGTACAGTTCGTAGCAATAAACAGTTTTCTTGTGATATGGAGTTTTCTTTGCACCTAGAGAAAAAATAACCAGAATTAGTTTTTTCCTTGTTTATGTGAAAATATGGTGTTTACTCTCTACAAATAACCTTAATACATACCTGACAAAATAAAAAAATTAAATTCTGTGTCAAAATTAAATATGTTTTATCAGTACTACACAAAAGAGGTTCAAGTAAAATAGGTATAAGTTAATGTTTAATTGTAAAAGCTTTGGAAGTTTTAATTTAATAGTTAATAGCATTTTACTTTCCTACGTATTAGTAATAGGCAAAATACTATTATTATATATAATATATTTTTTGGCCTATTATTAACAGTAATGATATAGAACAAATTTTCTTTAATGCTAATTAGTAGGAAAAAAAGACGCAAAAACTAGCTTCATTAGCGAGATGGGCTCGATGTAATAATAAAGCCAGAATAATTAAATATTATTTATATAAACTGAAAAAATGAAAACAATTTTATTTACAATTTCCTTAACAGGTATTTTCCATTAGATTCAGGCAAGACCCAAGGAAATAAAGAAAAACAAGGGAAAAGTGCATATAAAAGAACATGTTTATTTTAATCATTATCAACTGTTGTCATAAATATAAAAGTAAATTATAAACTATAACTACTATTAGGACAAGCTACAGAACCCTCAAAATAGAACAGAAAAAATTTAGCAAGTTCTTTGAAAGAAAACATAATTGATGTACCACACCTTAGACCTAAAATTCTTAGTTATTGTTTCTTAATAAAAAAATCGACATTTTGTATATTTTGAATATTTACAAAAAAAAAAATGGTTGGAGATAAAAAAAATATTTTAGTTTGCTTTAATATTGCTTAATATGTAAAAAGTCTAAATAAACAAATAAAATTTTGGGAATTTAATAGTTATAATAAAAAGTGTTTTACCATCAGGTGTAGCAGCTAAGTGGTTAAATTCTTCATGAATAAAATTGGCAGGTTCCTTGATTTTTGCATTTGGTCTTGACTGAGCAAATTTCTGCCTTGCAACACTCTGTTTTTGCTTTCCATAAAGTGTGTAATCGGTTTTAAAATTCCTTAGATTTATAATGAAACTGACCAGGTTATTGCAGGAAGTGTTATGTCGACTTTTACATACTGTGCCAAATACTGAAGCTGTTAATATGTATTTTCTAATTTCTCTCTAATGGATTATCCCACTGCCCAACTGAATTTCTTTCTATAGACATAATATTCTCTGAAGTAACCTAGAAAAATGTTCATATATTTAAAAATATTAGGGAGCATGTAATACACCAGAGTATTATATAGAAGTATAAATGAACAAAGCTTAACAGAAAATAAACACTATGCAAAAACATACTCGCAAAGAGAGATGTGCCTACTCAATACATATATGCCATTCTGTTGTCTTACTATATTAAGTAGCCCCAGAATCCTAATACTCTATATAATATATTTATAAAAATAGTAAAAACTATAGACTTTTGTGTTGTATCTCCCACTACTATTACAACCAGTATAAGTATAAATGAACCAAGCCTACAGAAAATGTAGGCTATACAAAAATATAGTCACACAGGAAGATGTGCCTACATTTTTTCTAAATCAATACATATATTGCTGCCCTTCAGCCTAAAATTAACGATGGTCAATGTAATTCTTAAGGAGGCAATGTCTAAAGTAAATCCTATATGAAATACATTATACTTCATGCATCGTTGTTTAAAAACCAACTTTAGCTACTGCAATCAATGTGTTAAATACTATTTCACTCAATTAATTAATCATTTTACTTAATTTTTCTTTTTTTTCTTCAATTTCTACCTTGCGCGAGTCCCTCCAATGCATACCAAAAACAAGCTTTACACTGGATGGAAGTTACAAAATGAAAAACCTAATATTATTGAGATATAGTAAATATAGAGTAAACCTTGCCCTTCCCCCAGACGCCATTGAAATGGGTAATTATAATTCTAATACTTTCAGCCCCTTCTCATCCAATCAAACTTGCAATGCTTGACCAAAATCGTCGTGCAATATATTTAAAATATGCATAAAAAATTATTTCTTTTTATTAAGACAGCCTGTATCTCAAAGACAAAACAAAACATAGACTATAGGAAACATGTTTATATGAATTCTCATAAAATGCGTCAAGGAATGACCTACTTAAAAATGAGCATACAATTAGGGAACAATGTATATTGCTTTATGTTTTCTCAAACAGTCTCATGTAATATATATATATATATATATATATATATATTATATATATATATATATATATATATATAGACTATAGGAAACATGTTTATATGAATTCTCATAAAATGGCACTGAGCAAATTTCTGCCTTGCAACACTCTCTTTTTGCTTTCCATAAAGTGTGTAATCGGTTTTAAAATGCCTTAGATTTATAATGAAACTGACCAGGTTATTGCAGGAAGTGTTATGTCGACTTTTACATACTGTGCCAAATACTGAAGCTGTTAATATGTATTTTCTAATTTCTCTCTAATGGATTATCCCACTGCCCAACTGAATTTCTTTCTATAGACATAATATTCTCTGAGGTAACCTAGAAAAATGTTCATATATTTAAAAATATTAGGGAGCATGTAATACACCAGAGTATTATATAGAAGTATAAATGAACAAAGCTTAACAGAAAATGAACACTATGCAAAAACATACTCGCAAAGAGAGATGTGCCTACTCAATACATATATGCCATTCTGTTGTCTTACTATATTAAGTTGCCCCAGAATCTTAATACTCTATATAATATATTTATAAAAATAGTAAAAACTATAGACTTTTGTGTTGTATCTCCCACTACTATTACAACCAGTATAAGTATAAATGAACCAAGCCTACAGAAAATGTAGGCTATACAAAAATATAGTCACACAGGAAGATGTGCCTACATTTTTTCTAAATCAATACATATATTGCTGCCCTTCAGCCTAAAATTAACGATGGTCAATGTAATTCTTAAGGAGGCAATGTCTAAAGTAAATCCTATATGAAATACATTATACTTCATGCATCGTTGTTTAAAAACCAACTTTAGCTACTGCAATCAATGTGTTAAATACTATTTCACTCAATTAATTAATCATTTTACTTAATTTTTCTTTTTTTCTTCAATTTCTACCTTGCGCGAGTCCCTCCAATGCATACCAAAAACAAGCTTTACACTGGATGGAAGTTACAAAATGAAAAACCTAATATTATTGAGATATAGTAAATATAGAGTAAACCTTGCCCTTCCCCCAGACGCCATTGAAATGGATAATTATAATTCTAATACTTTCAGCCCCTTCTCACCCAATCAAACTTGCAATGCTTGACCAAAATCGTCGTGCAATATATTTAAAATATGCATAAAAAATTATTTCTTTTTACTAAGACAGCCTGTATCTCAAAGACAAAACAAAACATAGACTATAGGAAACATGTTTATATGAATTCTCATAAAATGCGTCAAGGAATGACCTACTTAAAAATGAGCATACAATTAGGGAACAATGTATATTGCTTTATGTTTTCTCAAACAGTCTCCTGTATATATATATATATATATATATATATATATATATATATATATATATATATAGACTATAGGAAACATGTTTATATGAATTCTCATAAAATGCATCAAGGAATGACCTACTTAAAAATGAGCATACAATTAAGGAACAATATAAGTCTCATGTAATATATATATATATATATATATATATATATATATATATATATATATATATATATATATATGTTACTGGAATGTATATAAACTATCCAAACGTCTGGTTATTTTGATGGAAAATATTTTGTCGACTAAAATAGCTGCCAGTATTGGTTGGTTTGAATACTATCCAGCTAGTTTACAAACTATACAAGATTTGCAGCTAAAGTATAAACCACAAGAAAAGTATACAAAATAACCGGTGTTTTTGGCTAGTTTAAAAACTATCCACGGCAAATGGATAAAATGTGAACTTAACAATCCTAGTAATACATAATAACTAACTCGTTGGTTAGTATGTAAACTAACCAATTCTGTTTGGTTAATTTGGCTCAACATAATAAAATAATTCATTGTCAGGAATCAAGTTTATTTATAGGTACAACATGTCGTATTATCATTATTATTACTACTTAAATATAAGTAAAAAAACAAAGAAAAATAATATAAAAATATACGAATAATAACTTTTAAAACATCGAAACTACAAAAAAGTATATTATTTATTGGAGCAAGTTGCACTATTATGGCACTTGCTGTTACACGTATATCCCGAAGCAAGACATTTACACTTTTTATTTGTGCAACTCTTCTTACAATGACAGCGAACATAGCCTTGAGTTGAGCCAGATACTGAAAATTTTCCTGCAGCGCTCCGTAGTGTTATTTCGGTGTCTGTCTTGACATCTTCTAGCTTAATAAATTGTTGCTTGCATATTTCAAATTCATTTCGAGAATATAGTTGTTTAAGGACACCGTGAACAGTTCCTATGCGGTAAAATTCATCTTCCACGCTCATTATTACGCCCAGTATGTTTCTGTGATCTGATCGACTTCGGTCTACATCTGGAATTGGCACTCTCACGGACATGCCAGCAGTTCCTGGTTTAAATTTTTTCCTGGAAGTTTGTAACATTTTTTCTGCTTGCCGTTTTAGACTTTCGTGGCATGCATCCCTTATCGCTTTGATATTGTCTTTTTTTTGACAATGATCGCACGCGTTTTCTTCAGAACAAAGTATGCATTTATGCAATGATGATTTTTCATTGAGATCGTTTTCCGTCGTTTCAGTTCCTGGGTTAATTACCGCTGGTTGTGAAACCGATGTTTCATTGTTTTCTTCGGGTGAAACTGAGATTTCAGTATTATCACTCTGTATAATCAGCGTAGCATTTTCAATTAAATCCACGATCATTTCATTTTCGGTGGTGATAGGATTTTCATCGGGTACATAATTGTTATTTGTAGGATTTTCAATTAAATCTGAAAAATATTAGGTTGTACATACTTATTGAGAATTGGAAAATACTACGTACCATAACGGTTTTCCACGATCATTTCATTTTCGGTAGTGATACGATTTTCATTGGGTACATAATTGTTATTTGTAGGATCTGAATCTTCTACCATGTTCTCCTCGGTATCATTACTAGACGACAATATTGTTTCTAGTTCTTCTTCTGTACGTATGTTTTTAATTTTATCAGTAGGTAAGGGTAGGTTATTTAAACCATCTCTACATTTTACACCATACAATGCTTCATAAGGACTGCGTCCAATTCCAGAATGAAAACAGCTATAAAAAATAATGAGTAAACATGAAACTACATGAAACTCAGAGCTACTGTTGCAGTAACTTACGCAAACAGATACAAAAGTTAACAATGCTCTTTTCCACAACATACTGGACACAGAATTTTTTTGGATCAGATTAGAAAGCAAGCTAGAGATAAAAAAACAGTTTTAGAGACGAACTTACCGATTCTTTTGAAATTGGACAATTTTTAGACCTTCGCTCCATTTAGTTGAGTTAGTATCTTTCATCCACGACGCTAACTTATTCTCTATGTCCTGGTTCGCCCTCTCCACTGAACCTTGCGATTGTGAATGCCTCGGTTTACCATGCACAATGTGGCAGTCGGGCCACATTCCGACTAATTCCTCAATTACCTAAAAATTTGTATATTGCTGCTATAAAGAAAAGCAAACACATTTTTAGTTTTATACTGAAGGTAGGAATATTCTTACTCATTTTATTGACTGTTCAAATGCAGATATTTTTACAGAAATAAATAGATTCAAAGACTATAATACGAACAATTTCTCAATTTTAGTTGAAGAAAGTATAAAAAAAATTGGTCAAATGCGAGTCAGACTCGCGCACGTAGGGTTCCGTACTTTACCCTTTGGGTACGGAGCCCTAAAAACGACCATTTAAAATAGAAAAATTAAAAAACGTTTGGCACCGGTGGAACTCGAACTCGCGCCTCCGAAGGGACTGGAGCCGTAAGCCAGCGCCTTAGACCGCTCGGCCCCGCTAGCTTGTGAAAAATTGTGTCCACGAGCCGTAGCTATTAAAATATGTGGCTGATATTTTTACCTTGCAAAAATAGATTTTTGTGTTATTGATTTTTGAACTTTTTAGTATTTGTTGTTATAGCGGCAACAGAAATACATCATCTGTAAAAGTTCCAACTCTCTGACTATCACGGTTCATGAGATACAGCCTGGTGACAGACGGACGGACGGACGGACGGACGGTCGGACGGACAGCGGAGCCTTAGTAATAGGGTTCCCGTTTTTACCCTTTGGGTACGGAACCCTAAAAAATGAATTGGCCGGGAATCGAACCCATACCAATCGCGTGCTAGGCGAGCACGCTACTACACTGTTCATCCTTTCTCCCATAATAACCAACTGTACTAACCCTATTGACCCGGTACACATATCCGGAAAAATACCTACCTGATTTGCAAATTCTCGGCCGTTGTCGCTCTGCAGTACACAAGGGCTTCCTAAGTCTGCAAATACTTCTAACAGGTGCTCAGCTACTTCCCTAGCTTGCTTTGTTTTTAGCGCCCTCAACCGGACGTATTTGGTTAGATGGTCTTAATAGACAAAAATAAATTTGTAGTCACCATCCGGTCTAGTTTGTAAGTCGATGAGATCGATTTGGCACCGAGAGTTCAAATGATTCGAAACGATTGGTTTAACAACAATACCTTTCTTGGTTTTGTTTCGTTTGAGTTGACAGTTTTCACAAGTTTCAATGAATAATTTCGTCATTTCTTGTGTTACGTTATAATACTTTTAATTTAATAATTTTGAAGTTGCTTGACGACCTCCATGCCCAGTTCCTTGGTGGGCAACTTTAATGGCATCATAAAATTCATTCATACGCAACATAATTTTTCCGGATTTTTTATGTAATATTATATAAGATGATTCGATTCTCGGTAAATCATACGTACTTATCACATGATAATCACTCTTGTTACTACTGTTAGGTCCAGTTTCGCGTATTATCTTTATACGTTGCAAAAGTTCATTGTATTCATTATCATTCATTAATTTTGAATTTCGCGACTTTTTCTGGTAAACTTCCGAGATGATACTTTCAAATTTTTGTTGTTGATTCATTTTTTAAAGACTAAAATCGCTAAAACACCAGTAGTAAACAATAACAACACGCGACACTAAACATAACCTCACTTTTCTAATAAATTATCCAAATGGATTTGGTTAGTTTACATACTAACCAACGAGTTAGTTATTATGTATTACTAGGATTGTTAAGTTCACATTTTATCCATTTGCCGTGGATAGTTTTTAAACTAGCCAAAAACACCGGTTATTTTGTATACTTTTCTTGTGGTTTATACTTTAGCTGCAAATCTTGTATAGTTTGTAAACTAGCTGGATAGTATTCAAACCAACCAATACTGGCAGCTATTTTAGTCGACAAAATATTTTCCATCAAAATAACCAGACGTTTGGATAGTTTATATACTATCCAGTTAGTTTATAAACTAGCCAAGTAAAAAATTTAACCGTAACATATATATATATATATATATATGTATATAAATATATATACATATATGTACATATATATATATATATATATATATATATATATATATATATATATATTATAAAGTTTTCTTTAGTGCTTTTTTTATATTTTCATGTTTGTTAAATGACTTTTAAGATCACTAAGAAAAACTATTATAAAATCGTAAGTTCGACTCGGCTAGCTGATGTTTTAGAGCAACTTAATAAGATTATAATTTTAATGTAAAATACTCCGGCTAATTGAACTTAGCAAACGTTGGAAAAGTTTTTTTTTTTTTAATTTGGCTATGGGCGCCAGAGCTATAGGAGCTCGAAGAAGAAAGATATAGAGATATAAAATAAAGGAAGAGAGCAACTTAAAATAATTAGATTTAGATATTTAATAAAAAATAAAGATAAAATATATGCTAATGTGACCTAAATTAAATAAATGAAAAACAATTGGTAGTTACGTGAACTACCAATTTATTTTTCCTTGGACTGTGTTTTTTTTAATATTGTTTTCAATTTTTACAATGTAAGTACCTGACAATCGTCAGTTTATAAATTTCCAGATATATAGATTAATAACAATTTAGAAGTGGAAGTTAAATTAAATTTCTCTTACAATTGAAATGATTATATTTTATATTTTGGAAAAGATTTGCTTATTTATTTTTTCTCAATATATGCATAAAAATCAATTAATTATTAAATTAAGGTTAGAAAGTACATTTCTCATAAATTTAACAAAGATAATAAATTACGATTTAAGTCAGCAAGGATAAGAAAATCATATAGATCTAAACAAATTAAATGGGTTAAATAAATTTAGTTGGTAATTAGATTTTTTTAATATTTTTTAAGCAGCTGATCGTTTATCAGTATGATTGAATTTTATTTATGTGAAATTCTTTGTGAACAAACAAACAATGAAACTCAATTATGTGTTCGGTTGTTGAATATTAATTAGTAAAGCAGCTGATCTTTTATCAGTTTGATTTAATTTAATTAGTAGATAATATGAAGTTCTTTTTGAACAAACAAACAATGAAACTCAATTTTATGATCGGCTGATATTTGACCTTATGCAAAATTTCTAAAATGACAACATGGCTCTAGATAATTCTAGACACTTTTAAGTAAATTTCTTAAGTAGAAAAAATTTAATCATAAATAGTCAAGTTATTATAAATTCAAATTAAGATAGAATAAGAGAAATTTTAATTCAAAAAGTCCAATTTGATATTAGAGGAAAATTACAATAGAAAAGAAAATCAAAATTTCAGTTCCATAATCCCAATAAATTTACCATGAAATAAAATGCCACAATCTTAAATTTAAATTAGTGAAATATCAATTGTATTACTCACTAGTATGATACCTTGATTTAATATACACTCACATAATTTATAAGAAAGAAAAATTTTATACCTAATTAGGATAAATGTAAATGTCCAAAAATCTTTAAGAAATTATTATTTTAGTACAGATAATAATTTTTACAAGTAAATATACCAATGCCATATAGACAATATTTATACACAGTGTAAGTATTAATTTATACCTACATTAAATTTGATATATTTAAATCAAGAAGATATGTTTAAATTTTACGTAAATCGAGACGAAAATTTTTATATATATATATTTTTTAACAATAATTTATAATTTATACCATTTATATATTTTTTGAAGATAATTATTAATTAATGAAAAGAAGGAATTGAAGACTGAAGAGAGGTTTCGGTATGTAGTTTTCAAATAAGCATTAAGTAATTCCTAATCCTACATCAATCCAAAGAAGCGAAAATAAGAAAATTATAAATCACTTATCTTTTCAACATATGTCCGGGAGTGTATCCTTGCTATGGCGTCATTCCTTGTAGACTACTCAAGTCCAAAACAGGAACAATGACACCCTGGAACTGGCCACACAGCACTTGTCCAGAAAAATGACCACACGGTACTAAAAAAGGACTTCTTCCTCCAGGAATTGAGAAGATTTACCACAAAACAGTTACCATTAAATTTTCATCGCCCAGGAATCACTTTTAATTTGAATTATGCAATAAATTCTTCATTTTATTGATTATTTACTTTTAATATCCATTTTCCAATTAATAAATAAAACAATTGAAAGTGCTAGGAAGAAAGTTGTAGAGAAGAGGAAAAATGTTAACAGAAAAAAAAACCTGAAACAAATGGCGAAATGAGTCAACATGTTCACAATGCACAAAAATGTAATATTTCTTGCCAGAAAACACTCAAAATTAACTTAACAGATGTTATGGCTTAAGAAAGCAGTAATCCATTACTGAATTGAGATTTTATTGGATTTAATCCAGCATCTAGGCTGACTAAGTTAAAATATTAACTAAATTCCAACTAAGTTATCTCATGTTTGCTTTCAACAATAGAAATTTTGCAAAAGAGGCCCGAAACGACTGACCCACTCGGTTTTATGGAATCGGACTACATAAAAACAGTTCATCCGTATGTCTCACCAAAACATGGCGCCAATTCAGAATCTATTTTTGGCAGTTAAGATTTTTAATAATGAAAAACCCAATTAATATTTAATATTTGATCAATCTAAAACTCAGGAAATTTTCTCAATACAACTATCTATGTGATACACCTAATAAAGAATCTATTAGGGACCATTTTATAATAATATTCATAAAATTGAAAAGCATATGTATAAATTTTATTTTAAATGTGGCGGACGAAATCTGAATCTAGAAATTTTCGATCGATATAATAACTTCGGTGCCATGCGTGCGGTACTTAATAGTCCAAGCAATTGTTAATCCAGTAAAATTGTGATTTGATGCTATTAATTAGAAAATTGTTAATATTATTTAGTTTAAATTGAATATTGAACCAAACATTGTAACGAACGGAAAAGTTTGTTACAATATATATATATATATATATATATATATATATATATATATATATATATATATATATATATATATATATATATATATATATATATATATATATATATATATATATATACATATATATATATATATATATATATATATATATATATATATATATATATATATATATATATATATATATATATATATATATATATAATATATATATATATATAATATATATATATATATATATATATATATATATATATATATATATATATATTTTTTTTTTCCAAATATATATATATATATATATATATATATATATATATATATATATATATATATATATATATATATATATATATATATATATATATATATATATATATATATATATATATATATATATATATATATATATATATATATATATATATATATATATATATATATATATATATATATATATATATATATATATATATATTATATATATATATATATATATATATATATATATATATATATATATATATATATATATATATATATATATATATATATATATATATATATATATATATATATATATATATATATATATATATATATATATATATATATATATATATATATATATATATATTATATATATATATATATATATATATATATATATATATATATATTATATTATATTTCCAAAGTATTGCTGCTGTATGATTACTATAATTAATTATAGTATTATTATAAACTGGATTTACTAATAATATTACTAAATCCAGTAATAATCAAGAACAAATAAAAGTGGTGTTAGAATTATATAAGTGTCAGTCTTCTTATATGTTGCTAGAATTTTTTTTCACATCATCAAACTATATTTCTCTTCATATGAACCCCTTCTCTACCCCACATATTTTAACGGCCTATACCAAGACAAATTTTTACTTTTTAAATGTGGTTGTAAAACAGTACAACCAAGTGCCCAAAATTATGGAATAACGTCTCTACAGCCAACACCTTACATTTTGCCACCTTGCATTGTTTGCCCTTACAAAACTTGTCAGGGCAAACACCACTTATGCATGCATAATGTTTTTTTTATTGTAATTTTGTCAGGGTTTTAGTATCCACTTGAATTATCTAAACCTTTAAAACAATTTTACGTAATTCATTATGACACATTGTATTAGGAATACTTTTACAAATATGTGATACTTTCAAATATTTTACTGAAATGGTATGTTAGAATTAATCAAAGATCTCTTAATTTATACTCACAAAGATATCCCTGGAGACCTCGCTGGAGACTCATCTTGGAACTTTAAACTCTCAACATCATTACCACGCTTCTTTGCAAAACTGGTTGAAACAAAAAAGATGCATACATGTAGTTGAAACTGTTGTAATATTATCTGAAATATTAGGGAACTATATTTTTTTTTCTTTATAAATATCTTTGGCATGTCCAACGTGCTATTATATCTTAAAAACATGGTAAACTGACTGGTATACCTATGGCACTTATATGATAATGCCCAAGGGCATAAACTTTTGTTTTTGAGGGAACCAAGTGACGCTCCAAAAATAGAGAGGGCGGTGAAAGAAAAAAAATGTCAGGTGGATTTTAAGACATACATTTGAAGTGAAAAAATTGAAATAATAAGACTAAGATTCCAAAAAATATATTTTATTATAAAAATATATTTATTTTACTTAGAATAACTTTAAACAAATTTATAAGTAATATCTATAAAGTAGTAAAAGTAATCAAATCAATAAGACTTATAAATTTTTTGGAACATTAAATTGATTAGTTATAGGATTTTTTTTCTTGTTTGCAGTTTCAAGTGCATACTTAAATCATGCGTCTTTCACAAATTTGAATAATTCAGGTTATTATGTCTGAAAAAATATTAAAACATGTTAAGTTATTTATTACATTGCGCTTTTGACTCTACATATTTAAAAATCCTAAGTTCAATTGTTTTTGAGATACTGACATTAGAAAAATGACAATTTGATATTTAGAAAGGCTGTAAAATCTAAATAATTCTACTTAGGGCAGAAATTGTGTACTCCTACCTCAGTTTTGTATGATCTTTCTTATGGTCCCGTAAAAGGGAAGTATTGTAATCGTGAAAAAATCACCATAAGAGACTTTTACAGATCTTTGCGTTTTAGGGTTTACGGATCCCAAAAAAAAAACATGTTTTCCCATTTCCATTGAGATTTAGAAGAGTAGAAATTATGCACTCCTACCTTTGTCCGTGTGGTCTCGTAAGAGAATTCTGTACGAAGAAACTTGTTGGTAAAGTTGAATTTATCGATTTTTTTTTATCAGAAAAACTGTTCTCTATTTAGACTAAAAGCTGATGCTATAAGAAAGACCTTAAAAAACTAAGCATGTAATAAAAAAAATGGTTTTATATTTAAATTACCATCGATGTTAGCATCTGAACCTTGTATAGTCATAGTGTTAAAAGGAAGCAATAAATAATATTACCTATTTTATTATTTCTGCTCGTATTTCTGTCTAAAATGGTTATTCAATCTTCATTAAAATAAAACTTAAAGGTTCCATATATTTTTTAGGCAGTTGTGTTGTAGGCCAGATTTCTTACCATGTATACTTTTTTTTCGAAAAATGGATTTAATAATAAACATGTATTTATTCGTGTGATATTTGTTGACTTGCACACTGCCTTAACTTAACTTAAAATACCAGTTCTGGATGGCACAATTTCGTTCAAGTTGATAAGAAATATGACAATACAAAGTAGTACTAGTAATACCTGGAATTTTGAACTAGAAACAATTCTGTATTAAAAACAATGCCAGTTAAAAAAAGAGGAATACACATTTGGATGCTTATTTACTTTACTTATTTTTGTTACATTTTAGAAATATTTTGAAATATACATATTGGTATAAAACGTAGTGGAGGTATCAACTTTCATTTTTTAAATCAAACACCAATTTCTTTTGGGTTTTGAATTTTGTCCAAGATTCTAGCTATTTATATGTAGTATCTTTACTTGTTTTTGAGATTTTGACTTCTGAAAATTTGTATTTTTATATTTGGAGAGGATGTAACATCACAAAACAGATCTCGCTTATTGCAAGAGATAGAAAAATGGTTAAATATGGAAAGTTTTAGATAATTTCGTTACAAGCCTAATAGCACCTGCCGGCGAATTCTAGCTATTATGTTCTTGAGATATTTAGAAACGAATAAAATATTGCATTTTTAAAATTATGCAGTAACTTTTTTAATCCTAAAATTTTTTTAAAGTTATAAACATATTGCCAAAGCATTTTTTGTCTAACATTTTATGGTGCTGTCATATTTTGAATCTGATGTTTCGTAAACGAGGGGCCATCATCAACTTTTAAATACACTCCTGAATTTTTTAATTTGTTTTGTAACAAACCTTTGCATTCCAAAATCCAATAATGTAGTGTACTCATACATTTAAAGTATTTAAAATTTGAGGAAATCAAGGTTATCCCTCTCTCTCAAAAATATTTCTCTTATGGGAAAATCTTAAATATGTGCTGTCCAAATATTAAGTCTGTTATATTATTAGTTTGGGAAGTCAAATGCTTGTTATTATCAAGCTTGTAAAAAAACTATATAATAGTGTTGTCCGTCTCTCTCTAACACACTGCCTCATATGGTTTTTCTTAAATTGATCGGGTGTCTTTGAAGACAAAATTATCAAACCAGATATTATATTTATAATCTGCAAGAAGAGTTCCATTTGAGGGAAATATAGTATAGAGTGTGCGCCGAGGTGTGTCCGATTTAAACAATACAACTTATAGTGATATCTCGTAGAATTAATAGTCTTTTGTTTTTCTAATAACTAGAAAAAAAGTTTTAAGTAACCCTACAATTGGTTTTTTGTTCACTCCGATAAGTTAAAAAGTAAAAAAGTTATTAACATTTAAAATGCTAACAAGATATACTGATCACACTGTACATACACAAATACAGTAACATACATTAGTACACTAAATTATTTGAGAACTGAAAACTAATATCCTTAATTTTTTCTTACTTTTCCAGTGATTCAGGAATCTGTATGTACATTTTTGGTCAAGATTGAGAATATATAAAAGATCAATTTTTATTTGTTTGTACATACAAGACTAAGATATTTAATATGTTACATATGCATAGCCATGCGCAAGAATTATTTTCTCACTAGAAAGCAATGCCTTAGTAAATTATGTACCGATAAACAGTTGCTTTCCAATAATTTTCTCTTTGTGATATGATAACTGTGGGAGTATACGCTGTTAAAGCCTGCTACTGTCTGCAACAGCAAAACTTTCTAAGTGGAAATCACATAAAAAGGATCAATAAATACTGAGAACTAAAAGCTTTATTCTTAAACAGGTTGTCATGGATCCGGTGAGTTAAATTGCATCAGCCAGCATTATGAGACTACCATTATGAAAGTATTAGTGTTGCATAAAAAGTGTCTAATTTTATGAGCTTTGAGCTTTTAGTTTCTACCACTATAATATGACCAACAGGAAATAAGTTTTTATACTACCGAATTACTATACCCCTGAAGGTACACTATCTTTGTTAAAAGTTAAAATTTAAAATTAATCCTACAAAACATATTTAAATCTTACAAATATAAAAACCATAGGTAAGTATTTATGTAAATTTCAGAGAGAATTCACCTCATGTATAAAAATATCAATATGAAATAAAAAGGAACCAGAAAATTGTAAAAGAATCGTATTGCCTAGGTACCTATAAAAAACACATTTGTTAGTTTTATTTATTTTCATCATTGTTTGAAAACAAAAGATGTGTACTTCAGAAATACATCCACCATGTACCTTCTAAAAAATTACAATAGCATGTACTGTAATCAGAAATATGTATGTAGGTAGCGTAGCTAATTTCTTTGAAAATCAAAGTGATCAATATTTTACAATTGCCCCTTTCTAATTCTTCAAATTCATGAAGGGTCTCAAAATCGAGCACCTATAGTTATATTATTTGAACTTACCTTATTCTGCATTTTCCCAGGATTGTCATTGCACAATTTTTTGCAGTTCGGCGCCGAAGTCTTGCTGCTCTCGTATTTTTACGCCCTCTAGCACTCATTACACATATCCTAATTACACAGGTAACACAGGAATCCTTAACAAATGTCTAGAAGGTTTAGACACAGTCACAAGAGTGAGAACGTCGACGTTTTAAAAATACAAGTACTAGTCGTTTTAAAACACACCTATAATATAACAAACAGGAAATTCTCATCCCAAGACTCAAGCTATCATAAAATCATGTTCATAAAAATATAAGGAAACTAATATTCCGGGTATTTAGATATTAAAAAACTTGTTTTTATCGGCAAACATCGAAAGGTGCCGAAAGTCCAAAGGCCCTGCAATTATTACTTCAGCTAGCTGATAAAAAACAGTCAATAGGGGAGATCATAAATATTATAGTCTGTAAAAGACGTATTCTTTAACAGCACTCTCTCGTTTTATTTCATTTCGCAACAAAGATGGATATCTCAACGAAGCAAGAAATACATGCCATATGCAATATTTTGAATTTTCTATCAAAGGAATGTAAAACACATAAAGTTATTTGCTTGGGATGGAGGGGATACCACAATGTTGCGTCACTGTAAAGCGTTTTCTGAAATATTAGAATTTTTCCGTTAAAAGTGAAACTACTTATTTGATAGATATTATGTAATATTTGTACATAAATATGTTATAACATTAAATATTGAACGTGTTAATTTATTTATATGGCCTATTTTGGAAAAAAACAAAAAATAATTGGATTCCCACATTGATGCGTCATCTACAGAGCGGCGCTTGAGGTTTGAGTTCGAAAAATGAACACGAGAAATTTTATAGCGTGGATTTTCACTCTTAAAGAAATTCCTCGTTTTGTTGATTCTAAAAAAATCTAGACCTATAGTATCCTTCGTCGCAGCTCCATTCACTAAATTATCTAACAAACTAATTAAGCATTTGTAAATATATATATATATATATACAATGTGTCCCAAATTTGGCTTACATGCATTGCTATCTCGTAAACCGCTATAGCTACAGGGTGGGTTAAATTAGGAAAGTTTTAGAGAATTTTATTACAAATTTGATGACGTTTTGAAGTTTAGGATATCTTTTGTGGTTTTCAAGATAATTGGGAAAAATCAAAATGGTGCATTTTCAACTTTTGCCCGTAGCTTCTAAACGACTCGTATTATGGTTTTATGGTTTATACATTGTTAGGGCACTTTTATTAGAGGAACATTATGCAGGTAAAACGAAGTTTCTAGCTTCAATTGTTTTTGAGATATTGGCATCAACTTTTTATTTTCTTACCGACGCCATATTGGATTATTGTATTTTTGGAAAGATCTTTTTAAGAGCTTTCCAATGATGTATAACAAGGTAAGATTATTATTTTTCTTGAGCTCTAAAAACCAAAATAATTGTTTTTTTTTAAGTAGGCTTTGATTACGCATGGCGGCCATAATGAAACAAAAGAATGCCGCATGTCAACAATCATTTTGTGTTCCTGAATAGTACTTGTTATCATTTTCTCATTGTGCCGAGTTTTTACAAAGTTTATTTGAGTTTCTTATACTACTTAAAATGGAGGGTAATTATTCCAACGAAGAGAATTTGGATATGATAGAACTTTATTTTAAAGCAAATAGAAATACACAAGCAGCTGCGCGTTCATACGAAGAACAATTTCCAGACCGACATCAACCAAGCCAAAGGCATTTCAGATTTTTAATTGTTAACCTGTTAGCCTACGGGTCTTTTTTGAAACCGAAACCAAAGACCCATTCAAAAGATAATGAAGCAAGAAACGCAGCTATAATAGAAAGTGTCAGGGACAACCCAACAACCTCAGTAAGAAAGATTGAAGAACAAACGGCAATTCCCAAATCAACCGTCCAACGAGTCTTGAAAAAACTTCACTTTCATCCCTATAAACCTACTATTGTACAGGGTCTTCAGGTAAATGATTTTGCTAGAAGAATCACGTTTAGTGAATGGTTCATCAACAAATGCCAGCAAATACCCAACTTTCATTCTAAAGTACTTTGGACAGATGAAACACGATTTACAAACTGTGGAATTTTCAATAAACATAATATTCATTACTGGGGCACCGAGAATCCTCATAATTTAGAAGAAAGACGTTTACAAACAAAATTTGGGTTCAATGTGTGGTGTGGCATTATAGGTAATTCCAAACAATGCACTTCTGCTTTAAATCACTCATAACAATTTGTATTTTAGATAACCGTTTGATTGGGCCGTTCATTTTCCAAGAAAATTTATCGGGTAACAGATATTTGCAACTATTACGGGAACAAATTATTCCAGAAGTTATAAATTCTGTTCCCCCAAACGACCTGCAAAATATTTGGTTCCAACAAGATGGCTGTCCGGCTCACGGTACCAGAGAGGTGATGGCGGTCCTCAGAAATACTTTCGGGGAAAATATTATCGCTAATAATGGCCCTGTTGCTTGGGCGGCAAGGTCACCGGATATTACTCCTCCCGATTTTTATTTATGGGGATACGCAAAAAATGAGGTCTACGAATTTTCTCCGCCAGAAAGTCTCAGAGAGCTAGAAGACAGAGTCCGAGATGTTTTTGCTAATATTAACAGGAACACCTTAAGAAGGGTTACACGGAAGGTATTGGAGAAATGTCAAAAATGTGTGGAAAATGGAGGGAGGCATGTGGTGTAACTTAAATTTTTTTTATGTGTTAATTTAAATTTAGTTTAGGTATTTTCAATAGTGTGATAGGTACATTTTAGTCACTAGGTATTCACTGTTAGTATAATATCGTAGTTGAAAATCTGAAACATCGATGATTGAATTAATATTTTTACCCATAAGCTAACAAGTTTACAATTAGAAATCTGAAATGCCTTTGGCTTGGTTGATGTCGGTCTGGAAATTGTTCTTCGTATGAACGCGCAGCTGCTTGTGTATTTCTATTTGCTTTAAAATAAAGTTCGATCATATCCAAATTCTCTTCGTTGGAATAATTACCCTCCATTTTAACTAGTATAAGAAACTCAAATAAACTTTGTAAAAACTCGGCACAATGAGAAAATGATAACAAGTACTATTCAGGAACACAAAATGATTGTTGACATGCGTCTTGTTCATTATGGCCGCCATGCGTAATCAAAGCCTACTTAAAAAAAAACAATTATTTTGGTTTTTAGAGCTCAAGAAAAATAATAATCTTACCTTGTTATACATCATTGGAAAGCTCTTAAAAAGATCTTTCCAAAAATACAATAATCCAATATGACGTCGGTAAGAAAATAAAAAGTTGATGCCAATATCTCAAAAACAATTGAAGCTAGAAACTTCGTTTTACCTGCATAATGTTCCTCTAATAAAAGTGCCCTAATAATGTATAAACCATAAAACCATAATACGAGTCGTTTAGAAGCTACGGGCAAAAGTTGAAAATGCACCATTTTGATTTTTCCCAATTATCTTGAAAACCACAAAAGATATCCTAAACTTCAAAACGTCATCAAATTTGTAATAAAATTCTCTAAAACTTTCCTAATTTAACCCACCCTGTAGCTATAGCGGTTTACGAGATAGCAATGCATGTAAGCCAAATTTGGGACACATTGTATATATATATATATATATATATAGTTTTTTTTTGATTGACAAGAACATGTACAAGACCGGACTTGGTTTATTCGTTAAACTGTGACTGTTGCTAAATTATTGATTTCGTTTTCATTTTTCTTTTATTTAATTTCTGACGCATTTAAAAAGTGTTTAGTGGAGTTGCTTGAGAGGGAAGAAATACTGATAGTGAAGAATGGCCTATAAAAGGGAAATATTAAAGAGAAAATTCCAATAAAATAAAATTTCCTAGGAAGATGCCACCTCCGAAATCTTCATGTTCGGAATTTAAAGGAAACGTCACGAGTCAGCATCATGGAGTATAATGTGCAGAAAACTGTAAACAGTGGTTTGAAGTTATAAAAAAAATGCATAATAAATGGGTCTGCGACACTTGCAAAAATAAAGTTGAACTAGAAAGAAGCAAACTGAAAATTGCCGAAAAAGTCTTGGCTATTCTCAGGATCCACTGTTTCAATCGACTAACGGGCTCCAACTGGAAATTCGTGATTTAAAAATGGACTTAACATTTTATGCGGAACAATATGATGAGCAAAAATTAAAAAACAAGAAACTGGAAAACGACATTGCTGAACTGAAAATGGATAATGCTAGACTACATGAGGAAATTCACAAGCTTAAGGAAAAAGCCTTAAGAGAGGGAAAAGTCAATAGGCAGTTTAATATTGTAATTATGGAATTAAGTACCAGGTTGGAAAATCAAAATGCCAAGTATAGTAGTTTAAAATCAATAAATGCGATAGCACATATGAACCATATTTATGCACCACTTTTGCATCTAATTAATATGATTTTTGACACAGATACTTATCCGGGCCTACTGAAGTATTCAATTATTACACCAATTTTTAAATGTGGGGAGAAGTGCAGTAAGGAAAACTACCGCCCAATAGCGGTAACTAGTTATCTAAATAAACTTATTGAAAAGTGTATAAAACTAAGGTTTTGTGCATATCTGGAGAAGAATGATTTTATATCACCTACACATTTAGGCCAAATATGAGCACAGAAGATGCAATTCAGAGTGTAACTGAGTGTATAATCAATAGCTATGAAAAGGGTTTTAAGACGGTAGGAATATTTTTGGATCTGGCCCGAGCGTTTGAACCTGTGGCTTACCTGTGTTCTACTTGAAAAGTTAGAATGTATTAGTATAAGGCGGGTTGCTCTGAATCTCTTTAAATCATATTTAGGAAATATAATACAAAGTGTCAAAATTAATACTGTTTTGAGTAAGAAGAAAAAGATGGAGCTCGGTGTGCCCCAGAGTACAGTGCTCCAGTATTCTGCCGTCCGAAGCAAAAAGGCGGCAAGTGACATTTTTGGTAAAATTGAGTTTTTTGCATTTTTAGACTATTTAAGGTGTCCTTTATCTAAAAAAAAATACCCCATTAGTAAAAATTTTTTTTTGTACGAGAAATTTGTTTTTTATAATAGCGGCAAGTGCAAAACCACACCATTTTTGAGATTAAAAGGCGGTATTATGCAATGTTTAAATTAAAAGGGGGCATTTTGGTGAATACAACTTTTATTCTTAGATATTTTTAACAAATATCCCTTATTTTAGAAGGCGGCAACTGCACGTTTTTAAGTAAAAAGGCGGCAAGTTGTAACTTATTTCATTATTAACTAAACTCTTGGAAAAGATACGTCACGCATTTTGAAGTTAAACAGCCGCAAAAGCTCATACCTCCATTTTACTACTTAATATTACCAACCACGTCATGAAAATTGAAGCTAAAAGGCGGCAACATTGTATGTATCTTAATATTTTAAATGTAACGGTTTCGTACGCCATGCAACTTTAAGTTAAAAGACGCCAAGCATCGCATGCGTCTGTGTAACCACGAGAACATTAGATGCAACGTAATATAAATTGAAGTAAAAAGACGGTATGCGCATTGGCAATCTTGTCAAGATTTTAACGGATATTTCATTTGCATGGAAGTCTTTACGCATGTCGTGATTGCTAGTAAAGTAATTCAGTGCTGTGCTAGTATTCTTATTTGATTTTAGTGATTTTTTAACACTGTGTGATAATATTTTTGTGCAGGTAAATTTATTATCATATAGCAAAAAGTAAAATAATATGATGTGGTGAAATAAATTTAAAACAAAATTAAATTAAATTATTATTTATATCATATTTACATTAAATATTTTGGTTGTTGAAAAAACATTGCACGCTCCGTCCGTTAGTGTACGTACAGGGTGTTTCATATAGCTCATCCGTCACTAATGAATTATGTTCATTGGATCATTATTACATATTTTATTTAAAAAAAACCAATACAACAAGATACCTATAGTTTTTCAGAAAACGCTTTTTTTGCATATTTTAATATTTTTTAAAAAATTATACAAGGCGTTTAATAGTGATACATCATTAGATTTTGGCAGTCATAGTCTTCAAAAAAATTAAATAAAAATTCCAGGTCCGTATTTAAAAAAGTGGACCGCCTGACAGAAACTGAAACGTCGGTGTCAAAATCTGATTGCACAGTGAAATTCTAGAGAAAAAGTTTACACCAATTTTAAAATTAACGTAAATTAAAAAAATCCCCCATTTTTCAAAAATACATAATATTTAATATATTTATTATAATAATAATGTTCTATTAAATCTAAATTCAATTGTTTTGTTAGGAAATGTCGGCGCGAGCGAAAAGGATGGTTTCAGAAGCTATAAAAAAAAGGAAAGAGGAGGAGAGGGGATCTCTACCCTTAAATGGTATGTAACTGTTATAGGTTTTGTTACGAATGAACCAACCCAACGAAATATTAATTTTAATATAGCACACGATGATGAGTCGGCAATGCCTCTTACGCAAGATACAGGGTGTTAAAATATTTTAAAAATTAAAAATATTATTTCATAGTTTTTTAACAACTGAAGGTATTGTTACGAAATGTTATTATAGGTGTGTACCTAACAGAGTCATTTTAAGAAATGTAAAAAGAAGAGGTGTTAGTTTCAACCAGTGGCGTAGATGTGATATGCATCGGGTAAAAATAAAATGATATTTCCGACCCATATTGTGCTATATCAAAATTAATATTGCGGCGTCGCCCATCATTCCCCGAAAGCATGGCTTGCTTACTTCAGTATAATAGAAGACCTTGATTAAAGCCGCCCCCCCCCCCAAAAAAAACCAAACACATATGTTCAAGATTCCTTTGTAGACCATTTTAAAAAACCTTTTTAGTTTTTTGTCATAATTTTCTGTGAGCTTTCTAGTAACATACGCCAATCTCTAACTTAATGGAAATAAAAACATGTTTCCTCTTTTAGAGCTAAATGGTCAATTGGAACATCAGAATAAAGAAAATATGGACCTTAACCTTTCACTGAACACATCATGGAAAAAAACTGCACTTCTACAAACGAAAAAGTAGACATTGAAAATACTACTGATTTTGTTTTCCTTGATGAATATGCCAAGGACCTAAGTATTTTAGACGCGTCGTTTAGTGGTGTTATCCTGGACACTGATGAAAACAATATTTCATCCAAAAATTCAAATAACGAAAAAAATTTTGTTTTACGAGAAAAAGAATTAGATGTTGAAAATGTCACAAAAAATGGAAAAGACGAATCAATGAGTGGTGGTATCATGGACATTGATAAGGAGATAAACAGCATTTTATCTATAGTGTCAAATAATGAAGATGAAGTTGTTTGGCCAGAAAAAGAATTAGTTATGGAAAATGTAACCCAAAATGGAAAATACGCATCGTATACTGGTGTGATCGAAGACCCTGGTGAAAATAATATATTATCCATAACGTCCAATAATAAAGATGAAGTTGTTCTGCCAGAAAAAGAATCAGTTTTAGGAAACGTCACAAAAAAAGGAAAAGACAGAAAAAGAAAATCACATGAGCTTCCATTGTCTGAATGAAAAAAGAAAAAAAATTGAAGAAAAGAAAACAAAGTTTGAAGTAAAAGCCCCATGTAAGTGCAAAAGAAAATGTGTAGATTTGATTCAAGAATGCCAAAGGCGATCCATAAATGAACAATTTTGGTCTCTGTCTTGGCAATCACAAAGAGTATTCGTTTTAAATAATGCAGAGAAAGTAGCAGTTGGAAGAAAAAAGCAAGACTCTTCTCGAAATGTTACATACAAATATTTTTTACCCAATACAAATGGAATGAAGGTCCAAGTGTCAAGCAAAAATTAAAAAAATTGTGCCTAGACTTTATTTAAATAATATGGTAAAAGTAACTGCTACCAGAGGCTCATATAATTTAAAATATTGGTCAGACTTTAAAGTTGAAACTGCCTATGAACTAGATTTTTTAAAAGTTAATTCAATTAAAAATGGTATTCCTCTGCCGCAGCAATATAAGGAGGCAAGAGGTATATCGCCTCAGAAAAAACAGGCAATTATTAAAAATGTGTGTCCCTTAATGAACGAAACTCGCCAATTATTCTGGACGAATCTTAATGATCTCGATCAATTTTTTGATTAGATTTTATTAAATTAATTTTTTATCATTACCTTATTTTTTAATTTATTTATTATTATTTATTGTATTTTTTAAATAAATATACAAATACTTAATGCTTCAAGTTTTGTGGTGATAACTGTTTTTTAAAAGATTTTGTAATACAATATATAATTATTTATTTTTCGTTTTTAAGAGTGATTCAAATATTGTTCTTATAACGCAATAATGTATTAATTAAGTTGCAATAATATTAGCCAATCTTTACGTTTTGTATAGCTTTACTTTTAATAAATAATGAAATATAACGTATTTTTATTTTTTTTTCTATATTTTTTATTATATATAATACAAATAATATTGTAGTAAAGCAATAATTTAATAAGTTGTAATAATAATATTAGGGCAAAATTAAGGGGTTGACATGCATACTTTAAATTACTAATAAAACAAAAATTAACATTTGTTTTTTATAAAACTAAATAGAATTAATAAATATGATCTTTCCTTATAAAAAAAAATGAAATTTGTACCTAAATATACTTGTAGAATACAATTTTAATACTGGTTAAAAAGGAACTACGATACATTAACGGGATATAGCGGCATATCAAAAGACTTTAAATAAAAAGGCGGCATGCATGTTACTTACCGCCTTTTAATTTCCACTTATATTCATAGTATGATAAGAATATGAAGCAAAAAGGAATTAACCGACATTTTTTCCATAAAAATGTTAAAAATATGCTAAATTTATATATAAATAATTACCTCAAGGATAGTATCTCTGTCTGTTAAGCAGACGATACTGTCACCCTGATAAGGGGCAGAAGTTGGCAACAAACCTTTGAGAAATCCGAAATATACATTACTAAATTACTCAAAAGTATAATATTAAAGTGTTTGTAAAAAAATATAAACAATACTCAAGTATTCAATTGTTTTCGGAGAGAGCGGTCTTTTGATCCTTAGGCAATTGTATTTAAAAAGTATTTTAAGATTTGTAAAAAAAAGTAATAAGTATAGTACACCAGTTGAACATGATGTAGTTCCTAGGTCTGTAACAAATGGAAGATTGATTACCACAACCTCAAGTCACACACTCTCGCAAAGACATATTGGTTATCTTCGGCCTCGAATTTCTAATCAACTACCCAATACTATAAAAAATATTAAAAACATGAATAAATTTCTAGTACACGCTTCTGCCTGGATGTGTAAATATAAGAAAATAATATCTGAATTAAACAGGAAAATTGTGCGAAGATAATATTTCATTGGTTTAATAGATCATTAATATTGATTTAAGATAATATGGCATTTTATTTAGAAATGTGGAATATTTGGGCCAAAAGAATTTCTTTTTATTCGACTTCAAAAAAAGGAGGTTATATCTGATGCTTGCCACCTTTGCACGCTTCTCTCAGGTGCATATGAGTCTATGAATGTTTTTACCGAATCTAGACATTTTATTTACCAAACGTAGTGTAAGAATATTTTGTCATTTAGCATTATTACCAAAGAAGTTTTTTAAAAGATATATTTTAAATTTATTATAATATGTGCAATTTTGGTGTTTATAAACCGTTTAACTTTCCAATGTATATAATGATGTTTAAATATATGTAAATGTTTTACTGTGTTTAAATGAGAAACAAATCTTTTTAGGAATCAGGAGACTTGAAATAAAATCTTGATAAAGCTCGACTCAAAAAGCGTAACTCGTAAAGTACAAATATTAAATATATTTTGAATTAAACCCCAAACAGAAATACAAGATTTCTATACAAGATTTAAATATTAAGAGTGTTAGCTTTATCATATTACTTTTTAATATCCCAAATATTCTCAAGCACACCTTTAATCAGAGTATTTAAGATTCAAACAGAACCAGTTCTTTGGAACTTTTTTATTACATTGCAGATGGCCACCCGAGTCGATACTTGACCATGTCCGTCAAACTTTATTATAAAAATGCTTTGCTCAGTAGCATTTTGTTAAGAATTTTATATTAATAGATAATTATTGTTTCAAGAAATAAAGACATTGACAAGTACCTACGTCCATACATAAAGCATTAGTCAGTTTACTATAAGTGTCATAATTATTTTAGAAACTAGTAAATACTCTGATTAAAGGTGTGCTTGAGAATATTTGGGATTTTAAAAAGTAATATAATTAAGGTGATACTCTTAATTTTTAAATCTTGTATTTCTATTTGGGGTTTAATTCAAAACATAATTAATATTTTGAGACAAAATTAAAAACGAGATATGCTTTTTAAGCAATAACATTTTTGTATTTTTATGCCCCCTGTATAAATATTAATTGGTTGATAACGCGAACCTTATTCATTTTTGAAGTAAAAACTTTTGTCAAGAGTACTTTTTCATATCTTGCAAAAAGAGACATTTTTACTTTTACGCAAAATAACATTTTTGTATTTCTTACGCCTCCTGTAAAAAAAAATAAATTTTGGATAACAGCAGCTTTATTTATTTTATGAGCAAAATTTTGTATTAAGAGTGACATTTTTTGTATCTTGCAAAATTAAATATTTTTACTCTTATGCAAAATAACATTTTTGTATTATTTATGTCCCTTGTATAATTTCCGTCTCAGTTGCTTTAGTGGAATCTTTACTATCAAGTCTACCGCTATACAGACAGGTCTTCTCGACAGTTAACCAAATTTCGAACGTATATGGCATTAAAAGTCGCTCGATTTCGTCATCAATATGTGAATAAGGTGAAACAAATTTTTGCGTAGAATATAACTATCAGTGCCAATTTTGAATATGTTAGACTTTGTAGATAGCTCATCATTATGTCGTTTTTTGATATCTGATAAATGTTCGTTTCCTTTGCTAATTTTTTTTTAGCAAAAACTGCATTAGGTTCTAAATTTAGCGCAAATGTTTTTGTTATTTGTTCAGCAATATTTTCACAGTTGTATACCTACGTTATTTGCACTTACTCCCTCGTGTTTTACTTCAGTTCATGGGATTGAAAGAACATGAATCTGCGAAAGTTGGGCAAGAGAGCATCATGTAAACCTGTTAAATATATCTCATGTGAATGTCGAAAAGTTTGAGTATTGTTTAGGATTCCTTTATGGTTATTGTATAAGATTAATATAATTACCTTGATTTTCGTGGCTAAATGGGAAATATCCTAAAGCCGAAAAACTAATAAAAAAATCATTATGATAATAAGGAGATACTGTTATCGAAGCTGTACATTTTCTAAAATGCATAGGAATTTTTTGGTTATTAACTTAATCTTTTTTTTTCACTGCGAGTGTAAACTATGGGTGTAGACACATTACGGTTTATGTATGTTTCTCGCCTTTGAAGCTTTTTGTAAGCAAATAAACACCCTTTTCACTACAAATATAATGGCATTAAGCTTTATGTTCCTGATTTTTGACTTTTTTCTTACATTCCTATGTTTTGTTTATTGTTGTAAGCAATATTTTGTTACATACCACGCTTTTAAATAAGCAGATAGTACCTGTATCAAAATACAGTTGTTTGATATACAAAGGTAAGCATAACAAAATATTTTTTGAGGGGACTTAAAAAGCCTACATTAACAAAAAAATATGTTCTAATTTTTTAAAAATGTATTTTTTGTCCCAAGTTAATTTGCAGCATCCAAACATGGATCTAACTTAACATTAATTGTTAACACTAAGAATTAATGAGCATTTCTTTTAAGGGTATAGAAACCAAAACATCTGCATTTGTTTAAACGCACCGTGCTCCGGTAACACGCCGCGGCCGTCCGTACCTGCATTTTCGATGCAACTAAATATAATGTTCTGCACGTCACATACATAAAAAAAGCGTCTTTACATAAGCCAAGCAGCCGCCCCTCTATATGTTGATCAACGTGCGGTAATGGCTTAATTTACATACTGAACGAGCACATGTCTACATTCTAATCCAAATATATTTTTTGCCCAAGAAACGCCAATAGGAAGTGTTCTAAACCAAAAGTAAAATAATATAAAATAGGTCCTAGCCTATTTTATATTATTTTACAAGATTCACAGTCATATATAGCAACTAAACAGGTAGTAAATAGCTAGTTAAAGCAAACTCGAAAATGGCCGAGACGTTACAAATAAAAATACATAAGAAAATTTAGGTGTTATACATTTCAGAGGAATATTTTTTCAAATGGATTCTTATTTTATTAATTTGCTTTAAAACAAATTAGTATAGACAGAAAATTTACCTTTTCTACCACACACACACACACACCTATATACTATATATGAATTTTTAGTCTATTTTCCAAATATTGGCTTGTTTGTCCAATATAAACACCGTTGCAATTGTTGCAAGGAATCTGACAAACTATATTACTTTTTTTATTAATTGGCGTTTTTGTTTTTAAGTTACTGATTTTTTACTGATTGGTTACTGATTGGTTTAGTTGCAATGCTGTTTCACCATTATACTGTGTTTTCAAACATTTTAATGAGGCACCATTTTGTTCCGACTTAATTGGATGGATAATGGATTCCTATCAATATTTTACCAGTTTCTGCCACACTTAATTTTTTTGGCCAAAATTTATAAAAAATTTAATAAGTAGTTTTTACATTTACACACACCGCCATTTTGTAACGTCATGTTCAATCCGTTCCGGTTTATCCCTATATCATATTTAATTTGTCTGCAAAATTTAAAACCAATTGAACAAGATTTTTTTTACGTTGATTTTTAAAAAAATTTATTTGGCCGCCATTTTGTTTTGCCATCTTGAATTCGCACCACAATTTTACCAGTTTAGTTCTCTACCACACTTAATACGTGCACAAAATTTTAAATTAATCTAATAAGTAGTTTTTTCAAAATATTTTATTAGGCCGCCATTTTGTTTTAATATGTTGGATTCATCCGAAAATGTTACCTGTTCATTCCTATGCAACACTTGATTTATGTACAAAATTTGAGGTAAATTATATAATTAGCTTTTCTAGTAATAATTTTTTAACGTTTCACTAAGCATCTTGTTCCGGCATATTGGATTTTTACCAAAATATTACCAGGTCATCCCCATATAACCCTTAATTTTTGACTAAAATCTGGTAAATAGT
The DNA here is from genome assembly GCA_030620095.1 of Kuschelorhynchus macadamiae. Taxonomy (NCBI): domain Eukaryota; kingdom Metazoa; phylum Arthropoda; class Insecta; order Coleoptera; family Curculionidae; genus Kuschelorhynchus; species Kuschelorhynchus macadamiae. The sequence goes on from JAUTXW010003327.1 coordinate 191,878, forward strand.
TTTTAAGCTATGCCGCGAACTGACATACTGACCACCCCACAAGTAATAATATTAAATATATTTTTATAGAAATGTTGTACTGAAATCTTAGCTTATCAATTTAAAAATTAAAGTGTTAGAAGAAAACTATATTAAAACCATGCTTCGCGGTGAAGCACTGCTTATTAAACAAATTTAGGCCAAGAGTTACACTACTCTCCAGCACCATTAATAATTTTCATTAAGAGGTGCCCAAATTGGAGGCTTTTAAATTATTCAATTTTTAAAAATATAACAAAAAATAAATAAGGCATGGTAAAAACCAACAATACGTATATTTAGTAAAGCAATGCCTATAAAACAAATAGGCCAAGAAGAGCTACAACTATTCTTGATCTCCATTAGTATATTTTATTAAGCGAGACCCAAATCAGAGTAATTTACATTGCTCAATTTATACAAATATAACAAAAAAATGGTATGGTAAAAATAAACAATAGTTATTATTTAGTAAAGCACTACCTATAAACCAATTTAGGACTACAAGAGCTACAAGTACTTTTTTTATCATTTCCAAAGAACTGGTTAATAGTCGAAATCTTTAAAACCTATTTTGTAACTTTTTACCCTGATAATCTGAAACATAAATCATAAATATTAGAAAAAAACAAAGAATTTAAAATAATCAAAATATTACCTCCAATTATTTTTAAGGCCTATAACTTTATTAAAAAACTACCTACCTTCCCAGTTTTGTTTTAATTAGCCAGAAATACTCTCAATATAAGTGAAACAGTAGATTAAAATGCTTATTGGTCTCTAATAACATTTGCTCACAACCCGATAAAATAAAGCCTTATGGAGATTTCAATGTATTTTTTTTTATTTGGAAAGGTTCGCTAAGCTCCTCCCACCTTGACTTGGGTACCTTATGTCAAAATGCTCAATTTTATTATAACGGTATAGACAGTGGCAGTAATGTTCGGAGTGATCCGAATCTGGAAAACACCATAATTTTTGAACTCTTTATGGTTTACAGAAACACAAAATCACAAAATATCTTGTTATAGGAACACTGATTTACATTTTATTAATAAAAACAGCTTAATTTATGCATATTTTATGCAGCTAGTTTTTTCTAAATTAGATTCTTTAATTTAAATTTCGGACTGCTTTCCTCCCATATTAGTTTGATAGTTTAAAAAATTCATTCTTAATTCTCACTTGTCTAGCTGTCCAAGAGTAACATGGCCCGTAGAAATCGATAGTAAGTAAATAGGCATTCCGTGTTGGTAAACATTTACTTGATTTATGGGAGAATAAAAGGATGGCGCCAGGATTAAGGAAACATTAGCGAGAAAGGATTACGGAATATCAAGTTTGTATTGGGATAAAGCTGTTTGCGCCAAAGTTTATTGCTGTTTATGGTAGGTTTATATTTTCGCTTCGAAGTTCTAGATATTATATTTTTTCTCTGTCTCCTCTATTTTTCTCTATTAACAACATTTTCCTGCGATTGAATCGATTTTCCCCATTTCGGTGCTAAGTTTTTTTATATTGTGCTATAAAAAAACTCTTTCGACCTTATCTTTCCAGAGTGTTAGGCAAGGCGCAAATTGAGTCGCGTATATCGTGTGTGAGGTGACCTGACGCGACCGGTATGACGCATACGTGCTACACGCGCTGCGTGGTGGTCCGCAAATTGGGACGCAGTTTTTTTAAGTGAATCGCAGAACAACCGCATGAAAATGTCTAATTCGCGATCAAAACTATTAATATTAAACTTATGTTCTGAATCAGAATCAGATAACGAGGAAAGGAAATTTTACTTTATTTATTAAACTGCCCACCTGCCATATTTTTAGCAAAAAATAAACGGAAAGCATCTGCGCAAAAACAATATATACACACGCGAAGCACGGAAAGCTGTGCCTCAACTACAGCGGCACACGCTGGTCAGGTCACGCGGGTCGCGGCGCGCTTTGCTTCGTTGCCAATTTGCGATGTTCTATTTGATTACAAAAACTCGCGTCTTGCCAGGTCACCTCACACGCGATACACGTGACTCAATTTGCGCCTTGCCTAAGAGTGCCCTTCAATGACTTCGAATAATATTAGTCTTTCCTAGTTTCATCGAAGGCGTTTTGCAATGTACGATTATACTTCGCCTAGGCGGTCCCTCAGATACGCAATAATTTCACCACTTTTATTTGTTCGTGACTCTGTTTTATCGAATAAAGGCCGCTTCGCACCTAAGCGGCGCGGACGACACGGCGCAACGCGGCGGAACGCCAAGCAGCATTTTTACATCGCTATTCCCACTTAAACGGCCTTTGGAAGCAGAATCACGCTGCAAAGCAGTAACCTCAGTTTTGTTTAAGTGATGTGAGATAAAAGACTTGAGCGAACAAATACATATATTTACCACGTACAAGAGACCGTAATCTTGTATTTACCTCTTGTTGCTCTTGTCTCTTGACAATATTTTAGTTAACCATCCTCTTGCCATGTTAAGAGTAGTGTATTATTTGGGGTTAGGATCCTGTAAAAAAAAACAAGTCTTTTTTTTAATTGTCAACGTTTCGCAACTTTATTGTTGAATCCACAGGACACTAAAATGCCAGAAAAGAAAAATGTATTTATGGTTTACAACATCCGATTGATATTCTTGTGTGAACCTATATATTTAATACCTATGTTTCTCATAGTTTTAACCATTTATATGACACTAAAAGTCAAACTAAATTGTAAGTATAACGATTAATTTCGTATTAATAATTTGTGATGCGACTCTCCTTTAAGTTGATTGTATTTTGATAAAACTGACCTTGTTTTTTTCAGGTCCTTTCTGTAACAATTTCTGTAAATCTTGTTTCTTTTTTTATTTCTTTATTTTATCTCTTAAAAATGTTTTAATTGTTTAGTTTCAACTGATGTTGTAACCCATAAATATGTTTTTCTTTTCTGGCATTTGAGTGTCTTGAGGATATTGATAAACCTCAACTTATATTTTGCAAGTATTACCACAATACTATCCCTAAATATAATCCATTATAATATTAATAATAAATAATGTAGGTTTATTCAATTGGGAAGTAAAAATATCCTAAAAATTCACGGATCTGTCTCATTGTAAATACCTATATTTTATTTAACTTAATGGCAGAAGAACCTACCTTTTTCTTTATGTTTCTTGTCAACTTCTGTCCAAATTATCTCTTTTCTATTTTAGTTGCTACATTTTTTATCAGTATTGTCATTTATAAGCAAAATTAATTTGTCAATTTTTCCCCGTCAAAAGTTGTACGTGTAATATTAACGATTTGCTGCTTGCATTCAGCACTTGGAGATTCACACTAGTCCGTCAACAGACAGGGCAGCGCGTCCAAAGCAGCAAATGTCGCGAGCCAACGCTACCTACAGAGACAAATGAAATTTTTGCTGCCATGTGTTGCCACGAGCCACGCCGCTCAGCTTAGGTGAGAATGGTATCATTTAATTCCATGCAGACAAATTGCAAGCAACATTTTGACGAATCGCGTCGCGCCGAGCCACACCGCTCGTGCCCCTTAGGTGAGAATCGGCCTTAATTAGCTAGCGCGCAACAAAAATAGCCGCGGAGTTGTTAAAGCGCCATTTAGGTCTATTTGTTTGGAAATATTTGTATGCGTAAGTCGGGGTATTACGGTACGAGACCGCTATATACTGGCAACACTCTCCTTGAAACTGTGCCATAGCTACGCGGAAATCTCTGGATTGGTCCGTACTATAGAGAATACATTGCAAAGTGGGGATCCATCCAGATGGTCTATTATTTACTGTTGGATGGATCTTCTATATCGATTTTAGATTATTCTGTCTTTGCTTCTATACAGGAATTAGAAAAAAAAATAGTAAACTTTAAAAAAGTCTTATCGTGTTATAAGTTATAGGATACTTAGCGATATTGGCAATTACGGTTGCCTTATTACCATAATGCTGCTACTACTATTGTTTCTAGAGCAGCTAAATATATAAACTTTATTGTTTAACAACCCGATTTATTCTACACTAGAAATATATCCCCGAATGTATGAGCGTTTGCAGCTACAGTACTGTAATCGTGAAAAAATCACCCTTCTAGGTTTTTAAAAATTTTTCACGTTTTAGGATCCCCAGATGCCAAAACACATGTTTTCTCAATTCCGTTCGTCTGTCTGTACGCGGCATATCTCAAAAATCAAGGGTGATAAGGGGATGAAATGGTTACATTCTGGAAAAAATCCAATATGGCGGAGCAAAATGGTGGTCTAGTAAAATGTTAACCAAAATATCACTAAACAACTACTTATCCAAATAACTTGAAATTATGCACAAAAATCAAGTATTACGTAAAAATTTACTGGTAAAATTTTTGTATGAATTCAAGATGGCAAAAATAACGGCGGCCTAGTGAAATGTTAAAAAAATTATTACTACAAAGCTACTTATACAATTTATCTGAAATTTTGTACAAAAATCAAGAATTCAAATATTATGTGAAAATTAGCTAATAAACTTCTGGTACGAACTCAAGATGGCTAATAAGCTATTTACTGAATTTATCTGAAATTTTGTATAAAAATCAAGTATACCTAAAAATCTACTGGTAAAATTATGGTACAAATTCAAGATGGCGGAACAAAATGGCGGCCAAATAAAATGTTTGTAATCCTGAAAAAATCCCCCTCCAAGGTTTTACATAGCTTCAAGTTTTAGAGTTTCTACTAGATGTATGTTTTCTCAATTCCGACGGTCTGTGTTAAACACACAGGCCGTGTCGTCTAACTATTTACCCGATTGGTTTCAAATTTTGACTAAAAATTAAAAATCTTAAGGGGATGACCTGGCAACATTTTGGCAAATGTTGGACCTGGTGAAATGTTAAAAAAAGTATCACTAAAAACTAAATATACTAATTACCTCAAATTTTGCACAAATCAAGTGCTATATAGAAATGAAATGGTCACATTTTGGTATGAATAAAAAATGGCGGCCTTATAAAATATTTAAAAAGTTAGCCTGAAAAAACTACTTGTTAGATTAATTTTAAATTTTGTGCAAGCCTTAAGTGTAATAAAGAGATTAACTGGTAAAATTGGCGACCAAATAAAATGTTTAAAATATCAACTTAAAATTGTTTTCTTATTCAATTGATTATAAAATACAATTAAGTGTGGTATAGAGAGATACTGCTAAAATATTGGTATACGAAACCAATATGGTGAAACGAAATGGCGTCCAATAAAAACATTTAAAAAGACAGTATATGTTGTGTTGCTAAATGACTATGTGCGGTAGGTACTAAATTGAGTCACATTCTCCTCCTCCTATTAAAAGTAAAGATTCATGACGAAGGAAACTCCGATAAACGGAAATTACCGATTTTTTAGAATTTAGTAAACATATGAGTTTACAGTTTGAATTTAATAAAATTCTTAACTTTAAAGGCGGAATTTAGTGAAATCCTGAATTTAGATTGATGATGAAGTCAGATTTTAGTACAATTATGAGTTTAAAGTCTGAATTTAATAAAATCCTAAACTGAAAGTTTAAAGTCAGAATTTAGTAAAATTCTGAGTTTAAAGTAGAAATTTAACAATAATTCTACAACAACATGCAAAGACGGGCAACGCTTCGGATTTCTGATTTATATATCAGTTGAGAGCAAATGTTTAATACTTGTGTTATATTCAACATACATTCACTTAATCTTTAAACCACATTCGTAAAATATTTTTTGCACTTAATGCTGGAAAATTTTAATTCTCTTGAAGTTTATGGGTATAGGGACGATTTGGAAAGAGTCGATTTATCTTTGGTAGTTTTGGTTGTATTTGGTACAAGTTGTCCTATGCGAAAAAACCCATAAGTAATGTATCATATCCTTTCAACGCCCTATATCCCAAAAAAGCTATTGTATGAACGTAAAGCCAAAATTAAAAAAAAAATCGAAGATGTTACATTTATGCAAAAAGAAATATAACCATCAGGACAACTAGGTACATGGTTACAAATCATAGCATTTGAAGCGCTTAATGTTTAGTTTAGGCTTAGTCATTACTCAAGAGCTCGTTAGAGAGTTAATTTATTATTTAGATCCTTGGAGATTCACAAAAGGAAAAAATTAAGGCGGCGAAAATATTTTAATAAATAAACTTTCTTTCGCATGTAAATTTCTATGACAAATTAAAATCATATGGAATTTGCATGTATGGATCTAGCAATTGATTTTCTAGATTCTATAATTTGGATGAGAGCTGTTTTGAGTGATTTTAAGGTAAATTTCACCTTTTAAAGCATTATTAGATCAATTGCAATTTTAGAAAGTGTTAGGAAATGAAGATTTCTTTATAATTTTGACATATAATTTTTGAAACTGCTTGACGTTTTGAAACGTCTTACTTTTCGTAATTAGTTGAAATTTTTTGTAACTGGTGATGAAAAGGTCATTACATTAATGTTAAACAAAAGAAGCTAACAATGTAACAACAATAGAAATAAAGGCAACTATGGATACACAGATGCCTATTTGATCCTCACAATGTATAATTCTGATAGGCTTCCAGTTGTATATTATTTTAAAAATATTTATCTTCTGGAGTGTCATAATGACTTTTTTTTTTGAACTGAGTATTAGAAGAAGTTGAAATCGACTGCTTTTCGGGAATATTTTTTAACAAAATTTGCACAATGTTTGAATCAATTGACGCCAGAAAATGAAGTTTTGTATGTCATTCGGATCGAAAATAATCATTATAAGACACGTCGTTGTATCAGACTCGGCTGAAAAATGTATTTTACCATGATAAAGCGAAAGCCTCACTACCAAAAATTGTAGACTAACGTCTTTAGATAGCACACAATTTGCCATCTAAATTTGAACAAGATTCTATGGGGAACAGGGGTTGAAATTGATACCTTAAGAAATTAAAAAAATATTTTATTATAATAAAGCGAATGGCTCACTACGAGAATTTTAGATTAACATTATTAGGTAACAAGCAATTTGTTCTCCAAATTTTAACCAGATTCTATGGGGACATGGGGTGGAAAATCATCCATTAAGTAATTAAAAAATTATTTTACTATGAAATAGCGAATGCCTCACTACAAAAATTTAGGTGTAACATGAATAGGTAGCAAACAATTAGCCCTCAAAATTTGAAGAAGGTTCTGTGGGGACATGGGGTTAAAATTTATCCCTTAAGAAATTAAAAACTTATTTTACCATGATAAAGCGAATGCCTCATTACCAAAATATAGGAGTAATCTGGTTATATCACAAACAATTACCCCTTCAAAACTGAACAAGATCCTATGGGGACATGGGGTAGAAATTCATCCCTTAAAAAAACTAAAAATTTATTTTACCATGATAAAGCGAATGCCTCACTACCAAAATTGTGTACTAACATCTTTAGATAGAACGCAATTTGAGATCTAAGTTTGAACAAGATTCTATGGGGACATCGGGTAGAAAATCATCCCTTAAGTAATTAAAAAATTTAGGTGTAACATGATTAGGTAGCAAACAATTAGCCTTCAAATTTTGAACAATATTCTATGGGGATCTGAGATTGAAATTCATCCCATAATTAATTAAAAATGTATTTTCCTGTGATAGAGCAAACGCGAATAATTGTTTGTGACATAGCCAGATTACTGCTGTATTTTGGTAGTATGGCATGCGCTTTATCATGGTTAAATACATTTTTAATTTTTTAAGGGCTGAATTTCAAACCTATGTCCCCATAGAATCTTCTTCAAATTTTGAGGGCTAATTATTTGCTACGTAAACATGTTACTCCCAAATTTTCGTAGTGAGGCATTCGGTATTTCATAGTAAAATATTTTTTTAATTACTTAAGGGATGATTTTTCCACCCCATGTCCTCATAGAATCTGGTTCACCGATTGTACCGAATTGCCAGCCATGGAAACGTTGCTGGCAAAATCGTTGCTAACTTCACACCTATGAAGATTTATACTTTTTTATATCATAACTAAATTTTCCCGTCTGAGTAAATAATGAGGATAATTTTAAGATGTTCTAAGATACTGTTCGTCAAATGAAAAAAACAAGTTTTTAATCGTCTTTTTTTTGCATTCCCCCTGTAAAATTGCAAATCCTTTTAGAACGTTTAGCGCGTAGAGACAGTCAGTTTTTATTTAAAGTTTTTATCTTCTTTGTGGGTAAGAAGTAACTGAGTACTTATTATTGAATACTCTATTCTTATGTTGAACAAAGTAAAAAAATCGCTAAATTTTGTTTCGCCATCTTAAATTGAAACCCATATTATCAGTCCTTTCCTACTCATCCGCAGATATCTCAGATATTATGTTTTTAAATGGTTTTCATTACGGATCTTCTAGTTAAGTTAAAGTGGTGTATTATTTGGGGTTAGAATCCAATAGAAACACAAAACCCATTTTTTAAATTGTCGACGTTTCGCCGCCGGTTTAACGTCGACATTTTAAAAAAATACTTGTTTTTACTGGATAGTAACACCAAATAATACACCACTCTAACAAAAATTTTGTAACAATGTTCCGCCATATTAGAGTTTTACCAAAATATTATCAGGCTATCCCCATATCACCCTTAGTTTTTGGTCAAAATTTTAAGTCAATCAAGTAAATGGTATTTAAGCTATGTCGCAAACTGACAGACAAACCGACAGACACAGCGACGGAATTGATAAAACATGTTTTTTGGCATCTAGGGACGCTAAAACGTGAAGATATGTAAATCCTTAGAGTGTAATTTTCTTCACGATTACAGACATTTTATTTGGCGGCCATTTTGTTCGACCGCCTTGAATTAGTACCAGAATTTTACTAGTTGATTTCTATTCCAAAATCAAACCATAACGCAGTTTTCCAAGCTGAATTTTTAAATATTTTATTAAGCCGCCATTTTGTTCCGCCATCTTGGATTTGTATCAAAATTTTCCCCGTTGATTCCAACATAATACTTGATGTTGCAAAATTTGAGATAAATTGGATGAGTAGTTTTTTAATAATAATTTTTCATTTTAACAATTCACTAGGCCGTCATTTTGTTTCGCCATGTTGGATTTTTACCAAAATGTTACCAGGTCATCCTCATGTGACCCTTAATTTTTGACCAAAATTTAAAGTTAATCGGATAAGTAGTTTTTTAGCTACGCCGCGTACAGACAGACAGACAGACAGACCGACGGAATTGAGAAAACATGTTTTTCATCATCCAGGGACCCTGAAACGTGAAGATCTGAAAAAATCTCGGAGAGTAATTTTTTGACGATTACAATACTTTCCTTTTACGAGGGAAATAATAAGAGCTCATTTGAGCGCTTAAAAATGAAGCAATTTTCAAAGGGTTAAAACCGTCCGGACACAAAAATCTATTGCTAAAATTAATACTAAAAGTTGTTAATTCTAATGTTCTTGGAATTAGTGTAACTAGTTAGTTGGTTAAAAATTTAAAAATCCAAAAACAAAATATTTGAATTTAAATGGTGGTGCCAAGCTTTTGAGACGCCTTTGTATATAATGATTATATTAACATTTTTAGAGGCATTACCCTTGATCATAAATCAGGTCAGAACCAATTGTTTGAAAAATACAGAATTCGCAAATATAAGAAAAATATCAAAATGTATACATTTTTGAAAAAACCTATCAAGATCGGAGAAAAAAACTAAAAATCGTAAGAAATTGTTTTTTTTTGGTATTTAGGTGTAAATTAACTCAGTTAGAAAAAATAATTGAAATTACCGTTTTTAAAAAGTTCTGTTGATATAAAGTTTTGCCAAAATGACACTGTATGACGTAACACCTTGTATAGGACAGTTGTGATATATCCATGAAGCTGTCTATTTCAGAGAACATTGCTTCAATTCCGAGAGATCAAATGTCGAAAACCGCAAGTCAATATCTCAACTCTGTCAGAAATTATTTAACTTTGAATTTTGCCTAAAAATTTGCTTGGGTAAGTTCCGCTGGCCGGCAGTTTACTTACCTAATAATATTTACCTAATATTGATTGATGAAATATTACCATTTTCTTTTAGGTTATTCGGGGATATTATTTGAATGCTTTGAAAATGTTTGGTGGATATGCCAAAAGAAAACAGTTAGATGCGATATGGGCATTGAGAATAAAACTCTCGAAAAATTTCTTCATGAACTGTTCAGCGAAAGATCTTTCACAAAACCTCCCAAAGAGCTGTTGTAATCAGCGGATTGAAGGATAGTGGTCTATCGTTCGCAAATGGAATGTTCAGTTTTGGATAAATCCTTTTAGTTGTTGAAGGAGGACAAGATCTTTTTGATGGTATCGTGTCACTGGATTGAGATCGAAATTTTTCTACGTCCTGTCAAGTCGTAGTGTCGTGTTTTTTTTTTGATAAACGAAACCCTTGAATTACAGCTATTATTTCAAAAGTTTGCGGTTTGAGGAGTATTATTATACTACTATATTATGAAACGAAAGATGCCACAAACAAAATGTTCATATAGCCTTTTGAGAAGAGCGAAATTCAAAATTCCCAGTTTTTAAATATCCTTATTGTGTCAGTTATCATTTAAGTTATAGGGGAGGTAAAAACTTGTTCTTATAGAGTTATTTACGTCAAGTCCAGTGGCGTTATCAGATTTTGTTCTTGTTCTGAATATTACATATTTGAGGAATAGTTTTTTTTTGTTTAGATGCTTGTATGTTTGTAACTCCTTTTATTGATCTTGTTTATATAGGTTTATTTCTTTCCTACAAATCATGCTTGTACCAAATTTCAAGTTTATAGGATGTCGGAAACCTGTACGAAAACCCTGTACAACGGATTAAAGTTAGATTTAAAATCAGACTTGAAAATAACAAATGAACGAAAACACCACCCATACCGCCTTTTGCGTCATTGTATTCTAAAGATATTTGATCTCCAATTCTGTGCGATTATTATGACAAACCTGCCATTGGATCCGCTCAGCAAAAATATTGTCTATAGAAATCATTCTATTTGATTATAATTATATAATGCATTCTCTTTCTTGACTTCTCACTGTAAAACCGTATATCTGAAGTAAAATTGTTTTTTAAAAACGAAGTTTAATTTTCAAAGGACCAAATGAACAAAGATGTCCAATTCATTTGCTCAGGCTTCGGAGGGTAGGCAGAAATTTTCAGCCACGATTTCCACCCTCATTTCCACCACAGTTTGGTAGGCCAGGACCAGAGCAGAAAGGTGAAGAACAGCGTGAATAGCGTGAACAAGGAAGGCGTCGGGAACAAAGCCGCACTGTTCATTTGCGGAAGCCTGGGTGGTCCGAAATTCTCCGCCACGACCTCCACCGGAGCAAGTGGGGGAAATTTCATCAACCAGTGGGACTGACAGTCCTCGTATGAGTCAGGAAAATATATGGTGGCTGAAATTTCTCAAAGTGGTAAGTTAAGTAAAATAGTAAGCTTAAATTTTTGTGTTATGATTTTTAAAAGTATTTTTAATTATTTTTTGGGTCTTTCAGAACAATCGAACTACGTCGACTAATGCTGCACTATACCCGTCGAAACTGAGTGAGTTTACTGTTTAGTATATATACTAACAGAAAAATTATGAGCAGTGTTAGGATAATACAAAAAACAGTGAAAACGATCTTTTAGAGACAATTAAGTTAGTACAGAAATAATTTTATACAACTATCTATCTAGTCAACAGTAAATATTAACTGACTGCTTAAAAAAACTTACACATTTTTTATCTGAAAGTATATTTGTGGCTAATTTTGCTTTGTCTATTTCACATACTTAACACGTACATTATACTAACATTTTTAGAAAAATAGAGACAGTGTCTGTTAAACTATTAAAATGCTTAGAGACAATTGAAAAAGAACTATTTTTAGAGACCATTAAGTTAGAAGTAGTGTAAATAGATTTATATGGATTTTAAACCTATGTCTAATGAGTAGTTATATTTTGGATTCATTATGTTTTAATTAAGTGCTTAATAAAATGTACAAATCATTTTAGTAAATTTATAGTCTCTGGAAATTTGGAAAAGCAGATTTAAGTGATCTAGGAATAGCGCAGTGAAAAATAGTAGAGCTTTTAGTATTATTATTTTATATTGTGGTTTTCAACAATATTTACTACATTACAGATAGATATCACACCAAGCTCTTTTTAAAATTCACATACATGACAGGTAAAAAAATATAGGTGAAAATATATTGATTTGTATTTGTAAGAAACTTAAAAAATGATACGAATCTTTTTAATCGCCTAATAAGCTCCACACTTATTAACTGCGAGTTGTTTTATTCTAGTAAATGTAATAATACCATAACAAAGCGATGTAATACCATTTTGGAATTATTTGAAAAATATAACCTTAATAATATACAAATGTTATAAATTCCGGTTTGCTCTTATTTTAAGAACGTATCTGGATTCTAACATAGGTATAAAAGTGAATAAAAAACAAACTAATATTATATATTACTTCCCTCGTAAAAGGGAAGTATTATAATCGTGAAAAAATCACCCTCCAGGATTCTTTCACTTCTTCACGTTTGAGATTCCCTAGATGACGAAGAACATGTTTTCTCAATTCCGTCCGTCTGTCTGTCTGTCTGTTCGCGTCGTAACTAAAAACCTACTTAACCGATTGACTTCAAATTTTGGTCAAATTAGGGGTCATATGGGGACGACCTGGTAACATTTTGGTCAAAATCCAGCATGCCGAAACAAAATGTTGGCATAGTGAAATTTATATATTTAATATTTTAAAATATTATTATTAAAAAACCACTCATTCAATTTATTTCAAATTTTGCAAAAACATCAAGTATTATATTGGAATCAACTGGTAGCATTATGCTACGAATCGAAGATGGCGGAACAAAATGGCGGCTTAATAAAATATTTAAAAATTCAGCCTGAAAAACTGCTTAATGGTTTGATTTCCAATTGCGAGCCATAACTAATTGTGGTATAGGGTTCAACTAGGAAAATTGTGGTACTAATACAAGATGGCCGAATAAAATGGCTGTCAAATAAAATATTTGTAATCGTGGAAAAATCACCCTGTAAAAAAACAATAGATTTTTTTTAAATTGTAGACGTTTCGCTACTTCATTGTCGCATCCTCAGAACACATATATTTTATATCCTGCATGAAACCTATATTATCAGTCTTTACCTACTACGTTCGACCTCAGTTATTTCCCAGATATTAAGTTTCTAAATGGTTTTCGTTCGCGATCATCTTGTTTTTATGTTAGAGTGGTGTATTATTTGGAATTAGGATCCAGTAACAAAAACAGAAGCCTATTTTTAAGTTGTCGACGTTTCGCAACTTTATTGTTGCTTCCTCAGAACACATATAAATTTTATATCCTGTATGAAACCCATATTATCAGTCTTTACCTACTTCGCAAATATTTCCGAGATATTATGTTTCTAAATGGTTTTCGATAACGAACTTTTTGTTGTTATGTTAGAGTGATGTATTATTTGGGGTTAGGTAAAGACTGATAATATGGGTTTCATACAGGATGTAAAATCTATGTATCCTGAGGATGCAACAATAAAGCTGCGAAACGTCGACAATTTAAAAAAGGCTGTTGTTTTTAATTTACTGGATCCTGGCTCGTTTACGATTTTTAAAAAAATCAACGTAAAAGAAATTTTGTTTAATTGACTTTAAATTTTGCAGAAAATTTAAATGTGAAAAATGGGATAAACTAGTACGAATTCAAGATGGCGTAACAAAATGGGGGTGTAAATCAATGTAAAAACAACTTATTTAATTTATTTTAAATTATGCCCAAAAGTCAAGGTAGAAAGAGAATCGTAAAATATTGGTAGGAATCCAAAATGACGGAACAAAGTGGCGCCTAATAAAAATGAAAAGACAGTATATGTAACACATATATATACTGTGACTATGTACTGAACTAAACTGGGTCACACTTCACTATTCCTAACAAATTGAAAAAAATCATAACAAGGGAAGTTCCCTCTAAATGAAATTTACCGATTTTTTTTATTTTGTGTTAGCTGCAAGTGAATTTAAAATTGAAAATGGAGTGTTACAAGCATGTCTTAAATTGCAAATTACATTTTGAATATAATAGCCCCATAGACATGAATAGTCTAGATTATAGGCAATGCTTTTTAATAATAAATATAAAAAATAAATTGCGTTTTTGGAAGTTCGTCAACTTCTGTTTGAATTATTAAATTATTTACATCTTGAATCTCCAAGCATTCTCTTTCAGCAATGTTTACGGTTACGCAATCATAAATGTTCACCAATTCCAGTACTTCCTCCGTTAAAATTTCGTCCATATTAGCTATGTTTATAGAGTAAAAGGTTTTCAAAATAAACTATCACTTCACTCAGATTCAAGTTTTTAAATTTCATAAGGTGATAATAATGCAAAGGAATAGTTTCAGAATTAAATAACAAAATCATAAAACAATACTATTTTCTAGACAATAGACACGTTAAAAAACTGTCCAGTGTTCACTCGACTAAACAATTAAAACAAAATTTATGATCACATGAATTAAGTTTACATTTTTCTTCATTTTTTAAAGTTATATAGCAAATAGGACAATCATCGAAAATTCTATTCTATTCTATTACTTTATCTTCTTTTTTATTTCTTTTTAATTCGACTTGCTTCAAAACTTTTCGAGAGACCCTTTTTCTGTCAGACATTTGACAAGTTTCCGAAATATTTGTTACTTTACATTTACAACTTTAAATTGAAGAAGCAAAAGCGTATTCACCCCTTTTAAACTTTAACTTTTGCTTAGAAGAAATAACCTTCGGCGACAAGGCTAAGTTAACGATTAAATAATTTTCAGCATTAGGGAGAAGGAATAGATATAATTTTAAATCATAGAGGCGGAGGGGGGCTACTCTTCTTAATTAACTACTACCCATATCCGAATTAAATGAATGAAGCTTTTCTCCCTAGTTTTTCACAAAATGCTTAGATACCGTTGTTTGTAACAATTACAGTTTTGCCAATTTTCTTAAAATTTGTATGTGGAAGATCGTACTTCTTCTACTCTAGTTATAAAGAGTATTAAAAGACAAAACGTTTTGACCAAAACCGCATATCCATATCTCTATTACTGTTTAAGCTATAGCCAAATAAGTGAAGTAATATACATATTCTCCGGACAAAATTAATATAACGAGAAAACTAGAGTGAATTTGCAATCTCCAGAGGCAGAAAAACAAACTGAAAAATGGCATGCCTTTTGTATTACGGTAATTTCAATACAAATACAGGCTCGGATACAGGTTATGCTTATTGGTAAATGTGTCTCGTAATTTGCCAAATCAATTACACTTAGTGACGCTCATGAAAATCTCGATTTTTGGTAAAAATCCAATATGGCGAAATAAAATAGCGACATCATATTAAAAATATTATTACTAAAAAACTATTTATTCAATTTACCTCAAATTTTACACAAAATTCAAATGTTACATAAGAATTAACTGGTAAAATTATGGTGCGAATCCAAGATGATGGCTTAATCAAACATTTAAAAAGTCTTAGATTGATATCAAATTGCGTGCAAGAATTAATTGTGATATAGAGATGAACTGGTAAAATTGTGGTACGGATTCAAGATGGCGGAACAAAATAGCGGGCAAATAAAATTTTTGTATCGTGAAAAAATTACCCTTGCAGATTTCACATATCTTCAAAAATTTCGTTGGACTATATGAGGGTCCGTTTGTCTGTTAGTTCGTAGCGTAGCTAAAAAATACTTATCTGAATGACCTATGTAGGTCAGAAGTACAAAATGGAATCACAGAAACAATTACTTCGCCTTCGCTGGTTAATACCACCGACCTAGATTGAATTACACTGTTGACTAATGACTTTGGGAGCAATGATAGTTAAGTTAATATATTTCTAAGATCGATTTCTGGGTTCTAAGCCACTGAATATAAGAGATAGAAACCCCCTAAATTTAAACCCATTATAAAAAAAAAACGGAACATAATATGCGTTCAAATTGTGATTTGTTCCTTCTTTTAGCCATCCTGACTATCCGGACATTCCATATAGCCACGGTTTTATTAAATTAAATAAGGACTTTTTCATGTCTTGCCTTAATTAATATTACACTTTGAAAACATTATTTATTTACAGATAATTTGTATGGCAAAATCGTTTAGAAATATATAAATCAACTTGTAGTTTGACGTTAAAGAATAAGTATATTATATATCAAGTTCACCCGGTCTCCATTTAATTTGTAGGAAAGTATTTTAATAATTATTTTAATTACTATTCAGGAATCCAAAGCAAAACAACGAACATGAACAAACCGTTTTTATAATCATAAACACAGCGACAAGATTCTGCATCATAGAAACAACACACTAATTCGAATGGTTAATAAAATTTAAAATTGCATTTCAAAATTACGCTCTTACTTTTCAAAAAGTTTAGCCTAGGTGCTACTACCTCGCTATCTTTGTTGTTTGCACTTTTCTTTAGTTGAGATGAAATTTAAATATGCCATATATAAATTAAATGTTCTCAAAGGACGTTTTTGCCTCCTTATACAATGAAAACTGACTGAAAAGACTCGTCTTTTGCGCAAAGGGTAGTTGGCAACCCTATTTACCCGATCGAAATTAAATTCAGCTTACAGCAAATATGCTTCACAAAATATATTTCCCCAACTTTGTTTAATGTTTTATTGACAATAAATTTTAGTTTTTTTCATACTCACAAAACCTTGATACAATAATTTCGTCTTCTAAATAAAAAAAATTCTTGCGTAAGTATTGCACAAACTTTTCAAATAAAAGTTGATGTCTTATATCAACTGTTATGGCTGCTACAAATGGCTGAAATTAATTTCGTTTTTCCGTCGCATCCATAAAAGTTCCTAAACAATGTTATTAAAATACATTTTACATGCAATAATTCAAACAAATCTTTTAAATCCTTTTTTTGCCAACCAACGGCGAATAAGTTCCTCGTCGCGTCGATTAGTACAAGTGAGGGTGGTAATAAGGGAACTCATCATGCAACCCCACACTACTGTCAAATGCGAATCGCCAGCCCCTTCTAACCAGACGAGCTCCCGTTAACTGTCCAATTACAAAGTGATCACTTTAAACGCGGGAATTGATTTTGCATTTGTAATTTGGCATTTAAAAGTGAGAACACAAAAACAAATTAATAGGCGTTAACAGGCAAATTTGCCTCACTGCGTCAAAATTTACAGTATTGCATTTTTCAGCTGAAAAATATTATACAGTAGTACAAAAACGTATTGTGCTAAAGAGTTTTAACACTTCAGGGATTACCGTTTAATCGCAAATACAATATTGAATTTCTAAGTGTCAGAATTATTGAATAATTTATTTAAATATGTTATCGTTCAATGTCAGACCGCTAGTCGACTTATCAAAGGACCTGTCAAAATATAAGCAGTTTTTCCTACAAAAAAAACAAAAAATACTTACTAAGAGAGGTCGTATAGTTTTCGCATACAACCATGCATCAGACAAATAAATTGAAATTCCAATTTTGCTCCTTGTTATCTTTTGTTTATGCTACCCCCATCAACGCTCAAATTCCGTCATTTATATCAGCTATTAGATCAGCACGTCGACGGTTGACCTACCTGATTTTTGGCCCACCCTTATATTATGCTATATCTGCCAGTAATAGTTTATTAGCAATCCATTCAGCCATCCATAGCTATTCATAGAATAGCTACAAAAAATTCCTTTAGCTTTGTATTGAGGAAAAATGCCTTTTTTTATTGGTCATTATCAAATGTTATAATATTCTATTAAAATACTACCGTTCGTTTAAAAAATATATAAAATGAATAAGTGATAACATTTTAAAAAAATTCAGCATATTATGGGTTAAGTGACGACGTAACAGCCGAAGAGTAAATTTTACATAAAATGGAAAAAACGTTCTAAAAAACTACTTACTCGATTGATTTAAAATTTTGTTCAAAAATGAATTGTGGTATAGAGATGAAGTGTTAAAACTGTGGTCCCAATTGAAGGTGGCGGATTAAAATGGCAACAAATAAAAACGTTTTCCCAGGTTTTACATATCGTTATAGCATCCGTAAATGCCAAAAATATATTTTCTCAATTCCGTCGTTTTCTCCGTCGGTCGGTCATTTCACAGCGTAGGACTAAAAAACTACGATTAACTTCAAATTTTGGTCATAAATTAGGGCTCCTATGAAGATGACCTGTTCAAAATTTACTGAATATTATATTCAGTAAACTTTGAACTGGTTTTGGTAAAAATCCAGTATGGCAAAACAAAATTGCGGCCCAGTAAAATGTTAAAAACAATTATTACTAATAAACAAATTATCCAATTTATTTCAAATTTTTCTCAAACATTTAGTGATAGCTAGGAATGAACTGGTAACATTTTGGTACCAATCCAAAATTGCGGTCTAATAAAATGTTTAAAAAATTAGCCTGAAAAAGTTCTTATTAAATTAATTTACGGGTTGTACGGAAATATTATTATTATTATATGGAAATATCAGAAGAGCGTAGGTGCATACGTCCTTATGATATTTTTAGTTTTCCAATTTGGTTTACACGCCAAATTTGAATAATTAATTCTAAGGAATCACGCTAGTTACGTTGTGGTCGAAGAAAACACCCTTTTTAAAAAACGTCAAATTTTTATTAAAAGGTAAAATACAAGATTCAAGATCAAGAGCAGACTAACAAGTGATTCAATCACCGTCCTTTGCTTATATTTATAAGATTTCCTTATCTGTAATTGAATTTGTCACATTCAGCAATATGGGGAACGTAACTCCTCCATCCCTTAATGGGCATATAAACTGGAAGTTTTTATGACCTAATTATTTTAAAATAATTAATTAAATTATTATATCATTTATTTGGTCAGTATTTCTTAGTTTATTAAGTTTTAACTTAGGCCATAAATACTTGTACAAAATATACAATATTATAATTATTAAAATTACATATAGTAAAATTGTCCATAAACTTGTCTTATGATAATATACAGTGTCGGTTAAAAGTTTAGAGGTTTCAATTTTTTGTTTATTTATTTCGTTTTGTAGATCATCAAATTTTTCCAAGTTTATAGAATTTGTTTTCAAAAATCTTATATTATTATAAATAGTTCGGTTTGTAAAATTGAGTTTAATATTAGGCAATGGCACATTTAAATATTCGTTTTTTGAGTTTTTATAACTTTTAAGTATTATATTATTTATCTTAAGACTACATATAGGACTTAATTCAATTAAATAAGTTCCGTTTAGTAAAATAGTATTTTGGGTGTTTTTACAAGTTTCCATTGCTGTAATATCTTTATTTGTTATTACAACCCATTTTCCTTCGTCTATATTTTGAATTTCTAGGCTGTCTATTTTTACAGGAATTTGCTTACAATTCGTGATATTATGATAATATTTTAATAGCTGCATTTCGCAGGGTAATGTTTGAAATATATTTTCAGAATGTATATGACTGCATAAAAATTCATTTTCTGTGACTTTTTTGCATGGATCATTCGAGTATCCAAAATTCTTATCATTAATTATAAGATAATTAAAGTTGGGTATTATTATTTTGTAATATTCGCCATTGGGTGTGGGTATAGGAAATAAATGGAATAAGGTATACTCTTTCTTTTCGACTAAAGGAATTTCTATAATAAAAGTAACTTCGCTATTTATTACGTAACCTTTTATATCTAGGATTGTCTCATATTTTAGGACATTTTCTAAGTTTGGTTCAAATGGCAATTTTTCTGAATTTAAGTATTTTTTAATCATTTTTATTTCTGATAGCAGTTCTTTAGGTTGAATTATAGTATTATGAAAATTATTTAGTTTTGCAAATGATATAGCGATTTCTATATTCGCTAATGTGTCAAAAATATTTTGATATAGCATATATATTTGTGTTAAGATCATTTGAGTTCGGTAATAGTCGAAATCAGATATTTCTTGTAGTTCGATTTTGGTTAGTGTTTGTATAGTCTGATTTACTCGAAATTCTAGAATATTTTGGTTATGGGATATATTTTGTGATATTTCTTGAAAACCTTTTATAGAATTACTGAGTAAGGTCATTTGTTTGTCCATTGACAACTTGATGTTATTTTGATTTTGTTTTAGAATATTTATTTCATTATTTATTAAAATTGCATCGTTGTCGTCTAGATTGCCTGTTATACTTTTAATTATACTTCCTAGTCCGTCAATTAGCCCACGTTTCTGCCTACTTTGTTTAGGGGGTAGTATTTCATTTATTTGGCGTAATATTTTTTGTTTTTGGTTATCAATAATTATATAGGAATTATAGTATTCCGTATTATAGTCAGTTTTATTTTTCAAATGTAATTTTAACATATTATATTTTAAACTCAAGGATTTATATTCCTCAATTATACCTTTTATATTAAACACTTGAACAAATGTCCAGTGATTAATTGTCTTCTGGGCGTGTCCTAGTTTGTAGGGTAAGATGCCAGGGTTCAGATTTAAGTCGTGGTATTTTGGTCTGTCTCCTCGTGTGTAGGACCATCTGTAACAAGAGGTCTTTTTAGTTCTTTTATGTGTATAATTTCTGTCTTTTTTGAGTTTTTGATATTTTCAATTTTTACACGATTATGTTCAAGGATTTCTCTTATTATAAAGGGGCCACTAAATTTGGCTTGATTTTTATTTCTAGGCGACAGTTTTTTATAAACTTTTTGATTAAGTTTAAATTCATAGGGTTTGTCACCTTTAGGGTTAGTTTTTTCTAGCAGTATTTCTTTCTGTGTTTCGCTTTTCTCTGTGACAGTATTGTAAATGGCGTCTACTTTTTCTTTATGGGATAGTACATAGTCTGAGTAGAATGTTGTTGATATTAAGTCTAAAGGATCACGTGAGTTTGTGTGTCCTAAAATTAATTCATGGGGTGTATATTTGGTTGTACTATGTATCGAGCTATTATATGCTATAATTGCATAGGGTAATAGTTCGGGAATTGGTTTATTTTTGTCTTTATCTTTTAGGATTCTTAAATGTTCGATTAATGTAGAGTGATATCTTTCTATAGGGCCATTTGACTCATGGTGTCCTGGGGTTGTAAAGTGAATATTTATTTTTTGGGCTTTTAATAATTCCTTTACTAGTTCGTTATTAAATTCAGAGCCATTATCACTAACAATTGTTTCTGGGCATCCATAGAATGAAAAATAATTTATAAGTTTGTCACATACTCACTTAGCATTTTTATCGTATACATAGGCTTGTCCGTATTTTGAAAATTTGTCAAATATTGTAAGGCAATTATGTTTTTCAAAAATAAATGTGTCTAAATGAATTATTTGAAAAGGTTTAGAAGGTGTTTCGGTTTTTACTAAAGGCACATACGATTTTTGTCTGCTATATTTTAGGGTTTGACATGTAACACAGTCATTTATAAATTGAGTGATTTCTTGTTTCATTTTACCCCAATAGTAGTTTTGTTTTAGTCTATCATAGGTTTCTGAAATTCCCCTGTGATTAGTTTTACTTTGATGTTGATGGGTCATCAATAAAATTTTTTCATCCTGTTCTCTAATATTATTGACTAGTTTTGTGCATCGTATTATTTTTGGTTTCTTAAAATTTTGTATATATATATTTGTAAAAATTGGGATAAGTTCTTCATTATAAAAATATATATAACATGTTTTTTTATTATTCATGTAATCGCGAATAAATTCTTTAATGATACCAGGGTTTTCCGGTATTTCTACATTATTAATGTAATTCCTTTCGAATGTTTCGAAATCCACTTTTATTTTATGATGAGGCGATTTCTTTATTAAATATTGCAAAGGCTTATTGTTAATTATTTCGTCTAAGATATTTAATCCGGGGTTTTCTGTCTCATTTTGATTACTATGCACAGTATTGTCAGAAGTAATTAAAGCTGGTTGAATTTGAATGTCAGATAAAATGTTTATTCTTTGTTCATTGTTCGCTTGACCTACGGAAATTGAGGGTAATTCGTTATCTAAGTTTCGAACTTGATCTGAGTCAGGGTTATCTCTACTTGAGCTTGCAACTTGAGAGTCAAGGTTTTGTGTCACGGTTATATTTTCCGAAAGATTACGCAAGTATTCAACTATATCGTTGTCAGCGTCTCCGGGATTATTTAATACGGAATCATTTTCGTATAGATTTAACTGAATTCTCGATAAGGCGTCACAATTACTATTCAAAATGCCTTTCTTATAGATAATCTTAAAGTCATATTCATCTAGACGTAATCTCCATCTAGTTAATTTCGAATTTACATCTTTTTGATTAAATAACCATACTAAAGGTCTATGGTCAACATATACATAAAATTGTCGTCCGAATAAATAAGGGCGAAAATATTTACAGGCCCAGACTACGGCTAAAAGTTCCTTTTCTGTTGTTGAGTATCTAGTCTCGGTTTCATTTAATGTACGCGATGCGTAAGCTACCGGTTTATCATTAGGTAATGTTCCTTGAGATAGGATTGCTCCTAAAGCATAGTTACTCGCGTCTGTAGTTAATATAAATGGTTTTGTAAAGTCAGGGTACTGCAATATTGGCGAATTTATTAGCAGGCTTTTACAATGTTCGAACGCATTTATAAATTCAGGCGTGTGCTCTACTTTAGAGTTCTTTTTTAGACATTTCGTCATTGGTTTTGTTATTTTAGTCTTCTATAAAGCGTCTGTAGTACCCAATAAGGCCCAAGAAGGATTTTATTTCCTTTTGAGTTTTAGGTATAGGAAAATTTTTTACAGCTGATATTTTTTCAGGATTTGGTTTAATTCCGTTTGGTGTTACGATATGTCCTAAATATTGTACTTCTTTTTTCAAAAATTCAGATTTGTCTAGTTGTATTTTAAAGTTTGCTTCGCGTAGTCTTATAAATATTTTTCTTAGCTTTAAAATGTGTTCGTCTAGACTCGTACTGAAGACAATTATGTCGTCTAGATATACAAAGCATATTTCGTCCTGTAGACCTCTTAATATGTTGTTCATAACGCGTTGAAATGTTGCGGGGGCGTTCTTTAAACCGAAGGGCATTCTTAAAAATTCATAATGACCAAAGTCTGTACTAAATGCTGTTTTGGGAATGTCCTCTTTACATACTTCGATTTGATGAAAACCGTTAGCAAGGTCTAACGTAGAAAAATATTGTGCTTTCCCTAGTTTATCTAATATTTCGGTAATATTAGGCAACGGAAATTTGTCTGCAACACTTACATCATTGATACGACGTAGATCGCAAACCATGCGATATTTCGGCTTTCTTGAAGCGTCAAGCTTTTTTGGAACTATCCATATTGGTGATGAGTAAGGAGAATTTGATTCTCTTATTATATTTTGATCTAGAAGCTTCGAAATTTGATCTTTTACTTCTTTTTTATAAATTTCAGGGTATCTATAACTTTTAGTATAGATAGGAGTGTCTGTTGTTAATTTTATTTGATGTTTTATTGCGTTTGTAAAAGTTAAAGGTATCCCTTCACAATAAAAAACGTCTCTAAATTCAAAACAAAGTTTACGTATTTTTTGTTTTTCTTCATAATTACAATGGTCTAACCTTAAATTTTTTAAATTAGCTTTAAGTTGGTTATCTAGATCTCTATCAGATTTTTGTTCATTTGAATTATAATCGACGAAGTTAAGTTCATTCACATTTAATTTTTCTACTTCTAGAGGTTCAAGAAATTGGATTTTAATTGGGTTTTCTGTTGGATTTAGTATAGTTGTATAAGTAAGGTTATTTTTTATTTCTACTAAACATTCAGGAATTTCTACATTTCCGTATTTTTGGTAAGAAATTATGCCTGTTCCTTCTGTGATATTCACAGGTATTTCTATTTTTTGTATACATCTTGGTGAAATTATATAAGTAAATTTTTTTTTAATAATTTCAGGCGAAAGTTGTTTTTCATTTTTTCCTAAATAGCGTATTGGTATTTCTGTATGCGGTGATTGTAAAGTTCGTGTATTGAAATCTAAATTAGCGTTAAGTTGGATAATAAGATCTAGGCCTATTAATCCATCAAATTTGTTTGAAAAATTAAATAAATAAAATGTATGGTTGCCTTGCGTTTTAAACGTCTGAAATAATGGAATTATTGCTATTTCATTGTGGAAAGATGTAGCATGCGCTGTTTGAACTTGAAATATTTCTCTTTTTATATTTTCGGGAAAATATCTATAGGCAATTTCTGGTTTTATAAAACTTCGAGTACTTCCAGTATCTAGTAGAAAATTTGCGTCTAATTCGGGTATATGAATATATGGTAATTCGGCTGTGTAGTTATTCAAAAATACTACCTCGTATTGTTGTTCGGGCTCGTTCCCGTAAAATTTTCATTATTAGTATTTTCTGGGAAATATTCTGGTTCGTGAGTTTGTTCTTGGTATATGTTTGTGTAACTTGGTTCATATGTATTCATATAATTTTGTTCATAAAATGGATTTTCGAAATTTGGTGTTTCTTGATTATCAGCATAATCAAAGTTTTCAAAAATTGGGAAATTAACATTTGTATTTTCATGATTAACAGTATAATCATATTGAGTATTATTTTGTGGGTTTTGTTCCGAAACTTCTTGATTGTAAAGTTGTTCGGTAATTACCTTTTTATTTTGTATATTATTATTTAAAATTGTGTTTCCAGAACTTGTGTCCATAGGTTCTATTTGTCTTGTTCTTATAGAATTTTGTGCAAAATTGGTGTTAGGTCTCATAAAGGGTCTTTGTTGGTAAAAATTGGGTCTTTGAAAATTTTGTTGAAAATTATTAGGTCTTATATTTGAATTTGAATTAAAGTTATTCGCGTTTCCTCCAAAATAATTTGGAGTATTATTTACAGCATTACCGTTTATGTTATTTTGGAATTTTGGAAAATTCGGATTTATTGCATTGGGAAAATTATGTGAATAATTAGGGTTAAAATTAGGTGTATAATTTGGACTAAAACTATATAAATAAGGTGGTTTATACATTGGTGGCGATTTTTGGTTTTTATTTTGCGAATTTGTTGTACTCATTGGCACAGGTCTATTTTGTGGTATTTGTGAATTTTTAAAGTAAATAAAATTTTCTTCCTCTCGCACAAATGCCATAGCTTCTTCTAAAGCTGTTGGATTTTTTTAGTCGAATAACTAATTGCATATTATAAGGTAACCCTCGTATAAATGTTTTCAGAGCAAATTCATCGTAATGGTTAATTTTTATTAATTTGGTTGCGGGATCTTCATTTGTTCCATTTAATTTTGCAGATAATAGGCTTCTAGAATCTTGGATTCTCATGCCGAAATTAATAGGGTGTTCGTTTTTAAAAGGTTTTAGATTAATTAAATCTTGTATAAGACAATCGATTGATCTTTGATCAGCGAAGGTACTTATAAGGGCTTGTTTTACTAGAGCCCAAGTATTTAATTCTGTTCGAGATACAATAAGTTCGGCGGCCCTATGTGTAAGTTTACTTAATATGGTGTCAAATAAGCAAATATTTATTGGGTCATTTAAATTAGCCGTGTTTTGAAAAGCTTTTAAAAGGTTTTCGGAGGCTGTTACAAATCTCTGTAAAAGTTTTGGATTCCCGTCAAAATTTGGAATGTTATCAGCTTGGTAACGTAAAAGAGTATAATTAGTTGTCATTATTTTATTTTTATTGTCAGTTGAACCAGATTGAATTGATAAATCGTTTAGAGAATTAATTAGATCGTCTAGGTCTACTTCCTTAAAGAGCTCAATTTTGATAAAATATATATAGGTGTACTTTTTAAAAATATAAAATGGTTAAAGCAAACTATATTTCCAAAAATAAGTTTCAAATTTACGTTTTGAATTATTTATATCAAAAATTATTACTTATTTTTGCAAATAGAGAAAGAGAAAAAAAAAAAAAAATGCTAATATTAAAATGTTTGCAGTGACTTACAATACTAGAAGAAAAATTAGCTTCATGGGCTTCTTTTTTGTTTTTTCTTAGCTTAGGTCCTTACTGCTAGGCTGGTTTGGCGATTTTTGTCCTCCCCAGTGTGGTTTGCCTCTGGATCGGCGATTTTTGTCCTCCCCAGTGGTGGTTAGGCTGCTGGTTTGGCGATGTTTGTCCTCCCCAGTAATGCCTTGTGTGACTTGCTAGCTGTCCCGTTCTTATTCCTCGCCGGTTCCCCAAAGTTGGTCCCGTGAAGTCGCCTTAGATCGGCACTGTCTACTTCTTATGAGCTCCAATTTTTCTCAGGGCTTCTTTGATTCGAGCACTCCCTCGAAGTCACCTTAGATCGGTACTATTTACTTTTTAGGACTCGAACCGTCGAAATACGTAGATTTTCTAGTGAATAAATTTTTTGAAAAAACCGTGTTTTTTGCACGTTTCACTATCCGTACGACTGCGCCAGTTACGTTGTGGTCGAAGAAAACACCCTTTTTAAAAAACGTCAAATTTTTATTAAAAGGTAAAATACAAGATTCAAGATCAAGAGCAGACTAACAAGTGATTCAATCACCGTCCTTTGCTTATATTTATAAGATTTCCTTATCTGTAATTGAATTTGTCACATTCAGCAATATGGGGAACGTAACTCGCTGGTCAAATTTTACGCTATTCTGACATATTGTACAGAAAGATAAGATATTTATGTACCTACGCCCCAAAAACGAGATTTTCTCTATATTGCGTGTACGCCCTTTTGATATGACCCCCTCGAAATATTGGCAAATTCATAATTTTAAAACCTTGTGTTTTCGAACCTTTCAACTAGATTTCGTTGCAGCTAGAAAAACATTTTATTAAAACGTTTAGTTCTCCAGCATAAGTATTAAAATTTCAAAAAAAAATGCCGAAAGCTATTTTTCATGAGCGGGTTGAGGGATCCAAACGTCATTGAATTTTGCAGGAAACATCTAGAGAAGCTCAGAGCCAGCCGTCAAAAAAAATTCGATAAAAACTATTTAAATAGGGCTAGAAAACAATATTTCCTTCAGGCATTTAATACTAGGTATTTGTTAAAAAAAATGAGTTTGGTTAACCAGAAGTTATTGTCTTAAGAAACACTATAAAAACTAAGATAAAAATGATCAATTTATCTGAAATTGCCAATTTTTAATCGTGAAAGTCTTGAAAACAATTGAACTTAGGTATAGACAACATAGGCGTATTTAGAAACTCTTCCTGGTTGGAGGGTGAGGGAGCAAACATATATATATATATATATATATATATATATATATATATATATATATATATATATATATATATATATATATATATATATATATATATATATATATATATTTCGGGGTGATAAAAGAAAATTGGTAATCGAGAAGCGTAGCGTCGAGATTAACTAAATCTCGCGACAGTAATGAAAACTTCCCTCCGGGGTTATTATACTATTTTATTCACAAACACACCATTAATAAAAAAGTCGGTACACTATTGCCAAAATTTGACATTTTTTGTTTTGACGTTTTCATATACTTGTACGTTGTCACCGATACAAAGAGAGTGTTCACGACTACTGGTTACTTTGGCGCAAACCTTCAAAATATAGACAACCTTTGGCAATTTTTAATTTCTCGTTCGTTCTTTCGAATTTGTGTAACAAAGAAAGCCAAAATGTTGTCAGAAAGTGATAATAATGAAGACTATTTTAACATTGGTACTCCGATAGAACTTGAAGAAGCTTCACAAAGAGCGAAAGCAAGTTTACTTCAAGACAAAAGTAGAAAAAACATTGAAGGTATATTTTAGGAAATAGCAAAGCAGAAAAAGCCATCTACTCTTTGGGCTATATACAGCATGATACAGACAATGATATCACAGTTTAAGAGAGAAACAGTTCTCTCACTCCCTTGCTGTGCTCCCAAAAGCCGTTTTTTTTGCGAGCTGAGCGTAAATCACAGCAAACACCTGCAGCTAACACCTAGATGCGAAGTATACGAGGCCGCGCATTATTTTATCGCAATGAATACATCTGCGGGGAACGATCAATAACTGAATTAGTTACTTTAGGTTAGGTTAGGCCATAACATTAATCGTTATAATAACTCAGGTGTTAAAAATAAATCATAAGACTTATATTCTAAATGTAGGGGCATCTAATGGCAATTCAAGAATTGTGAAAATGTTTTTGGTTTTGGAAAAAAAAAATTGGGAATATAGAATTATCAAAATCCGGCATCCAAAACTTTACCCTGCGGCGAGCTATGTGAATTAATGAAAATGTCTACATACATATATCGAGTCAAATGTAGACAGAACATCGACAAAGTTTTTTAAAAAAAATTAAGTCGCTAGCTTCAATATTAATAGTAATATGAATTTTTATCCAGAATCATTGATAAAAAGTGCGGCCGGTCGCCGCGCCGTGCGGTTTTAAATATATCTTTGTTTCTTTAGAAATGTGGGCAGTGCTCTAAGATTTCGTCAGGGAAATGTGTATTTTTTGACGTTTAAGGCTTTGTAGTATGTTACTGGCAGTGTTTTATTTAGTGTTTTTTGTTTTTGTACCTAGTGTAGATATTGCAGACCTATATTTTTCTATATTTTGTGCCGTTGACGACGTAAAGAAAGGAAAAATTACTACGTTTGCGGACATCAAAAAAAGAGACTCCATGTGTTCTAAAAAATATGTAGAGACGAAAGTTATGTTGAGAAGGATAGTAGCAGCAGCTAGATTTTAGCCTCTAAATTTGAGCAACTTATTGTCTTATGAATTAGCTTCGGTTCCAATGTGGTTATTTCATGAAGATGAAAGTATGCAAAAAACATCTAAGTCTGATTTACTCTCAAAATTAGAACCACATGGAACAGTTGCTTTTCTACAATTTGTGAATTCGCTTATAATAGATGGCATGGTACTCTCGATCATTCAGCTGATCAATTACGAACAGAAGAAACTCTAATAATCTCTGGTGGTTTTGAAAATCCAGATCTATGCTTTTCTTTCAACAAGGATGGTGTTACCGACTTGAAGGATTTAAAATCAAATCACGATGAGGCTGATGCGCGTATAATACTTCATGTTTTATATGAATTTCAAACACTTAACTTTTGGTGAAGTCAGTAAATACAGATGTTCTCATATTACTTATTTACTACTATTCTGAATTTATTAAACCCAAATTTTTTGGAAGAACCATATCTTTTTATGGAATTAGACCAAGGAAATAAAAACGGATTTTTTTGGTATCTGAAATAGTGCAGAAACTGGATAATGAAGTTTTTAAATATTTACCAGGGTTGCATGTGTTAACAGGAAGCGATGCCACAAATACAATGTTTAAGATTGGCAAAATACATATGATGTATTTTATAAAAATATCGGAAGCTTTAAAGAAATATCGAGATTCAACTTCGTGTCTATAAGCGAAGCTATTAATATAGCCACCAGATTTGGACTGGCCCTGTTTAGAAATAAGAACGAGGCCATTCAAACACTCTTTTAATTGAGATATAAATTAACTACACCTTCCAATAAGTCCGCCTCAGAACTTCCAACAACAGATGACGCATTTTGTCAGCATGTCCTAAGGTAGGTGTATTTATATTAAGAAAAAAGTCAATTTATGTAATAACCAAAATTTTAGGTGCATTTATCAACTGCGTATATGGATGTGCAGTCATATGCCAATTATACCCCTACTTGACCCTATTAACTTTGGTTGATCTAGGAATACTGGAATTCTAGAGCCTGTTTTGATGACCGCTGATCCCATACCAAGGAATATAAGGCACTTGAGGAACATCTTTTGTGAAGATAAGTTATGTAAAGACAGTAAATGTGTATGCTTAAAAGAGAGCATAAAAAGCTGCAGTGATTATTCCTGCAAAAACTGCCAGAATAATGTTCCTGGTGTATATGAGGACGACGAAGAGGAAAACATTTAAGGTTATTTTATATAAAACGCTTTAGTTACTTACCATACATTTATAAATCTTTCTATTTTAATTCTAGATGTACAGGGTGATCATTTATAATGTCCCCCCTCTCTAACTTTTTTATTTGACGTTTGGTAGAAAAACGTCAAATATAAAAGTTTCACAAAAAACAATAAGCTATTTGCAGCATACATTTTTATATATACAGGGTGGGTGAAATCACCCACAGATAAAAGTTATATTTTTTTAAATGGAACACCCTGTATATTATACGCTAAATTAAATCCTATGAAAATTCTGCATATTTTTTGTATAACATGTCCTATACCCAAATACAATAGTTTTCGAAATATCTGCGATTTTATCATTCAGAAATAAAAACATTATTCTAAAGCTTATAATTTAGCTTAGGTGGCTGTGAAGTAGATCGATACCAACAAACAAAATATTTGTTTATAAGTGACAGTGACAGTTACACATTTAGCAACATTATACGTTCTTTTTATTGTAAAATGCCTTATTCGGAAAGAGAAAAACAATTAATTTTGGAAATTTTTATTACAACAAACATCCAGACTAGCGAGAAAAAAGAAAACATTGGAAATTGATGAAGGCAGTGATTTAAACATTTTACTAAAAGTGGAAGAAAAGCCCAATATTTCCATAAGAAAAATATCGGGAAGCCTGAAAGCTTCAAAAACAAAAAAAACTTCTAAAACTTAATTAATAATTTAGATAATAATATAATACATTTATTCTTACAAATGGAATTGTTCAACTGGTCCCCCGTTTTCTTTAATACATTTGATGTATGTTCTTCGTAATCGATCCAAAGCGGCAGTGATAGACTGGGAATATTCTTGATTTAGAATTTGAATTTCCGTTCTAATCAAGACTTTTAGGTGTTCTCTATTTTCGATGTTATTTGCGTTCACACGATCTTTTAGAGTTCCCCATAAAAATGCATCCATCGGCGTCAAGTCAGGACTGTTAGGTGGCCAGTTTATCGTACCATTTTTTCCAATCCATTCCGTGAACTGTTGGTTTAAATAGTCTTTAACCAATACGACACAATGAGGAGGAGCACCATCTTGTTGGAAGACGAGGTTTCTCAGTTGCTCCAATGGGAGCTCATCCATGTAGTTTTCTAATTCGTTCCGGAGAAAATTCATATAACCATTACCGTTTAAAGTATCTTCGAAAAAATGAGGGCCTATTATTTTATTGTTTAAAATAGCACACCACACATTAACAGTTTGACGTCCTTGAAATTGAAATTCCCTGTAGCAATGGGGATTTACTGTGGCCCACTGTCTGCTATTTTTTCGATTTATCATTCCACTAGTAGAAAACGATGACTCGTCGGTCCAAAAAACATTTTTTAAATAATCTTCATTTTCATTAACTTTTTCCAACATTGCATGGCAAAATTCAACCCTTTTTTGTCGATGCCTGGGCGTTAATTTTGTGGTAGGCCTAATTTTGAATGCCTTGTATCCTGCATTTTTGAGAGTGGTTTGAATCCTCCCATAAGATGTATTTTTTGGATCAATAAGCTCTTCTCTCAGGCTTCCCGATATTTTTCTTATGGAAATATTGGGATTTTCTTCCACTTTTAGTAAAATGTTTAAATCACTACCTTCATCAATTTCCATTGTTCTCTTCTTTCTCGTTAGGCTGGATGTTTGTTGAAATTTTTCATAAATTCGATGAAAGGTTTTTTTGTCCGGAATGTGCATCCGGGGGTTAATTACACGTAATTCTCTTTGAGCCAATTTAGCACTCTTATTTGCTTTGATAAAAGTTTCCAAAATTAATCGTTTTTCTCTTTCCGAATAGGACATTTTACAATAAAAAGAACGTATAATGTTGCTAAATGTGTAACTGTCACTGTCAGTTATAAACCAACATTTTGTTTGTTGGTATCGATCTACTTCACAGCCACCTAAGCTAAATTATAAGCTTTAGAATAAATCGCAGATATTTCGAAAACTATTGTATTTGGGTATAGGACATGTTATACAAAAAATATGCAGAATTTTCATAGGATTTAATTTAGCGTATAATATACAGGGTGTTCCATTTAAAAAAATATAACTTTAATCTGTGGGTGATTTCGGCAACACCCTGTATATATAAAAATATATGCTGCAAATAGCTTATTGTTTTTTGTGAAACTTTTATATTTGACGTTTTTCTACCAAACGTCAAATAAAAAAGTTAGAGGGGGGGGACATTATAAATG
Source organism: Kuschelorhynchus macadamiae (assembly GCA_030620095.1). NCBI lineage: Eukaryota > Metazoa > Arthropoda > Insecta > Coleoptera > Curculionidae > Kuschelorhynchus > Kuschelorhynchus macadamiae. Next base: position 224,049 of record JAUTXW010003327.1, read on the forward strand.
ATCACCGCGTACCGCTAACGCAGAATCAGCGCGCATTCCAAAACTCGTGGATAAAAATTCATATTTCTATTACTATTGAAGCTACCGACCTAAATTCTTTTTTTAAAACTTTGTCGATATTCTGATTACATTTAACTCGATATATGTATGAAGAAATTTTCATTAGATCACATAGCTCGCCGCGGGGTGAAGTTTAGGATGCACGATTTTGATAATTCTATATTCCCAATTTTTTTTTCCAAAAACTAAAAACATTTTCAATATTCCTGAATTGCCACTAGAAGCGCCCACATTTAAAATATGCAAAAAATCAGAATTTTATATTGTACACCCTAGTTATTATAACGATTAATGTTATGAAAAATATAGTTTTTCTCATTCGAGCTAAGGCAGCTTTAAGGGCCATTTTCAAAGTTTGGTCTTACTAAAAAAAGTTGTAATTTTTCATTTCCTATTCCCCAAAGTATCCTGTACAAGATGGTATAGGTTTCATTTGGTTATACCTCCGAATCACACACCCTCATAACATGTCCTATACCCAAATACAATAGTTTTCGAAATATCTGCGATTTATTCTAAAGCTTATAATTTAGCTTAGGTGGCTGTGAAGTAGATCGATACCAACAAACAAATGATTTTATTCCACGATTTGCGGTGTAGTGCTGCCAATGGTTAAGTTAAATTTCATTGAAATGGGTTGTTAAGGGCTTTATTAAAAACTAAAAAATTAAAAAAGCTAATTAAAAAAAATGTTCTTAATTTAAGTTTTCGCATAAAAAACTTAAATTAAGGGAGCATAAAAGTATTAAAATGTGGCTATATTTTTGCTCACCGTATACAACGCTCCTTAAACGTTAAACACGTAGGTTTAAAATCTTAAGACACCGCGTATCTAACCACTGCGAAGTGACCTGCCTACTGACTACTAGAAGCGGCAGTTTGTTGGTGCAGGAAGCGCGTCGGCAAGAGGGAAATGTATTGCGGAATAGCCAATTGCTACGACTATTTAAAATATGTATAAACTCTGATGATAGAATTAAGGGAAAAGATTGTCATATCAAAATATAACAAACTCGTTGCCTTTTTGAAACACCAGAATGTAGGATTTAAGCCCAAGAAGTCTAGAATCTTTACCAGGCAAAATGTAGAGGATTTTCACCTCAGTTCCTTCCTATTAAAGCAAGGATTTCTTTTTAATTTTTTTTGTTTTTAATTATTTTTTTCTATTCTATTTTTAAAGATATTGAAAATGAGAGATTTTTTCTTCAACATCGATTAGTAATAGCTCGAAAACCCTTTGGGTACAATTCTATATCTAAATTTCCGAATTAAACTGCTTACTTTTTAAAACTTCCCAATGCAAAAACATACACAAGTCATGCTTTCAGACGAACAGCAGCTACATTGCTGGTTAATAGCGGAGCAGATATTTGACAGCTAAAGCGTCTAAGGGGATGAAAGTCCAGTGCAGTTGCTGAAGGTTATGTGGATGCGTCTCTAGCCAACTAAACTAAATCCTCAAATATGATCTTCAACGACTTTGCCATCGTCTTCCTGTAGCAATTCAAACTTTCTACCTTCTCTTGTTGACATTAGGAGACCAGGCAATGGTCAAAAATTAATATTTTCCAGCAGTGAAACCCTATTAAGGGAAACATATCATCAGAGCTGCCTCTTAAGAATATCATTTAAAGCGTAAAATAAGTCAAATTTGACCATTAATTTCAACGAATAAAATCTTTATTTATTCTTGTCAATTTTTTTGTTTATTTTTAAGACATTACGTAAAAAATTTTGCTTAATTAAATGAAGTGGGAAATGAGAGAAGAAGACGAGTGAGGGAAAAGAGTGAGAGGAAATGGAAAAGAGAAGGAAAGGTAGATAATGTGACACATCACAATATGGCTGTGGAGACGTTGATGAGGGTGAAATTAATAAAATTAAAGTCAAGCAAAGTCAGTGCCGAGGAAAACAATTATTAATAAGCAAAGCCAATTGCGTCAGTTTTCTCAGTTTTTAATATTTCTTCCTTATATTCTCTCGTCAAATATGACTCATGATACGATTAATCATCGAGGATATTGCTTGCGAAATCGTAGCAGCACATCTGCAGCGGGGTTTCACGATAATAATCCTATCACTTGTTAACAAACGTCCGCTTCGGGGCCGTTTGTTATTATAGCTCTCACACTCAGGGACGAAAACCTGGTGTGGGTCTTGTCATTTCAGAAAACCGTGTTTTTCGACCTTTCGGATGGCATATCTCGGAAATTATTACAGATAGGACATTGGATTTAATGTGTATTTTTAATGGAGACGTGGATCTCGAGATTTGTTTGAAACATTTTTCTGTACAACCTTTGCTACCGAAGATATGGTGCCGCAAAGTTGACCAAAAAATTAACTTCAATGTAACACGGTTGAGGTCGCAATTTCAATTTTTTTCTTACGAAACTTTCTGCAACGATGGTGCTTCTCGTCTCACAAAACCCTGCTGTTGGTGGTTAGGTTTCGATTTCGTTGGATGAATTTATGAATTTTTTTCGTTCGAAAAAAGGTTGTTTTGGGGTGGTTATATCTCAAAATGGGTAAGTTCTATCAAAATTTGCCAAGAGACGTTTTTGGTAGGAAATATCAAGGAGAACCTAATGCATTTCTGTCGTAGAAAGGGCGAGAAAATAGAAATTTTTAATAAAAACTGAATTTTTCCTAAAGTCATAAAAAATGAGGTTTTTTAGTCACTTTTTCTTTTTTATAAAAAAAAAGTAGGCATCTGATCAGAAAACGAATTACGGCACTAGAAAGTGCTTAAAAAGCTACATAAAATTGACTATTCAGGAAGTATTCTAGATTATATACAGGGGGTGCACTAACGAGGTGATGTTTGCACCAAAGTTCCCAAGAATAGCATTCCCTCTAACTACTCAGCACGTGGGTGAAAATTTGATTCAAAGGTAATGATCCATATACGACGCAAAATGATAGGTGACCTTGGCCTAGGATCGAAATCAAATTTACAGAAATATTTGACATGTCAGTTGTGATAGAGGTCACGGCTGAGTTTTGGTTTGTTTAAAGCAAATATTTCTCTGATATTTTTTATCGCTTCGATTTATGTTTGTGCATTTACGCGTTAAAGAGTCGTTTTCACGATTTATATTTTAAACTTACGTTACTAAAGAGTATCTGCATTTTCATTGTGTTCAGAGAACTCTCTTGTGAGAAGAAAATTGTGTTTTTCAACGACAGTTATTAAAAAATCGAAAAAAACATAAACGTGTTTTATCAAATTCATCAAATCTGCTCAGGCAGTTTCGGACCATGTCCGTTTTATAATGTAAGTGTTTGGATATTAATTTCTTTTAAAACAAAAATCGAAGTTTTGCAATTAGCAATATCCTAGTATCATATTTTACATATATTTAATAACGGCGTTGTATTTTAACAAGATGATGATTATTTATTGTGTTTTGAACCGTTTGTATGTACGTTTTATTGAGGTACCTAATTAAAAAAAATTAACACGTCAAAAAAAATATTTTCTTCATAATTTCTGAACTGCTTAACATCTTTAGATATGGGTTTGACAATTTCTTGTAACTTTTAAAGTCGTAAGTTATTTTAGAGAAATATTTTGCAGCTGTCCAAAAATTGTCTAGTATTCCTAACTTTTAAATAACAATTTTCTTTTAAATGAGTTTTTTACAGCTAAATATATAGCATATATATCTGTAACCGGATGTATCGGACTATCGGATGTTTGTTAATCAAAAATAGCCGTCAAGGTTATGATACTAGTAAAATAGGATCGAAAATAAGTGTGCAGGACTAGACGCACACGTCAAATACACGCACCCACAGTCCAGAGGGACAACCTGACATATTGCTTGCTATATTATATTAGAATATACGTACAGTACACTGACTAGCGTGTTCTTTAATTACGAACTTCAAACAACATTTATTTGCCTAAGGAAAACTTACAATGGAATATCATTACAATTATCACCATCCTCTCTCAGTGATAAAAAGTATTGTTTAGCGATCGTATAAACCGATATAGCCACAGCATAAAATGTACCAGTGTGAAACAGACCTCTTTTTAAGTCCTTTTCTTAACTAATATTATTTAAAAAATAGTAAATAGTAAAACATACATAATTTAATTAATATTAATTAAATTATGTTAGTACAATTATTTAAATGGAATTAAATTAATATTTTTTTTGCTGGGGAATGGGAAGGCAAGAGAGGTATCGAGAGCGACATGGCTAGAATCACGGAAAGATGCTATGCCCTGCATCGTCGTCCTCCCGACCGCCGAAAATTCCGAGCTTTTCTTCTATACTGTTATTTTATACTTTGTTAATAACATTATTACATTATACTTCCTTTATTTACCTGAATTATCTTTCGCATTTGACAGTTACAACAGCACATGATAACATGATTAATTATTGACGTGTATTGATTTTTGATGTCACTCTTGCTTTGTCAAGTGTAAAATATTAGCACAAAATACGCCACATTTAAGTATTGCTACAAAAACTGCCATAATTACACTAATAAAATAAGGCTGGTGTCTCGGAAGAGTTGCCAAGTATTTTGGTATAGCTGAGATCACTGGGAATCATATGATTCCTAAAGAAATGACATGGGGAACATACCTTGGAAAGATCGGCGAGGGCATGTTTAAGTAACAAAATTACAACGATTGAAAATGATGAGTACTGAGTCAACCACTTAGTAGACTTCTTAAGACAAAATCGATTTGAAATGGCTGTATCGACGTGTATATATAATACAGTGATCCAGCATAAGAAATAGAGCAGCTGCCCCAAAACCTTTCTAAAAGTCCAGTGATAAAGAACAACGGGGTCGGGTTTGCTTTAAAATATGTGCCGTAAAATGCAGATTTTTGGGAAAAGGTGATATTTTTTGACGAAAAAGTATTTCAGTCTACTTGTAATTGATAAATTCGTGTCTACCGACCTTCAAATTCTCGGTACTATCCAAATTACACTTAAAAAAAAACAAATTAATAGTCATTTTTCAGTCACAGTTTGGGCTTACATAAGCGCCCATGGCCCAGGTTTTTTTTATTACCCCAAAAGTTGAAATTGTATGCTAATTTTGGTTTTAGTGAATTTAATATATGTCTTTGAAAGTAACCTAATATAAAACAAATCGTTCAGTTACGTAAAAAACCTTAATATACCTTTAAAATCACTCAATCCGTCTGGTTGTAACCTAGGTACCAGGTAAAAATAAAAGTCCGTATTACCAAAATATCACCAAATGAGGTTATACTCATTTGGCACCGTACAGATTTATCTGACGTTAACTGTACATACCGGGTTAAAATAAATAAACGCCTAAAATAGCGTATAACATGCAAATAGTCAACTAACTTCAACATAAAAGCAGTGGCAGCAGCGCGTTTCTAAGGGAACCGGGATTTCCCCGCAAACCACGGTGCGGCCGAAGCGAAAAACGTTTCATTATGCAATAATCAAAATTCAATACGCTATACGAATTCCGCTTGCAGTAATACAGCGTATTGTCTAAATGTCTGTTCTGAATTCCTTTAACCAGAGGGATCATTTTAATTATTTTAGATAGGTATATATTTTTTATTGGTTTATTATTTCATATTACCAACATAGGATTACGATGAGAGATTCCATTCGAAGAAGAAAAAATTGAAAACGCCTCCTTGCTAATTACTGTTATAAACAAAAAAGAAAGCAGGTCCTCCATCAGTTCTACCACTACAACACATAATCAATAAACTATTGCGAATCTCATAATAAAAAAACTGAAACACAAGTTGAAGCAAATTCAGTTGTAACACAGGTTTGTAACTTGTTCTCTTTTTGCATTTGGATGTAGTACATATTTCATAACCTAATACTTTTACTTATAAACCAAGTTTTAAAATCAGGTGGTTGTCCATTCGTCACGGGTAGGTTTATGACTTTTTTCTTTTCTAAGGTGAAAAAAGTTGTAGAAAATTAAAATTATGATATCGCCAATTGTATTGGAACTTTTCTTGACTGCCAGTAAAAAATCAATATCTTCTATATATATATATATATATATATATATATATATATATATATATATATATATATATATATATATATATATATATATATATATATACATACGTCCGTTCACTATCGTCGTTCTGAAAAGAACAGTTTTGCTGACGTTTCGCCAAAATTACATTTGGCATTTTCGAAGCTGTCTTCCTCACGTCCGAATAGAGAGAGTTAGTCGTAGGGTAGGTTTATGACATTTTTCTTTTCTAAGGTGAAAAAAGTTGTAGAAAATAAAAATTATGATATCCGCAATTGTATTGGAACTTTTCTTGACTAGCAGAAAAAAATCAATATCTTCTTCTAGATACATACATATATGTATATATATATATATATATATATATATATATATATATATATATATATATATATATATTGTTTTTCCTTTCCGGGTGTACGTCCGTTCACTATTGTCGTTATGAAAAGAACAGTTTTGCTGACGTTTCGCAAAAATCACATTTGGCATTTTCGAAGCTGTCTTCCTCACGTCCGAATAGAGAGAGTTAGCGACTGCAACGCTTCCTTCCCCACCCGGAGCCAAATTCTTTCCAGATGTTGCTGTTGTTGTTGCGCTAATTGCGCTTGGTTTTTTGTGATTTTAGAATTGTCGATTATTGTCTTTAATACTGTTGGTAGTTTTAATGATTCGTCCCTTTTATTTAAATCACCTTGTTTTTCAATTTCTATGGCTTCTTAGATTATTCTGGTTTTATAATGATCTATATTGGCAATCTCCCTACATCCGTCCAAATTTATTTTGTGGCAGGTTTCGTGATGATGTAGGAATAGAGCTGATATTATATTAAGTTTGTTTTGTCTCGTCTGTTTTCAGTTAACCGCACGGATCTAGATATTACGGTAGTGGCTACAGCTCGAATTTGTGCTAGGTAATGATGCGATCTTGCATTTAAATATCGGTCGGTATGTGTTGGTTTTCTATACACAGTGTATTCAAAATGTCCGTTTGTTTTTTTCCTCTAACTCTAGAGTAAATTGTATTCTGGGATGCATTGAATTTACGTGAGTCAGAAAATTTTCGAGCTCTGTATGGTCAATGGCCATATAATAAATATGTCATCCACAGAACGAAGGCATAATTTGGGCTTCAAACTTGCTTTCTCAAGAGCTTCTTTCTCGAAGTATATCATAAATAAATTGGCGACTACTGATGACAGTGAGGACCCGATTGGAGTACCATCTATTTGTTTATACATTTGCCCGTTAAATGAAAAATAAGTATTTTTAAGGCAATGCTACGTGCCTGGAAATCCTCGTCCATAGCAATTCTGTCCAATGCTTCGTTCGTTTTACGACTATATAATTACTTATATCGTATGTCACTTTTAACTTTTAATACTCGATCCATATATGCACATATTCTTATTTTTTTTTTTATTAATTGAAGTACGCACAGTTATTCGTTTTATGTAAAATCCAAGTTTCCATGTAACTCCTTTGTAACCCAAATATGTTTCCATGTTTAACGTATAACCATACAATTTTTCTTTTATGTACCGAGAAAATTAACAAAGTTTTGAATATATTATTATACATATCTACATCAATAATGTATATTATCTATTTATTGTAATTAAATTGTTGATATTTCAAACCCTGTTTTTTATTTAATTTCTGCTCACTCTACTTAGTTGGCTGTATAACATTTACAACTTTTAAGAATAAAACTATTTTCGGAAAAATAGCTAATCTATCAGTAGGTAAAACATAGGCTTTTCTTGAAAACCTACGCCTCAGTCCCCTGAGCGTAGCACGGCATTACCCATTAAATAAAAACAGCACACAAAGAAATTGGCGCCAAGTATATAATATATATATATATATATATATATATATATATATATATATATATATATATATATATATATATATATATATATATATATATATATATATATAGTTGAAAATGGATTTTTGGGATGACCGCTAAAGTAATGGAATTTGATTAATTATAGACACGTGTTTCTGACGCTTAAGGTCTTCATCAGTACAGTCAACTAATTGAAACACGAGTACAACTAGCGCCAAAATAAATACACAAAACAATACTTGAGTCACCAACAGGAGCGAAACCGAAATTTGTGATTAACATGAAAACATCCGAAATCTTCGCAGGACTTGATTCTCTATTTACCACGTAGCAGCATATAGCCACCTGTGGCGAAACTCATTTCCCAAGAGTAGTAAATCAAAAGAAGGAAAATATTAACGCGGCAAGAACTAGTATATTATAGGAAAAAATTGATTTTTTGGGATGACAGCAAAAGCAATGAAATTTGACTAACAATACCAGAGTCACCAATAGGAGCAAAACCGACATTTGTGATTACCAAGAGAACATCCGAAATCTTCGCCGAACTTGATATTCTGTTTACCACGGAGTAGCATATAGCCACCTCATATTCGTCTTTCAACTAGTTGACTGTACTGATGAAGACCTTAAGTCAGAAACACGTGTCTATAGTTAGCCAAATTCCATTGCTTTAGCGGTCAGCCCAAAAAATCTATTTTCTACTATATACTGGTTCTTGCCGCGTTAATATTTTCCTACTTTCGATTTACTACCCTTGGGTTATGAGTTTCGCCACAGGTGGCTATATGCTGTTCCGTGGTAAATAGAGTATCAAGTCCGGCGAAGATTTCGGATGTACTCTAGGTAATCACAAATGTCCGTTTTGCTTCTGTTGGTGACTCTGGTATTGTTTTGTATATTCGTTTTGGCGTTAGTTGTACTCGTCTTTCAACTAGTTGGCTGTACTGATGAAGACCTTAGGAATGTATACATTTTTATAAGTAACATGGCGAATTAAATTAGGATTTTCCGGTTTTATTAGCTTTTATATTAAGCAATTATTTACATTTGCCAACTAAAAGAAAGGTCATTGCATTTTGTATGTTAACATAACATAAGCTGACTACCCTCATGAAAATTAGCGACAATGACTAAAAAAAAGGTTCACACTTATATAATCGTGATAATGCCTTATAAAATAATTTTTACTTTCAAACATTTTGCTTCGGATAAAAACTCTGGGGGAAGGGGCGTTTGCCTTTCTTCCATTACCCCGAACTCTCCTGTTATGAGTATTTCCTTTTATTAGAAATTGTAAACTATTACCCGATTTAGTTCCGCACACCGTCATTTAGTAAAACATATATAAATTGGGTTTTTATTAAATTTTATATTCACATGATTAAATTCAGCAGAGAATTTCCAGTTAAGTTCCTTTATAGATTGTTTGTCTATAAAGACATTAAATCTGGGAAATTTACAACTACCAAAAAGAAGGCAATTTCATGGTCAAATAAAATATATAGTAAATCTATTAAAAATATAAACTGTGTTATGCGCGCCTTTTCGAGACACCCTAAAACATACGCAGAAAAAAATTCAACCTCATTAAGGAAAAAACTAACACAAATTCGATTTCTAGTGAAACTCCCAATACCAAACTAGACAACTTCCAATTCATCTTTTTGTTATGATTTATATTAAAAAATATTTTTCTATTTTAATATTGGATCTAAAATAGATTTTTATTTTGTTAGCATTAAGGAGATGCTTTCGTGCCATAGCTATAAAAAACGTGTTGCTAGAATAATAAGGTTCTAAAATTGAATTACGTTATTTAATAAAGACGGAAAATGATAAAGTTTCCATTTTTTTTGCCAGCTGCTGACAGTATTGTTACAAAATATACATTCAAATTTTCTTTAACTTTTTTTTAGGTTCTACCAGTTTATGTATTATACATAAAACATACATATTACGTCATAGTCATTTTTTCTATTTTTTTTGTCTATATTTTAAACTGTTTTACAACCTAACGAATAGAGCATTTATATATATATATATATATATATATATATATATATATATATATATATATATATATATATATATATATATATATATAATTTCCATTACAGAATGAGGAAAAAAATATAAATATATAGATATATGAGCAGGGAAGTCCGCATCATATGGGATTTTTTTCAGTAATTGAGTAAAATTTAAATTGGCAAATAGTTTTTCCCCAACTCAATAATTGCTAGACACTAAAAATGTTAGACAGGTGATTTATCGTACCTATCAAATTTGAAATTTAAAAAAATTGACAAAAAATTATCTTTTTTCTAAAAATTTTTCGAAAATGTTAAAAAAATTTGATTCTCTTGATAGTTAATAACTATGTGCCAAATTTCAATCGGTTGACTTCAAATTTTTCTATTTTTTTTAATTTGCTGCTTTTTCACTTTACCGAATGTAACCAAAAGAATTATACCATTTATTTTTGTTAAGTTCATCACCTAAATGCATTTTCTTAATTTTTTTAATATTTTAAACGGCATTTTATTGGTGAAAACATAAATCGTTCCAAAAAATGTGTCGAACTTGGTGCAAAGTTCATCCAGTTTCCACCATTTAATGCAAAATATTTTTAAATTGGCTTTTTAAGTTAATACAAATTTAATTACTGTTTCGAAAAAGCGGGCAAAAGACATATTTTTAATAGATTTACTATATATTTTATTTGACCATGAGATGGGCTTCTTTTTGGTAGTTGTAAATTTCCCAGATTTAATAACTTTATTCACAAACAATCTATAAAGGAACCTAACTGGAAATTTTCTACTGAATTTATTCTTTTGAATACAAAATTTAATGAAAAAAATATATATGTTTTACTAAAAGACTGTGTGCGGAACTAAATCGGATCATACTTTACGATTTCTAATAAAATAAAATATTCATAATAGAATATATATATATATATATATATATATATATATATATATATATATATATATATATATTTATATACATATATATATATATATATATATATATATATATATATATATATATATATATATATATATATATATATATATATATATATATATATATATATATATATATATATATATATATATATATATATATATATATATATATATATATATATATATATATATATATATATATATATATACATATATATATATATATATATATATATATATATATATATATATATATATATGACCAGGAAAGTCCGCATCATATAGGATTTTTTTCAATAATTGACTAAAATTTGAATTGGCAAAAACTTTTTGCTTGAAAAATATTGCTAAACGTCACTAAAAATGTTAGGCAGGTGTTTTATCGTACCTATCAAATTTGACATTTAAAAAAATGGCAAAATACTACCTTTATAAGCGCACATAAAATTCATATTGACAAGTACCAGACCTTGAAATTCCTTGTATATCTTTGCCGCGGTGTACTACACTGTATTAAAACCCGTTAGAGTTAGAGTGCTATTTTGCACAGTTTTTTCTAGTGGGTTTTTTGATTTTCTACTAAAATATATTAAAAACATGGCTAATATTGCTTAATTAAAAAAAGTTAGAAATTCCTATAAATACCGCTATTTTATATAATTTGGCGGAACGTGCAAAATAAGATTCCTTGAGAAATCTTTTTTTGAGCTCGCTTTTCGGAAATGGGAGATGTTAGGGATTAGTTTCATTAGTTCATCCGAGTATTATTTTGCTCTCATTAACCCATCAAGGTTTTTTTAAGCGATTTTTATACCATTCGATCGATTAATTAGAATTATTTTTTTTGTTGTCGCTTGTAAAAGAAATAGTTCTATTGAAAAATAACACATGACAATAATAATAATAATCATGACAAAAAAGTACTAAATTGCGTTTTAAGTTTGAAGATGAAAGTTTCAGGAAAAAAACTATTTTCGTGCAAATTTTTACAATTCTTTTTACCGTGCGAAAAATTTCGCCGCCGCAGCCCAACATAAAATTAGACTATAATTTATTAGTACACTTTAAAGCTCAGGGGTATTTGTTCCAAACGTACATTGGCGCTTTGAAGTCCTGCCAAGTTTGGATCTTTAAAAATTCCTACCACTTCCTACTTCAATTGTCAAACATTTCAGAATTTAGTCTTGCTGAAAAGTTTTTAAATATGTTTTATTTTTTCTTGAACAATAAGGTCTTTTTGTCAAAAAACACTGAAAACAAAAGTTAGAATCACGTATAAAACCGGTGGCCTCTTCTCCTTATTAATCTCCTATTCATTTTTTTTCGGTTACCTAAACTAGATTTCGTATAAAAAAATTATTTCAAGAAATACTTTATAAATAAAAACTGTATCCATGTGTATAAAAAGTTCTTGAATTGAGATAGATAACGTGCCAGAAATGCAAATTTATTTTTTTAACAGTTATTATATTTCATGTAAACTGCGCTTGTAAAATAATTCTTAAAAAAACGCTATTATATACAAGTTGATTAAAAAAAAGTTTTTAGTGAGGTTATATAAAAATATCGACATCTTCTTTATACCAATATGAATGGAACTATTAGGTGTTTAAAAGATTTCTTTTCTTGCTTATACATATATTTCCTACTTTATAATTTTCAATTGTATAGGTTTCTTAACTTAAAATGTTAAAAAAGTGATTCTTGAAAAAAATTAATTGACTTCAAAAAGAACTGAAAACTAAATAAAATATTTTTTAAGAAAAATAAAACGGAAAAAAACCGCTAAAAGTAAAAACTAATATTTTATTTATTCTTTAAATATAGAAATTTTGAAGTCAACGCCCAAAGCAGCCTCACCCAGCCATTACAAAACATAGTTGATGTATTTTATTTTACATTGCATATAAACCAAATATATATAGTTAGCCTTATCTTTTAAAACTGATGCCCGAATCACTTGTTCTCAGAGCCCTCTGTAGAACTCCGTAAGCGCAAACTGCTATTTCCTTCCAATCGCTGAGCTCAAAGTCAAATGGCAATATTGGCTTCCTATAGAACATTTATAAATGTGCAAAGAGGCCAATAACGAATTCGCATTTCGAGTCATGCGCGAAAATGTTATGGAGGCCTTGCAACTGTTGGCTATGTCAGTGCATAAAGACTTTTTGACAGACATGTTATACATGTGATACACCTAGGTAAACTAAATGTAAACTATAAAACAACTCCAACCCCAACAGCGACCAAATTTACTCGGTATTTGATTATAAAACACGCTGCCTTTATCGCCCTTATACCTGTGTTTTTTTTTTTAATATTATTATTACAAAAGAAAACGGATGAACTGATGTTACTGTTAAACTACTATCTAATTATTAGGTACCAAGCGTTTTATATTAGTTGTTTTCTTTTCGAATTTATACTTTTTAAAGGCATAATAAGGTCAAATACCTCAAGAAATATCTATTGATTAAGGTTTATTAGGTTGAAGTCAACTTCAGTAAATAAAATTTTTAAGATGATTCAAAATGTTACTTTTTTCAGCGTTCGTTTTCGTCTTTGTTCTTGATTTTGACTTCTGCTTCTTTCGGGCAATTTATTAGCGATTCTTCTGAGTTTTCGTAAACTGCATCGGAGATGATCTCCTACCCCTTCTTTCACTTTCTTCTTTCACTTTTCTTCTTTTTTTTTATTCTTTCTATTGCATTTTGGCTTCTACTGGATGCCCCTTGAGAGTACTAGTGGTATCTTCTTTCAAGCTATCCTCTTACCCCTTCTACCGCCGCCACATAGCGGCCATTACGCTAATATTCTGTATAGAACCGGGCATATGAACAGCATAGAATGCAGGAATAATTTAGGCCTTACACGTTTACAGCATATGCTCCCTTTTTAGCGGGGTCATTAGTTTCCACACTGAGGAATTGAGTCTCCCGCATCCCTCCGAAACAAAGCAGCTAAATCGAACACGTGGAACCACTTATGTTAAAAATACAGAGGTCTGCCTTCCACAAGACAATACCCAAAACGTTTTTTTTAAGGTCTGTTTTGTTTTTTTATTTTCTTTTTCTTTATACCACCTTTAGCTTTTTTACTATTATTTAATTTTTGTTTTATTTTTTTAAAAAGGTTTATATATATTTTTTATTTTTTAATTTTACCTATTTTTATTTTGTTGTACTTCTATTACTATCGACGGGCCTTGTAACTTAGCCAACTGTTTTTTATACTAAAGTCGCCATGGAATTTTGTTCTATAACATATAGAAAATCCCATTCAAATCCGTACAATAACTGCAGAGAAAATCGCGGATATACACAAATATAAATATGCACTTAGCTATATACATACTACATAAGTCGATGCCAAAACCTTTTCTTTTCGATTAATAAAATAAGTCGTGTTATTTTAGTTTTTTTTTGTTATAAGAAAGGTCTCATTACGGATAAAGGCTCACACCAATTTTTTTAAACAGCCTAGGCATTTTGTTCCACCATATTCAATTCGTACCAACATTTTACCAGTTCATTTCTATACGCACTTGATTTTTGAAATCAAATAAATAACTAGTTTTTCTTAACTAATTTACAAAATATATATCAGACAGGCATTCTGTTCCTCCAAATCGCATTCTTACTAAAGATCTACCAGTTCATCCAAATGTCAGACCTAATCTTGGTTCTAAATCATTTCATAATCATTCTACGAGATTTTTTCAGATCTTCACGTTTCAGGGTCCCTAGATGTCATAACATTCCGTCGGTCTATCTGTCTGTCTGTTCGCGGCATAGCTAAAAAACTACTTACCCGATTGACATGGTGAGAGCCTGGTAATTTTTGGTAAAAATCAAATATGGTTATCCAATTTACCTCAAATTTTGCACAAAAATCAAAATATATGTAGAATCAACTGGTAACATTTTGGACGAATCCAAGATGGCGGAACAAAACGGCAGCTGAATAAATAATTGTGGTGTAGGGACCAACTAGTGAAATTGTGGTACTAATTGAAGATGGCCGAACAAAATGGCGGCCAAATAAAATGTTTGTAATCGTGAAAAGTTCACCATTTCAGCTTTTACATATCTTCACGTTTTAGTGTCCCTAGATGCTAAAATATGTTTTATCAATTCCGTCGGTCCATCTGTCGGAGTGTCTGTTTGTCTATCAATTCGCGACATAGCTTAAAGACCATTTATCCGATTCAGTTCAAATTTTGATTAAAAATTAAAGGTCATCTGGGGATGATCTAGTAATATTTTGGTAAAAATCCAATATGACGAAACAAAATGGCACCCTAGTGAAATGTTAAAAAAATTAATATTAAAAAACTACTTATCCAATTTATCTTAAGTTTTGCACCCACATTAAAGTAGAATGTTGGAATCAGATGGTAAAATTTTGGTACGAATCCAAGATGGCGGACTAATGAAATATTTAAAAATTGAAATGGATTGGTTTCAAATTGTGTTCCATAATTAATTTTGGTATAGGGATCATCTAGTGAAATTGTGGTACTAATTCAAGAAGACCGAATAGAATGGCGGCCAAATAAAATGCTCGTAATCGTGAAAAAACACACTTTCAGGTTTTACATATTTTTACGATTTAGCGTCTCTATATGCCAAAAATAGGTTTTATTAATTCCGTCGGCTTGTCTGTCGGTCTGTCTGTATAGCTGTCAGTTCACGGCATATCTTAAAGACTACTTACGATTTACTTCCAATTTTGATAAAAAATTAGGAGTCATATGGCGATGAGCTGGTAATATTTTGGTAAGAATCAAATATGACTGAACAATGTTAATATTATTACTAAAAAAACTAATTATCCAAAATGGGCTATATTTAATTATAAAAAGTATAAATAAATGCGAATCTAGATGAGAGGAAAATAATGTAATAGAAAACTCACCCTTATAAGTGGATGCACTAAGAAGATTTATCGGCTGTCTTGTTCCTCGTTTTTCTCCGGTCTTCTAGAGAGCTCTCAATGTTCTTATCTTCTTATCTTCTGGATTGATTCAAGGAACAAGAACGAGTAACACACGAGAGTTTAAATAACCCGTTACAAAAAGAAATTTAGTTAGTTACAAAATGCGGATAGATGCGTTAAGATAAATTATTAAAAAACGAGTCCCGAACAAATTGGACGTGCGTGATGCGAGAGAGAGAATTGTTGAACTAGTTCCTTTTTTCATCGTATGACGGATTTGAAGGGATTGCAATTTGCGCAAGTTCATAAAATTATTGTTAAATTACTGGCTGAATAAATAATACGCGCGAGTTTAAAATGAATAGTTATAATTATTATAACGAATAAAAATTACTAATGACCAATTAAAAATAATAATAATAAAAATATCATTTAACACCAAACAAAATGAACTTTAATTTTAGTGCAATTAAGTGTGATATAGAGATAAACTGGTGCAGTTGTGGTACGAATTTAAGCAAAATTAAATGTGAAATGGGATTAACGGGTACGAATTCAATGTGACGTAACAAAATGGCGCTATTTGACCATGTGGAAACTACTTATTCAGTTTATTTCAAATTATGCCCCAAAGTCAATTGTAGCATAGGTAGAAAAAAACTGGTAAAATATTGGTAAGAATGCAATATGATAGAGCAAAATGGCGTCCAATAAAAATGTTTGAAACGACAGTATATGTAACACATATATATTGTAACTATTTACTGAACCGAATTGGGTCCCATTTCACTCATACTTCACTATTTCCAACAAAAAATCGTAACGAGTGAAGTTCCGGGTAAAAGAATTTTACCGATTATTTATGTATGAACTTCGATTACACTTAGTGATACATTGACCGATTTGAATACATTTTTCAGGAAGTATTCAGGAGAGTCATATAGTAAGCACTAGTACCCGCGGTAACTTTAAATTGCTTTATTATATTGCCTTAAAATTTAGTGCATGAAAGGTGGGGGGGGGGTATGATTCATTACTTAGTAATGATATTTCTGGTGTCATAAGTTTAAATGTTTTTAACAAAGCCAATAACTTTATTCTTGGCACAAAAAGTGTATGCGGAGGGGGTAATCTAAAAATATTAATTTCGTGGTTTTCAGGGATACAAAGTGCAATTTTACTATTTTAATTTTTAACCGTTGGGATTGCTGATTTTCTATGCATGTCAAGATATCGTTTATTCATAATATTAGTTAATGTGATTTTAAGTACACTGATTACTTCGGGGAGATTGTGGCCAACATAGATTTTTTAAAGAAGTTTTTAGTGTTAGGGTTATTCCATAGAAAATATATTAAAAAAAGTAAAAATGGGGTAATGACGCCACTTTAAATTATTTTGTGCCAGAGACACAAACTTTTAAATGCTTTAATATATATTGAAATTTGGAGCATGAAACTGTAATTAATCAAAAAACGTAATTTTGACATAGCTGGAGGTAGAGCCCTGATCTAATGGGAGGCAATAATTTTCCTGGTCAGGTTATTTCGCTAGGTAATTACAAATCTTAATGAATGTTAATAATATTAGATAAGTTTATTCTGGACATAAAACTTTTCCTATGTCATAACTGAGGTGCGTGGTGGGGACGAGCAGAAATTTAAAAAATATATGTTCTGAAGTATCATGTTTCATATTTTTCGTAGTTTTTAAGAAAATGAACTTTACTTCTACTAATCATATTAACTTGTGGCAACGAAACTTTGTATGTATTTTCTAAAACATATAGACTGCACCGCATATATATATATATATATATATATATATATATATATATATATATATATATATATATATATATATATATATATATATATATATATATATATATATATATATATATATATTGATTTTTACTCCTTCACGGATGGAAAAATACAATGTGTTTTCATTCCGGGTGTACATCCGTTCACTACTGTCGTTCTGAAAAGAACAGTTTTGCTGACGTTTCGCCAAAATCACATTTGGCATTTTCGAAGCTTTCTAGAGTCTCTATTCGGACGCGAGAAAGAAAGCTTCGAAAATGCCAAATGTGATTTTGGCGAAACGTCAGCAAAACTGTTCTTTTCAGAACGACAGTAGTGAACGGATGTACACCCGGAATGAAAACACATATATATATATATATATATATATATATATATATATATATATATATATATATATATTTTTATATATATTTATATATATATATATATAGATGTATATATTTATGTATATATTTATGTATATAAGTAGTATACAAGGCGGGGTACTGTGACCGAGGATGGCCTGTCTGTCCAAAGATTGGGTGTGTCCAACTTCTTCGGCGACGAAGTGACACAATCCTGAAAAATTCCTGAAAATGGCCGAAGAAGAAGTGGTCGACAATGACCAGAGGCTGTTGACCAGAAGGGCCTTATTAGTGTACGGGTTCAAAAAGGCCTTTTATATTTGAAGTGTCTTTTTGGCACTCACACACACATGCACCCCTATAATTATTACTAATTTGTTTCTTATAAAAAAAAAAAAAAGCCCACGCGCCCGCCTGGATTCGAACCGTCGACACCGAGATTTGTTTTTTGTCAAATTTTTAACTTCTAGACTACTACCGCCATGCAGTACGTCGTAATAAGTAAACAATTTAGATGATCTTGTTTATCTTTTAAACGAGCAATAATAGTAATAATACGCAGTTATACAGTACAACACATGTGGTAAAAAAAAATAGAATGTTTGTAGGGCTTCACGCCGCACCTCTGGTATAATTTCATGAGCCGAGCCTCGCCTCGCCGAATTCCGAGAATTGTTTTTCTGTTGATGTTCGACGTAAGACTAGAGGTCAGGTTCGCAGATAAGAAAAGGTCGAGTACCGAGAATTGTTTTTCTGTTAATGTTCGACGTAAGACTAGAGGTCAGGTTCGCAGATAAGAAAAGGTCGAGGATGTAGATAAGGAGATGTTTGTGTAGTATTGAGATGAGCAATGTTTGAATAAATACGTAAAATATTAGTTTTTGGAAAAATACCGAGAATAGCTTGTTTTAATTTTCGACGACGTAAGACTAGAGGTCAGGTTCGCAGATAAGAAAAGGTCGAGGATGTAGATAAGGAGATCTTTGTGTAGTATTGAGATGAGCAATAATAATGTTTTAATAAATAATATTTGTTTCGAATAATAGCTTATACCAGGTGATTAAAAATATGTATAGCACACATAATTAATATATACGTAAGCCTTCTATAAATGAATACAATTTTTATGCCAAAGATGTAATTGTTCAGTTGAAAAAAATATTAATAAACACTTAAAACATAGAGTAAAGTTATTAAAATTTTGTGATCCTTGTTTAGCGAATTATGTATTTGGTGTAAATAGTATTAGGTCTATGATTTTAATGTCAAAATAGAACAGTGCAAAAATATGCAAATTAAAATGTAAAAAAAAACTACTACGGTTTATTTTATGTGTTGTTGGTTTTACTTAGTGGGTCTCGTAATTCGAACTATGGCAGGAGAAAATTCAATTTTGTGTCTTGATATCCAGAGATTTAATTGTGCCTCTGGATTTATTCCAAAAGAACTAGCTGTGTATGATGGAACACGTTGTTCAAATTTTCTTTTCAAACCACCATATGGCAAAAGCATGTTAAAAGGCCAGGATTTAAAAACGATATCTTATCTCGAAAACTCATATCATGGTCTAATATGGGAGTCTGGTTTAGTAGACTTGAACGAAATAGCAAATATCTTAGAACATGCGATGAAAAGATATGATGCCCCCAAAATATACGTCAAAGGAGATGAAAAGGTGAATTTTTAAAGAAAATTTATAAGTGCGGAAAAAATTTGGAGAGTGAACCGAAGCTAAACAAGTTTAAGAAAGTTCCCGAATGTCACTTTCACAAGGATCCATATGGCACTACTTGGCATTGTGCATTATCAAACACCAAGTTGTTATATGGTTATAAATACTGTTTTTTTTTTGTTTAAAGATCAATAAATTATTTGTAGAAAACATGGAAATAAAACGTATATGAAAAAAATATTTATTTTATTAAGTCACTCTACATTATTTTTATCTATCCAACTAATATACTTATCACTGAAACCTAACCATTTTACGAATACTCTATTGTTTTTACGTTTTAACACCTTTTCAACTAAATAAATGTCTGGATATTTAACTTTTTGCAATTGAAGTTCATAGAATCCTTCTTTAATGTCTTGTTTTTCTGCATCTTGAAGTAGGTATGTCACTGGATTTGTAAGTTAAACTTTTTTTAATATAAATTCGGTTTGGATTTATAAAAATTTGCACCTATAGTGTGTTATTAGTATAGGTTTTTAATATAAAAAAACATAACATATTTTAATATTTTATTTAATATTATCAGATGATCTGAAACCTTTATTTCCCCCTAATGTCCCAAAAAGAATACTGTTAGTCGATACAAAAGTGCAATTAATAGATTTTTTTGATGATGATTGGTGCAATTTTTTCTGATTTACAAATTTTAGATGCGATGCAATTAATAGATTTTTTTTGATGATGATTTGTGCAATTTTGTCTGATTTACAAATTTTAGATGTGATATTTGAATGATTAAATAAAACTATAAATACATTCTTGATCAATGATGCCCGCTCCGACGTCGATTCCATATTTGGCCCGATCTTGAATGGATTTCAACGTAGAATCCTTGTGGTATTTCAATTTGTATGCCTGTGTCAATTTTTGATGATGGTTCAATGGTGTGGTCTTCTACGCTGAAAAGATCGAATCCAGCCGCTTCAGAGGTAAATTGTCTAGGAGCTAGAGCCTCTGGGTGTGTTTTTTCTTAATTTAATCTGAAAAAAAAGTAAATTTAGTTATTATATGAAGTAAATATTGGTATTCAACAAATTTATTAATTTAATGCCTGCCTGGATAGTTGGTTTTGTTGTTGTTGTTGATGATGAGACTGATGTTTTATTCGTTCTAATCTACGAAATTCCCTTTTTACACTTTTTGAAGCACCTATCGGACTTTGTCGCAGTACCAAATGGTTGGATACGTAACGGATAGGATCATAAGTTTCGAATGTTCCATCTTCATCCCAGCTATAATCAACCAATTGTGATGATGATGGCACTGCTGTTGTTGTTGTTGTTGTTGTTGTTGGTGCTGTTGTCAACGATGACGACGACGACGACGACGACGATGATGATGGTGCATCAAAATGTTTGGTTCTTGGTGTAGTCATTCTTTTTTGATTTATTCTAAAAAAAAAATAAAAAAAATAGTAATTTTTTTGTATATCCTGTTTATTATGATATTTTTTGATATATTTAATTTTTTAGAATATAACCTTTTAATATTGTGGTTTACTTTTTGTTCTAGGTGCTTTATTCGAAACAGATAATAGATAAATTAGAAAAATTAAAAACATGAATATTGTTTTTTTATTAGGTAAATTTTAGTTTTAAGGAAATCACCATGGTAAAGTATCTGTATATTTGTAATTGACGATTCTTTTATCGTCGTAAGGATTTAGAGCAACTTTTGTCTGATTAAATGTATAAACTTTATGTAATTTTGATACAATCCTTTTTGATTAACATTATTACAAGTATTATTAAAAATACGTTGATAATAGTCATCAAAAGTTATAGTTTTAAGTGCAGTTTTATTAATTCCCTTTGCTTTTTTATAATGTTATAATTTTGAATAAAATTATCAGTTTCTTTTAAATCTATTCCTTGATTTTTCATTTTTTTATATCTTTTCTAATTCCATTTGTTTTTATATACTTTTATGGAATACGTTTTAGATTTAAGACCTATAAATTCTAACATAATTGTTCCATTTAGTTCATCTTTCATTAATCCTAAATTTTTTTACTTTTTGAGGGCATATTGTATATACGTTGTTATAAGGATAGTCTAAAGTATCAAATAAATGAATATCTTCTTTAATATGTTGAAAGATATCGTCAACGAGAAAAAAAGATATATTAAAGAATCGGTATCTGTATACAAAAGTTTTGCGTTAGATCCAAATTTATTTTTTATATAGTTATAATGAAAGTCATAAAGAAACGTTTTTTTGACAGATCCAAAAAAAAAAATGCTGAAACCTACTAAATATTGGTTTTATTTATTTTTACTTCTAATCGTGACATTTCGATAAGAACAATGTCATTAGAAATACAAGTACAACTATGAAAATTTGGTTGTGAAATATAAAAATTTGCTCCAAATCTACCAATCCATCTTGTTACTAACTTAATCTCTTTATGTTTGCGTACGTTTTCTATTGTTTTTCCAAAGAATGCATTATTTAATAACTTAAAAAAAAAATCAAAATCATTTTTGCTTTCTTTTCGTAAATTTGTATTTAAATCAATGTGTTTTTTTTAACCAACATGATTGATCAAATTTTAATACTTTATCTATTTCTATAATTTTTAATCCTAATTGTAAAGCTTGTTTTAAATTTCGATAATGAATTACATTTTTTTTTTATAAAAAATGTAGTTAGCAATTTTGGAAGTTTTGATTTTGGTGGACATAAATGTTCCGGACAAAGTGGTAAATCTTTATGTAATTGAAAAAGTTCTCTAGGATATTCTATATCAACTTCAAATATATATCCAATGGCGCTATCGTCAGCAATATTTAAAATAACATTAGGTGTAAAATTATTTAGATTACTCCATTTAAATTTTTTTTTGAGGTAATGGTAAACTCATTGCTGCACCATATGAATTATTAACATCAAAATACATTAAATAAGATTGAGTTAATTTTGAATCGTAAGATGTTTCCATATATTTATTATTAGCTTTACCATATCTATTCGAACATTGAGATATACTTCCTCGAATACCTCTTTCGATAAATAAAAGCATGTCAATGTCAGTTAGTAGTAGTTCTAATTCGATACCTTGTGACAAAACAATTTGATAAGTTAAACCTGGAACTGTATAGGTCCACAATGCATCTAGTTCGTACGTTGTTAGACACATATCTCTAAAGTTTTCAAAAATATCAGCCAAAAGTAGAAAACGTCAGTTTTAAGGTATAATTCTGCATATTCTTGTAAATTGTTGATATTAAAAGTATTCCAAAAACGGTTTGAGACAAAACAATATTCATCTTGTGAAATATTTTTACCACTAATGGAACTATAAAAAGATTCTATTTTCGGAAATGTTGTGTCTTTTAATTGTTCCCAACAATCTAAATATCCATATGGAAAAAACTCCTTTACGTGATAGTAATTCAAACTCGGTATTTGATGTATAAAAACTTTTAAGAATATTTTTTTATCATTAGGTAAATAAGAGGATAAATTGTTAATACTGGAAGACATAAATCTATAAGAATCCAGAAATCTAAAATTAATATTTGTATTTTCTATATATTTCGTAAAAGAAATAAATCTTTCTTTATTAATTATAATTGTAAAGGGAAAAATTATTTTTTTCCCTTTACATTAAGACTGAGTGCTTTAATTAAGAAATAACTATCGTAGCCGGAGGGAGATTGTAGAATAATACAAGTGTCATGGGGTCAGTTTCGCAGATAACAAAAGGTCAAGATGATTACAAGATGAATGAGTAGCACCACGAAACTGACAATGATCTTTAACTTTTTTTTCATCGAATGCAAATAGTTTTTTACAAATAAAACAATGAGATACAGAATAAAACGTATGTAATTCTTCTTTGTTTAAAGGTTTTATTGGAATTATATTTTTAAAAATTTTGTCAACTTGGTATGCAATATTCTCTTTTAGTTCTTTTAGGAACCATTCAATGCAGTCTTTTCCTGTAAATATTTTAAAATATGATAAAGAATTATTATATTTAAAATAATATGTAATGCTGAAAGCTTTATGTTCTTGATATATTGGAGTCGTAGTAGTAGTAGACTTTGAATTAATTGTGTTTGGATTTATTTTTTCTAAAATACTTTCTAAATCGGCATAAATTGCAAAAAGAACTCTTTGTTTAAATTTAAAATTTGTAAATTTTAAAATATTTTTATCATCAGATGGTAAAGTTATTTAGGTTTTATTCATAGTTTTACAACAAATTAAATGTTTTTGAAGGTTTTCTTCAGTTTTAAAGTGATTTAAACATCTTTCACAAAACCATTTTTTGTGACTTATATTTCCCATTTGTTGGTTTAATACATGTGATAGATCTTTAATTAAAGCAAAATGATATATATTTGGATAGTTATTTTCATCATTAAAATAATCTATTTTATTGTTACAAGGAATCATTAGTAAATTTATTTTTGGAGAATAATTTTGTTGACTTGAACACAGTGGAACAATTTGAGATTTTTTTTTATAGTGAAAATGTTAATTGATAATTTTTTTAATATTTCAAATTTTAATATATTTTTAATGCATATGGGAAATTCAATGTTATCATACTTTAATACCTCAATAAAATGAGGATAAGAAGATGTTCTGTTTATATTTCTGTTTTTTTATCACTTACTGGATATAAAGCACATACAATTGACCATAAAAACAATATTGATAATTATTTTTAATGTTAATAATTCCTTTGTATTTTTAAGAAATTGAGGTATTTCTGTGTAAGTTGAAAGGTCAACATTTATAGGGTAAAATTATTTATATTCACTTTCACATGTAAAATTTCATATAACGCAAAACCAGAATCTCTTTCTTGAAATTCTTCAATTTTTTAAAAATTTTAATGTAAAATTTCTTTTCAGTATTATTGTGAATAATAGAAAAATAGTTTCCAGTTTTTTATCGAATTCTGAAAAACTTTTATATGCTTTATTTAAAAAAATTGTTGGATCTTTAATATTTAAGTTTATAATAGCACCTGTTCGTATTCGTTCCTGAAAACACGATTCAATATCTTCCAGTAATAAAATTTTTTTTCATTATTTTTAAATAGAGCAGAACGACAAAATTTTATTCTTTTTTGAATCTATAATTTGTTAAATAAGTTCTTTTCAATTTTTGAAAAATTACTTCCAGTTATTAATTAATTTTATTATTTTATTTAAATATTTTTAAAAATTTTATTTTTCGCATTTACTGACCAACTGATCAGTATATCCAATTTCATTTAGAGCAGGTATATACATATTATTGTGAAAATTATTACGATTTTCTGAATCCAAAATAATAGTTAACAAATTAACCCACAATTAAAAAATGTTATTACACCTTATTTTTATATTCTATCAAATTAAGTAATCATTTTACCAGTTTTTATCTGAATTTTTTTGAAAAACTTTTACTGATTTTCTTTTGACCCTTTATTTAAAAAAATTGTTGGATCTATTTTTTAAACATTTTTTAATATTTAAGTTTATAATAGCACCTGTTCGCCTCATTCTCGACAGGTTCGGTGTGTGCATGATAATTTATATACAAAACTCTTATCAATCATTCGCGTCATGTATATGTAAAATTTTCCTGAAAACACGATTCAATATCTTCCAGTAATAAAATTTTTTTTAATTATTTTTAAATAGAGCAGAACGACAAAATCAAGAAAATAGAAAGTAATTTGTCAATTTTAAAAACAGTTTTTATTACGTTTTAAATTGCACAAAAAAAATAACAAGGGTCTGTTGAAAAGAAAATCAGTTTGGGAAGATGTGGATTCTTGTTTTTTTAATGGAAGGGTAAACTAGGAAATTTAGTTTCAAACATATTATATTTGAAAAAATATAAATTTTAAGATAAATGTATTTCTTATGAAATGTTTAAATGGAAAATACAAAAAACTCAACCTCTCCTATTGTATAATAACAAAACCATTACTTACATTTACATATGCAACTACGCAGTAGAAATGATTACTTAATTTGTAAATAGAATATATTTTTTATATAAGGTGTAATAACTTATTTCTTTAATTGTGGGTTAATTTGTTAACTTTATTATTTTGGATTCACTGAAATTATCTTATGTATTATAATAAAATCTAATTCACTGCAACAACTTAAAAAAATATGTATATACCTAGATCCCTATTTAACTATTCTAATAGACTTCAATCCATTATAAAAATGGATGTTAATTCTGAAATTAGCTTACAGACTCTTGATCAGTTGATCAGTAAAGTGCTACATAAAATCGAGCAGGTAAGCAGATTAATTAAAAAAAGATGAATATTTATTTTGGATGAAATATTTAAATAAAATAATAAAATTAATTAATAACTGTCAAAAAAAAGTAAATCAAAATGTATTGCAAATTTTTCAAAAATTGAATCAAGTTTAACTTATTTAACAAATTATAAGGAAACTTTTAAAAATCAAAAAAGAATAAAATTTTGTCGTTCTGCTCTATTTAAAAATAATTAAAAAAAATTTTATTACTGGAAGATATTGAATCGTGTTTTCAGGAACGAATACGAACAGGTGCTATTATAAACTTAAATATTAAAGATCCAACAATTTTTTTAAATAAAGCATATAAAAGTTTTTCAATTCAGATAAAAACTGGAAACTGATATAAAAACATTTTTCTACAGAAAACGAAATTATTCACAATAATACTGCTCTAAAAGAAATTGGTATACTGAAAATGCGAAAAATAAAATTTTTAAAAAATTGGAAGAATTTAGAGAGAGAGAGAGAGAGAAAGAGATTCTGGTTTTGCGTTATATGAAATTTTACATTTGAAAGTGAATATAAATAATTTTACCCTATAAATGTTGACCTTTCAACTTACACAGAAATACCTCAATTTCTTAAAAATACAAAGGAATTATTAACATTAAAAATAATGATCAATATTGTTTTTATGGTCAATTGTATGTGCTTTATATCCAGTAAGTGATAAAAAAAAAGAAATATAAACAGAACATCTTCTTATCCTCATTTTATTGAGGTATTAAAGTATGATAACATTGAATTTCCCATATGCATTAAAAATATATTAAAATTTGAAATATTAAATAAATTATCAATTAACATTTTCACTATAAAAAAAAATCTCAAATTGTTCCACTGTGTTCAAGTCAACAAAATTATTCTCCAAAAATAAATTTACTAATGATTCCTTGTAACAATAAAATAGATTATTTTAATGATGAAAATAACTATCCAAATATATATCATTTTGCTTTAATTAAAGATCTATCACGTGTATTAAACCAACAAATGGGAAATATAAGTCACAAAAAATGGTTTTGTGAAAGATGTTTAAATCACTTTAAAACTGAAGAAAACCTTCAAAAACATTTAATTTGTTGTAAAACTATGAATAAAACCAAAATAACTTTACCATCTGATGACAAAAATATTTTAAAATTTACAAATTTTAAATTTAAACAAAGAGTTCTTTTTGCAATTTATGCCGATTTAGAAAGTATTTTAGAAAAAATCAATCCAAACACAATTAATTCAAAGTCTACTACTACTACGACTACAATATATCAAGAACATAAAGCTTTCAGCATTACATATTATTTTAAATATAATAATTCTTTATCATATTTTAAAATATTTACAGGAAAAGACTGCATTGAATGGTTCCTAAAAGAACTAAAAGAGAATATTGCATACCAAGTTGACAAAATTTTTAAAAATATAATTCCAATAAAACCTTTAAACAAAGAAGAATTACATACGTTTTATTCTGTATCTCATTGTTTTATTTGTAAAAAACTATTTGCATTCGATGAAAAAAAAGTTAAAGATCATTGTCAGTTTCGTGGTGCTACTCATTCATCTTGTAATCATCTTGACCTTTTGTTATCTGCGAAACTGACCCCATGACACTTGTATTATTCTACAATCTCCCTCCGGCTACGATAGTTATTTCTTAATTAAAGCACTCAGTCTTAATGTAAAGAGAAAAAAATAATTTTTCCCTTTACAATTATAATTAATAAAGAAAGATTTATTTCTTTTACGAAATATATAGAAAATACAAATATTAATTTTAGATTTCTGGATTCTTATAGATTTATGTCTTCCAGTATTAACAATTTATCCTCTTATTTACCTAATGATAAAAAAATATTCTTAAAAGTTTTTATACATCAAATACCGAGTTTGAATTACTATCAGGTAAAGGAGTTTTTTCCATATGGATATTTAGATTGTTCGGAACAATTAAAAGACACAACATTTCCGAAAATAGAATCTTTTTATAGTTCCATTAGTGGTAAAAATATTTCACAAGATGAATATTGTTTTGTCTCAAACCGTTTTTGGAATACTTTTAATATCAACAATTTACAAAAATATGCAGAATTATACCTTAAAACTGACGTTTTCTACTTTTGGCTGATATTTTTGAAAACTTTAGAGATATGTGTCTAACAACGTACGAACTAGATGCATTGTGGACCTATACAGTTCCAGGTTTAACTTATCAAATTGTTTTGTCACAAGGTATCGAATTAGAACTACTACTAACTGACATTGACATGCTTTTATTTATCGAAAGAGGTATTCGAGGAAGTATATCTCAATGTTCGAATAGATATGGTAAAGCTAATAATAAATATATGGAAACATCTTACGATTCAAAATTAACTCAATCTTATTTAATGTATTTTGATGTTAATAATTCATATGGTGCAGCAATGAGTTTACCATTACCTCAAAAAAAAAATTAAATGGAGTAATCTAAATAATTTTACACCTAATGTTATTTTAAATATTGCTGACGATAGCGCCATTGGATATATATTTGAAGTTGATATAGAATATCCTAGAGAACTTTTTCAATTACATAAAGATTTACCACTTTGTCCGGAACATTTATGTCCACCAAAATCAAAACTTCCAAAATTGCTAACTACATTTTTTATTAAAAAAAAAAATGTAAATCATTATCGAAATTTAAAACAAGCTTTACAATTAGGATTAAAAATTATAGAAATAGTTAAAGTATTAAAATTTGATCAATCATGTTGGTTAAAAAAAAACATATTGATTTAAATACAAATTTACGAAAAGAAAGCAAAAATGATTTTGATTTTTTTTTTAAGTTATTAAATAATGCATTCTTTGGAAAAACAATAGAAAACGTACGCAAACATAAAGATATTAAGTTAGTAACAAGATGGATTGGTAGATTTGGAGCAAATTTTTATATTTCACAACCAAATTTTCATAGTTGTACTTGTATTTCTAATGACATTGTTCTTATCGAAATGTCACGATTAGAAGTAAAAATAAATAAAACCAATATTTAGTAGGTTTCAGCATTTTTTTTTTGGATCTGTCAAAAAAACGTTTCTTTATGACTTTCATTATAACTATATAAAAAATAAATTTGGATCTAACGCAAAACTTTTGTATACAGATACCGGTTCTTTAATATATCTTTTTTTTTCTCGTTGACGATATCTATCAACATATTAAAGAAGATATTCATTTATTTGATACTTTAGACTATCCTTATAACAACGTATATACAATATGCCCTCAAAAAGAAAAAAATTTAGGATTAATGAAAGATGAACTAAATGGAACAATTATGTTAGAATTTATAGGTCTTAAATCTAAAACGTATTCCATAAAAGTATATAAAACACAAATGGAATTAGAAAAGATATAAAAAAATGAAAAATCAAGGAATAGATTTAAAAGAAACTGATAATTTTATTCAAAATTATAACATTATAAAAAAGCAAAGGGAATTAATAAAACTGCACTTAAAACTATAACTTTTAATGACTATTATCAACGTATTTTTAATAATACTTGTAATAATGTTAATCAAAAAATGATTGTATCAAAATTACATAAAGTTTATACATTTAATCAGACAAAAGTTGCTCTAAATCCTTACGACGATAAAAGAATCGTCAATTACAAATATACAGATACTTTACCATGGTGATTTCCTTAAAACTAAAATTTACCTAATAAAAAAACAATATTCATGTTTTTAATTTTTCTAATTTATCTATTATCTGTTTCGAATAAAGCACCTAGAACAAAAAGTAAACCACAATATTAAAAGGTTATATTCTAAAAAATTAAATATATCAAAAAATATCATAATAAACAGGATATACAAAAAAATTACTATTTTTTTTATTTTTTTTTTAGAATAAATCAAAAAAGAATGACTACACCAAGAACCAAACTTTTTGATGCACCATCATCGTCGTCGTCGTCGACATCGTTGACAACAGCACCAACAACAACAACAGCGGTGCCATCATCATCACAATTGGTTGATTATAGCTGGGATGAAGATGGAACATTCGAAACTTATGATCCTATCCGTTACGTATCCAACCATTTGGTACTGCGACAAAGTCCGATAGGTGCTTCAAAAAGTGTAAAAAGGGAATTTCGTAGATTAGAACGAATAAAACATTAGTCTCATCATCAACAACAACAACAAAACCAACTATCCAGGCAGGCATTAAATTAATAAATTTGTTGAATACCAATATTTACTTCATATAATAACTAAATTTACTTTTTTTTCAGATTAAATTAAGAAAAAACACACCCAGAGGCTCTAGCTCCTAGACAATTTACCTCTGAAGCGGCTGGATTCGATCTTTTCAGCGTAGAAGACCACACCATTGAACCATCATCAAAAATTGACACAGGCATACAAATTGAAATACCACAAGGATTCTACGCTGAAATCCATTCAAGATCGGGCCAAATATGGAATCGACGTCGGAGCGGGCATCATTGATCAAGAATGTATTTATAGTTTTATTTAATCATTCAAATATCACATCTAAAATTTGTAAATCAGACAAAATTGCACAAATCATCATCAAAAAAAATCTATTAATTGCATCGCATCTAAAATTTGTAAATCAGAAAAAATTGCACAAATCATCATCAAAAAAATCTATTAATTGCACTTTTGTATCGACTAACAGTATTCTTTTTGAGAAATTAGGGGGAAATAAAGGTTTCAGATCATCTGATAATATTAAATAAAATATTAAAATATGTTATGTATTTTTTATATTAAAAACCTATACTAATAACACACTATAAGTGCAAATTTTTATAAATCCAAACCGAATTTATATTAAAAAAAGTTTAACTTACAAATCCAGTGACATACCTACTTCAAGATGCAGAAAAACAAGACATTAAAGAAGGATTCTATGAACTTCAATTGCAAAAAGTTAAATATCCAGACATTTATTTAGTTGAAAAGGTGTTAAAACGTAAAAACAATAGAGTATTCGTAAAATGGTTAGGTTTCAGTGATAAGTATAATAGTTGGATAGATAAAAATAATGTAGAGTGACTTAATAAAATAAATATTTTTTTCATATACGTTTTATTTCCATGTTTTCTACAAATAATTTATTGATCTTTAAACAAAAAAAAACAGTATTTATAACTATATAACAACTTGGTGTTTGATAATGCACAATGCCAAGTAGTGCCATATGGATCCTTGTGAAAGTGACATTCGGGAACTTTCTTAAACTTGTTTAGCTTCGGTTCACTCTCCAAATTTTTTCCGCACTTATAAATTTTCTTTGAAAATTCACCTTTTCATCTCCTTTGACGTATATTTTGAGGGCATCATATCTTTTCATCGCATGTTCTAAGATATTTGCTATTTCGTTCAAGTCTACTAAACCAGACTCCCATATTAGACCATGATATGAGTTTTCGAGATAAGATATCGTTTTTAAATCCTGGCCTTTTAACATGCTTTTGTCATATGGTGGTTTGAAAAGAAAATTTGAACAACGTGTTCCATCATACACAGCTAGTTCTTTTGGAATAAATCCAGAGGCACAATTAAATCTCTGGATATCAAGACACAAAATTGAATTTTCTCCTGCCATAGTTCGAATTACGAGACCCACTAAGTAAAACCAACAACACATAAAATAAACCGTAGTAGTTTTTTTTTACATTTTAATTTGCATATTTTTGCACTGTTCTATTTTGACATTAAAATCATAGACCTAATACTATTTACACCAAATACATAATTCGCTAAACAAGGATCACAAAATTTTAATAACTTTACTCTATGTTTTAAGTGTTTATTAATATTTTTTTCAACTGAACAATTACATCTTTGGCATAAAAATTGTATTCATTTATAGAAGGCTTACGTATATATTAATTATGTGTGCTATACATATTTTTAATCACCTGGTATAAGCTATTATTCGAAACAAATATTATTTATTAAAACATTATTATTGCTCATCTCAATACTACACAAAGATCTCCTTATCTACATCCTCGACCTTTTCTTATCTGCGAACCTGACCTCTAGTCTTACGTCGTCGAAAATTAAAACAAGCTATTCTCGGTATTTTTCCAAAAACTAATATTTTACGTATTTATTCAAACATTGCTCATCTCAATACTACACAAACATCTCCTTATCTACATCCTCGACCTTTTCTTATCTGCGAACCTGACCTCTAGTCTTACGTCGAACATTAACAGAAAAACAATTCTCGGTACTCGACCTTTTCTTATCTGCGAACCTGACCTCTAGTCTTACGTCGAACATCAACAGAAAAACAATTCTCGGAATTCGGCGAGGCGAGGCTCGGCTCATGAAATTATACCAGAGGTGCGGCGTGAAGCCCTACAAACATTCTATTTTTTTTTTACCACATGTGTTGTACTGTATAACTGCGTATTATTACTATTATTGCTCGTTTAAAAGATAAACAAGATCATCTAAATTGTTTACTTATTACGACGTACTGCATGGCGGTAGTAGTCTAGAAGTTAAAAATTTGACAAAAAACAAATCTCGGTGTCGACGGTTCGAATCCAGGCGGGCGCGTGGGCTTTTTTTTTTTATAAGAAACAAATTAGTAATAATTATAGGGGTGCATGTGTGTGAATGCCAAAAAGACACTTCAAATATAAAAGGCCTTTTTGAACCCGTACACTAATAAGGCCCTTCTGGTCAACAGCCTCTGGTCATTGTCGACCACTTCTTCTTCGGCCATTTTCAGGAATTTTTCAGGATTGTGTCACTTCGTCGCCGAAGAAGTTGGACACACCCAATCTTTGGACAGACAGGCCATCCTCGGTCACAGTACCCCGCCTTGTATACTACTATATATATATATATATATATATATATATATATATATATATATATATATATATATATATATATATATATATAAATATAATATATATATATATATATATATATATATAAATATAAATATATATATATATATATATATATTTTTTCCTTTTTTAGTTTTTTATTTTCTTGGGATTTTCTTAGGGTCCTTGTAAAAGTAAGATGTGTTTATGTTCTTATTCACACATTTATTAACGTTTCGGTCTATTTTGACCTTCTTCAGAATACATTGAAGTTAGGAACTAAAACAATTTTAACTGCTAAATCGTGTTCTGTATTGTACAATTTTTTACTTTCACTTACCTAGGAACAATCAATCTAGCAAAATGAATTGCTTCAGTAATAAACTATAATTTTTTGGACAATTTATCATAAAACACAAATTAGTTTTAGTCATTACACGTAAGTACATTTAACACGACACTTACTTACACCAACACTTCAGTCTCTATTGGGACGCAAGAAAGAAAGCTTCGAAAATGCCAAAACTGTTCTTTTCAGAACAACAGTAGTGAACGGATGTACACCCGGAATGAAAACACATTGTATTTTTCCATCCGTGAATGAGTAAAAATCAACGCAATATATATATATATATATATATATATATATATATATATATATATATATATATATATATATATATATATATTAAAATAATACCATAGATGCATATAAATTTGAACAGAGCCTAAAATTACGTTCAATATATGGGGGTCTACGCATTACTTTGAACACAGCAGAAAGAAGAAAGTGTGGTAAAATGTTGTTAAGGTTGTAAATTTAAACAAGATATAATAAAAGGGCTTAATTTGCAAAATCTTAATACTAGGTACCTTCTGCAAATAAAAACAAAACATATTTTTTAACTTGAAAAGTTATTAAGAACTAGTTGACGATAAAGAAAATAAACGATAAATATATTAATAAATTTAAACTTTTGGTTAAATAGTTTTAAGGTCTTCTTTGAACGTAAAACTGCCTCTGTATTCTACTGGATTCCTTAATTTTGATGAAAGATATGTCTTCCGGATTTGGAAAGACGAGTGTTGAGTGGTTCTGGCCTGAACGTCTAAGGCAACTTACCTTAAACCCCCTTCATTATTTTCCAGAAATTTTGATACAAACACTGTTTTAGTTTCTTTTCTTGTTCTTTCATTATAAGTAAATTCTACAAGTACATATTGATGAACAGGAACGGTGTTCATCTGAATTGAGAAATTATTGAAGGAGTTGTCACCGGCAGTCGATTGGAGAACTGCCTACTGAATCAGAGCTAAGCGATAAGGCTGCTCGCCTTTTCCGCTCTAATGTATCAAGATCTTCTTCTCCTGACGAATCCGTATCTACTACGTATTCACTACTACTATCTCTAGACATGCAATTTCTATTGAGTGTTTTTTAGTTTTTCAAGGGCTCTTTATATAATTCTTTGCTCGTTGACCGACCATATTTTTCGAGATCTTAAAAACTAATACTTTTTCCTTTACTATTGACTCTGGAGGAGCAGTTTTATCATTCTCTACAAGCTCCTGACCAATCTAAAACTTCGTTAGGGCTATAGGGAAAAATACCACATTTTATAAATCCTGAGATTAGGTTCTCAGATTTGTTCTATGGTGCAACAGCGTCAAATATTTTTTTATAAAAGTATTTTCGCTTTTATTTTGACAATGTTTGAGATTTTTTTTCTTAGCAACTGTTTCCAAACATCCAATATAGTTCTCCACTTCTTTTAGGGGGGCATAAAATAAAACAGCGAGTGGCTGTGCAATATGAGTAGGACTTTCAGGTAGTCAGCAATATAAGATAGTGTTTTCTTCTGAGGCCCTTAAGACTTCGGAAAAATGGCTAGAAAGATTATCGTTCATAAGCACTACTCTTCCATTAATATTCCGTTGGCATGGTACGAAGAAATTATAGAACCAATCTGCGTGTTGTATTGAAAAAAATTTATATTTTTTCGTTTAATGTGCAATGAAGATAAATAATATTGTCAAGGGTAGAGCATATATTGCAACAAAATATTTTAAGTAAATTATATTATTGACCGTTTTTGTTACTGACAAAAGCACGTTTTCTATTTTTTAACTATAATTTATTATTTACTTGTATTAATCTGGTAGATAGTGGTTTGTGTTCATATAAATTATGGTTGTAATTTCTTTTTTCAGCATTTCAAGCAAGTTATTATAGATGTCTTCTCATCGTTATTTAAGCCAGAAGAACTAGAATCCTGGGGAAAGGCATTAAGAATTATTTTCTTAGTTATTCTTTCTGGATTGTCTGCCGCAGAGCAATTTAGTACAAGAGCAACTAAAACACCATAGTTCATTTTATCAATTTATATAGATTACCTCAATAATTAAAATGAGTTTTGTAATAAAAATAACACTGTTTTTTTACAATTTTTAATTTAATCACCAAAAAAGAAAATATTGATAGATTACGTGACCTAATATTGGGGATGACTCATTGGATTCGTATACCTGGGTCCCTTGTGTATCCTCCTGGAGAAGTTGTCATCCTAGGCTATCCACTAGCCTTCTTTTACAAGGCGACGAATCCTTTACGCTGATGGTGGTAGGCCAGTGCTGTCACAGAGTAGATTAAACAGTAGCACAATCACAAAGCTATTTATTTTGAAACTCTCTGACCTCCCTATTGGCATTAAGTCACATATTATATGTTCAGATAAGATTGATACTAAGATGCAGAGCAGTATAGTAACCCTTCGTACTTTGAGGTCCTCCCTACAAATATTATAAACTAGAAGTGTTGAAAACTTTTAGTATATTGAAAAAAATTTAAAATCAAGTTTAAGATTAGACAGGCCCAGAGTGATTTTCCCAACTAGGGTACTTTGCGGAATCTCTGGCAGGAGACAGGAACTTCGGTATACGTTTTATATTATCTGGAGGATTATCTTGTTTTCGGGTTTGTTAATAGCCTGGGAAGTATTTAACAATATTGTGAAAACATTGCCTTAGCTAACATACTTAAAAAGTCATGGGGGATATACCCTCATACATCCCGCCGTGGCTATGCCATTGACTCCTAACTTGTTTAAATTGTTCTATAAAAGCATGTAGGATTTGTTGCTATAATTACTAAAACGTTTATTTTAATTATAATTATAATTATGTAAATTTTGTTTAACAAATAATCCATGATTAATAAAATTTATTTTCTTCCTGTAGAATGTGCATTTACTAGGCTGCCTACTCTCTGCATACCTACATAAGTAAATATAGTCTATGATAATATAAATGTATACCTTTTAAAAACAAATTAACATGTCATATTTCTCATAGTATTCGTACATTTTGTTATGTAAACAATTATTGATAAATACTTTTTTTTAACTTAATTTGTGAAGAAGAAACTGATTTATGTTAATTTGATGAATTGGCATCATGACTCACTATAAAAAAATTAAAAGAAATGATTAAAATCATGCCTTAAATCAAGAATAGTAAGAGAACATAAATAAAAACTTTATAAGTTTGAGAAGCTAAAAATATACAGGGTGTCACGTTAAAAAACTGACTAAGCCACTTGATTCTGCAAATGTAAAAGTTTCAGTTTTTACCATCTCGGTAAGTAAAACGATAACCGAGTTGCGATGGGATTTCAAAATTACAATATTTTTAATTTCGTCCTGTACCTCAAAAACGAAGCGGGCTATGAAAATGTTGTTTAAGGCATCCATCCTAGGTGTCAGAAAAAGTAACACAGATTTGCAAAATCCGAAACCCTGTATATTTGCTAATAAGGCAGATAGGCCACAATATGAACGAAAATTGGACACCTTATGCATGCATGCAAAAAAAAGGTATTCATGTTTTTTTCTGCCGTTCTCGTAGTTTTTGCGAAAATTGAGTTTAGAAAAAGAGTTTTTTAAGGTTATTTATTTATTTGGAGAATTAGGATACAGACAGATAAAAAATATCCAAATAGTATCCACTAAATACTCTTATAGGTATACAATCTTAAAGAATCGTATTTTTACAAGATTATCAGCAAAAATACAAAAAAAAATTATAAAAACAATATGTTATGAATTATAATGTTAAATGAATTAAAAAACATTGAAAAAAAGTCGATTTGCATTTTTGTTTACCTAAACACTAAGCCTATTTATTAATGAGTGTGTATCAAAGTTAGTATGCGAATTGCATTGTTGTTAGTATTATTGTTTTCTAGATCTTGTTGCAACGTGCAAAGAAAAGTGGGAAAGTAGATCTGGTGCATCGTATATGTCTTTAAAAATTTTAAATACAGAAATTAAATCGGATTTTTTTTTGGAATTTAAGAGTGGGCAAATTGAAACTTAGATGTTGCAGTAATACTAGCTATTTTATAGATTCCATTAAAACTCCACTTTAAGAATCTAATAAACTAATTTTGTATGCATTTAAGCCCTACAATATAGTTTTGATAAAAAGGAGTCCAAAGTACACAGGCAAAGTTTAACATACTATAGATCAGCCATGTCAAACTCAATGTCACTGGTGGGCCAAAAGCATGAAGACCATCGACTAGGTGGGCCGCAAAACCTTAACCTAAAGAAGACAAACTACTGAAAATCTTGAGAAAAAGTACTATTATAGGACCAGTCTGTTTATTAAATTTCCAATAAAAAGGACATTACCAAAAACTACAAACATTAAATTCTTTTGCCAGATATTTGACATCTTTTGTCTTTAATTAAGTTGTCTATTTATGGCGCGAATTTATCGGCGGAAATAACTTTTAAAACTGCGTCCAATTGTGCGTCCGTCAATCGCGATCTATCATGTCTTGGTATTGGCAAATACTTATAAAATTCGAATGTACCAACACTATCAAATTTTTGTTTTAAATGGGTCTGACACTGAATCTCAATTACTTCCATTTGCAAGTGAGGGGGAACTTTATCAATATCGATAGTGAAAAGACCAGTAATAAGAGAAAAATTGTTTTCTTGGGTCTTAAAACCCTGAAAACGCTTCCCAAATTCTGCCAGAAGGCTTCTCATTTTCTCTGAATATATTTTGTATGATATTGGGACACTCGTGCTTTCCTGATATGCCTTACAAGTCAGAAAATGTGACAGATTATCCTCTGCTAACTGTTTTTCCCACAACATCATCTTACACTTGAAAGCTTTCACATGATCATGCATATCTGTAATAACTTGACGTGGTTCTTGTAATTTCGTATTTAGGTCCGACAAGTATTTTGTGGTATCTACCATAAATGAAAGATCTTGTAAAAAAGGTACATCGCATAATAAGCTGATATCTTCTCCTTTTGTTTCCATGAGAACGTGTATTTCTTCTTTGAGTTTCCAAAACCGGTCGAGTACCATAGAACACGAAAGCCATTGCACCTCTGCATAATATGGTAAACCAGTGTGCTCACTTTCCAAATCACGTAAAAATGCAGAAAACTGTCGCTGATTAAGGCCTCGTGACCTTATGAAGTTTATAATTTTTTGCATTGACGTTAAAACACTTTCCAACTTGATCAATTTTGAGCATAAAACTTCTTGGTGAATTATACAATGAATATGATGAAAATCTGGTTTGTCACTGTCCGTTTCTCTAATCTTTTTCTGTAATATTTTAACGATGCCATTTTTTTCTTCAGTCATTGAAGGAGCTCCGTCTGTTGCAACGGAACACAGTTTTGACAAATCTAAATTGTACTTTTGCAGAAGTCCATAAACAGCATTGAAAATATCCTTTCCAGTTGTTGTATCATGCAAGGTACAGTAATTCTTCATACACATTGATATCTGTATCAACCGCACGAAGAAAAACAGCGTGGTGCGTCACACCACACACATCCGTACTTTCGTCACAGGCAATAGAAAATGCAATGAAAGAGAAATTTTGTCTTTATCTGATCACTTATATTGGCAGCCAACTCAGTAACTCTTTCAGCGACAGTATTCCGGGACAAGGATATATTTTGAAATGCCAAGGACAAGGACAAGGATATATTTTGAAATGCCGCTCCCGGGACTTACAATTTCCGCGGCCTTTACAAGACACTCTTATAAATTCACCTTCAACAAATAGTTTTGAGTGTTTCGCGATCAACTCCGACAGTACGTAGCTCGCTTGAAGGACAGATTTATTTTCTTGCTTTGGACGTGTAAACACAAGCTGCTGACCTTTCAACCGTGATTTTAACTTATTTAACTTTTCGTTTCTGACCATGCCTGTATACTTGTCAAACATAGTTTTATGAATATCATAGCGACGTTTTATATTATATAATTTTGGGACATCGACTGTACTATTACAAATCAAAAAAATAATTTTTTCTTTCACTTCACAGCAAAAAAACTCTAATTCCCACTTTTCTTGAAAGATACGATGCTCATCTACAAGTTTCCTCTTACTTCCACTTGGTTTTGAAAGAGACATGTTAAAAACTGTATCCGAAATAAATTATAATAAGTACTGTTAGCTGTTGTAACAATAAGTACGCAACTCAACTCGAAACTCTGTCGCAACTGACTAAACACTGAACGACTGAACTCAATCGAACACGGCTTGTGATTTCTCGAGTTCTTTTCAGAATGTTCAGATAGAGTCATCTGTGTTAGAATTAAAGTCTATATAATACTATTTATATAGACTTTGACAATTTCGAATCAAATATAACTCCAAGATATTAGATCTTATTTACCCTTGACAGGGGATTCTTATTATTTGTATGTATTGTATCACATTAAGATTTGTTTATAAACGAAATACTAATTTTTTAAAAAATAAATAGTAACTGTGCAGACTTTCTAATAAACTTATGTTATGTTATGTAGCCCCGGATGTCTTCCTCCAAACGCATTTTGAACTAGAAATAAAAAATAATTTTTTCTTGAGTTATGGCAAAATTTGTCCGCGCGCTTGCTAAGAAATTCAAGATTTTTCTCTTGGTCAGAAAAGAGCGGAAAGGAAAATCAATGATGAGTTTAAATTAATTTATCTCAGGAAGTATTATGTTACCGAAAAAAATCCATGTTTTAGAAAAAAATAACAAAAATTATAACTTTTTGTGGTCCTTTGGGTCAAGTGTGAGCACTCTGCTCATTCTTAAACACAGGTACCATTTGCACAAAAAGTTAGTGCACATTAGTTTTTTGCAGTTAGCCAACCACTACTGGTAATCAATCCACAGAATGGCAACTTTTAAACTAATTTATCCATAAAATATGCTTAAATAATGCATTTTAAAATGGTGGTCTTCCCTAAACTATAGCAGAGACTAAAAAAAATAATCGTAAAATTTTTGAAAATATAAAAAACTTAAGTAATCTATTCCCAACTTAATCTATAATTAAAATGTTTTGGGGTGTTAATTAATTAATTTTTAATGAAATTTAGATTGTCACGTTTAAAAAACCATGGAACTAAAAAAGTACAATCCCACGCTCCTAGGAACATTTCAGTTAAGAATATGTGAAATGAACTACTTCAAATATGTAAGTTTTCAAGACATTTTACTCTTCATTTTCTTTAGATTCTGTCACATTTACGAATATTTCAAAGTTTGTTAATAATTCAATTAATATTATTGATAATGAAACCCAATGTTAAGGCTAAGCTACCAACGTTTAGGAAAATATATTTCCTTTCTCAAGGCTAGTTATAGTGGTTTTCATCAGTCACAATAAAATGACTGCACTTATGAGACATTACATAGATAGACGGCAGCTTAACGTTGGATTTCATTACTAACTGATGAGAATTGTAATTACATTTACCTAAAACGGGTAGCTTTAATGTACCCATATTTAATGTATGAATTTCAAAAGATGTGTTATTCGACTCCCTTTTTCAGTACTTTTTTTTCTTCAAAACTGCGCCAGCTGTCAGCTTGAAATATTTAGTCCCTGCAAAACACATTCAGCGCCAATGCAATTTCGTAAAATCCACTCACTAGACCGGCTATAAGACACGTTTGGCCAGGAATATAAACAATCATTAATGAATAAATGGGGCGGACAACGCAATGTCCCAGCAAATCAGACGCAGATGACCGTTCTGGCGCTGAAAATGTGTTAACATTTTTATCTTCACTAATTCAAAAAATGGTGTGAACACTATAGAGCTTTTTTGTATTTATTAAATAAACATAATAATTACCCAAATAAATGTGATTATACTTTAATGTGACCTTCGAGGGCGTGGGTTTTGATTAATCAAGATATTTATATTGATCTCAATATTTGTTTTTGAAAAACGAAATACAATTTTCCTCAACTCTGTATACTTTTTAGCAAGCTCGCTGTCCCACAGTGGCGGCTATTCAGATGAAGTAGGTGAAGTGCTACTTCACCAGCAAAAATAAACAAGCAAACATCTAACTATATTTATTATATATCTCTTAAAATTTAATTTTTTACATTCATTTATTCACCTAATTGGCAAAAAATAAAAAAATAAAATATCGAATAAATATTTTACTTGACCGTTGGCGGCATGTCTTTTTAAAACTTTCAATCGAACTTTATTATAACAACTATAAGAGTGGCGCAAACCGCTTCGACTTTGCTGGAGGTGCTATGTTTAGTTTACGATTTTCATACTACGTTGCCATGACAACGCGTACGTGATGACGTCGACCGCATGGAAGATTAATGTTAACCAGCGCCATACAACGCATTCGGTGAATTGCTAACGCAGTACACTACGCCCACATGTCGTTCAGTTTGGGGTGGTTGTTTACTTTTATTTTCGCGGATTTCGATGCCACCGATTAGTTCCTTTGCAGTTTACTTGACTGTTTTGTGTTATATTTATTTATGGTGTTGTTACAACTTTATTTGGTGTCGGGTTTATCAATTTATATTATTGATGAATCCGATCACGGATGTGGTTTGCATTTTGTTGGAAACTCCATTTAATCGATGGAAGGAACAAGATCAGAGTTTTAATCGTCATCCTGGTTTCCAGCGTTCAAATGGTTATATAGTAGTCAAATATTACAAAAATTGTTTTACTGGCCTTGTCAAATATTACAAAAATTGTTTTGCTGGCCTTGTTTAATAAATATTCAGTGTGGAATAAGGAAGGATTTACAGGTATGTTAAATATATGAAGGTCTTTACATAACCATGAAGTCTCGGTGGAGCATTTAAAATGCGAATTAATGCTAAAAACATTTGTAAAAAATCAAAGCAATATAGCTGACACTTTTAACGAAAACGTCCGATTAAATAAACTATTTATGTGCTTGGTACCTGACGCAGTTTTGTACCTTGCAAAACAAGAGTTAGTCTTTCACGGCCATGATCAGAGCAGCGAGTCAATAAACAGAGGGAATTTTAAAAAGCTTTTAGGTTTATTAATATCGAGAAGTTCCCAAGAACTAAAAGCTCATCACAAAAAAACTAAAAATGTTTTTACTGGTGAGTCGAAAACTATTCAAAACGAAATAATTAATTATTAATTGAATTTAATTGAATGCATTTCTGATTATTTAAATAATGAACACACAGTTTTTTTCTGTGCAAGTGGATAACACCACTGATATTACGCAAACCTCCCAGTGGTCCATAATTTTAAGATACGTTAATTCAGAAGGTTCAGTAGTCGAGCGATTCTTAGGATCTTATAATGTCAGCTCCGATAGAACGTCGGAGAATTTATATTCTCTATTGGATCAAATTTTGGACCAATCTGACTATTAACATAAATTAATAGGGCAATGTTACGATGGTGCAAGTGTAATGTCTGGCCATCTAAATGGCCTTAAAAAAAAAAGAAAAAGCACCGCAGGCTGTATTTGTCCTGATGCAGCAAAGTTTTAAAATATTTCTAAATGTCGAATTTTTTTGCAAGCCTTAGTGGTATTCCCTCATTTTTTTATTTCTCAGCCAAACGAACGTATGCTCATACATCTGCATCTACGAGACGTATACCAACAATTACAGAAACTCGTTGGTCTTCAAATTCGAAGAGAGTAAATGTAATTGTTCAAGTTGCGTTCTTCAAAAAAAATCGTTTGACATTTATTTTTGCATATCCAATATAAAACGCTGTCGTGAGGCGCTCTGTAAAAAAAGAAATGAACATTTTTTTAATACCATGTTTGATAAAGCAAATTCTATTACAGAAATAAATCGTTACAAACGTGAGCTCGCTAAGCTTTCACCTGAAGAAATTAGGGCTAAGTATAGCACCCTTTTTTATGAAATATTGGATTTTAATTGAAATGACACTAAGCTTTCAAGCCTCTGAAAAACTTACATTTTATGTTTGGCAGATTCTGCTAAATTTTCCGAATACAGTTTAAATTTTCCGACTGGCCCGTTTGAAAATTTGTTACAGTTATATAGGGAAATATTTTCAAAAAGTCAACGACTTAAAAATAAGCTTGGTCTTATTTTTGCCAATGACAGTAATTGGAATATATTGCTGCAAAGCAAGTAAAAAAAATTAATGAAAATAAAGATATTTTAACCAATGCATAAAAAGTGTTTTCCCTTATTTTGACAATACCGTCGACAAGTGCTTCAGTGGAAAGAAGTTTTTCTTGCCTCAAACATGTAAAAACTTTTTAAGAAATACAATATCTCAAAAAAGACTTACTTCTCTAGGCAATATTTCATTTCAAAAGGAATGTCTGGAGGAGATTAGGGCAACTCATCCACTTTATGAGGATGTTATAAATAAATGTGCTGCTATGAAGCATAAGAAAATTGATTTAGTATACAAAATTTAGGTAAGTCGTAAAAAAATATTCTACCCCTTCCACATCCGCTGCATAACAAACACATGAAAAACTGATGATATCATAGGCGCCTCTAAAATGAATCAATATGCAGTTCTAAAGGTCCGAGCCTATTGTCAAACGTAGCGTTTAATGCGAGAGATAAGTGCGCTGTTAAAATGTGTGTTTTCTTGGTTTATACCTCTGATGTTATTCAAGCTATGGTTAACTGCAGGATCCAGGCATATGCCGATGATACCCAGGTTTTTTTGATGGCGACGATTACTTGGAGGGCCAGGCAATAATTAATAATGACCTTAACAGATTTTACCAACTTTATAGTGATCATAATCTGCAACTTAATCCTAACAACTCATGCTGCTTACTGTTTGGTAACAAGAATAAGGTTGGATACTTGTGTAATCATATTAATATCAGCGGTACTAGTCTTCCTGTGGTTAATTCAGTGAAAAACCTTGAAATTTTGGTAAACAGTGATCTTAGATTCATTAAAGATTCAAAGAACATCTTTAAACTTAAAAAAATCTTTGAGTGAGTCCTTAGTCCTATCCAACTTCAACTATTGTGATTTTGTATATGGTTTTTGTTTAGATCCTATGAGGAAAGCTAGAATACAAAAAGTGCAGAACTCCCGTATACGCTTTATTTTCGGGCTAAGGAAATTTGATCATGTATCTCAAAAAACTTCACGGATTAAACTGGCAAAATATAGAATCCAAAAGGCATCTGCATTTTTGTAATTTTATTATTAGGATTATCAACGATCGTAATTCTTCGGCTTCCATTAGCGATCGCCTTGTCTTTGTAGAGATGTTCGTAACGTTAATGTTCGACCATAAATTAGACTAACGGTACCGACTCATCAGAGTGCCTTGTTTCGGAGTTCTTTCAGCTATAATGTCGTTCGTTTATATAATTCGATACCGGAAGAAACTAGTAAATATAAATACCAAAAGTATCTTTTAGATAATCAAGGTAGATAGATTAATGTGCATAAAATTTGTTTATTTTATTTTTTTTTTCACTTAGCTTCTTTTTGGACACCTTTGTACTTTTTCATTTTTCATTTTAATTTTTTTTGTTTGTAATAATAAAGGCATCATT
This sequence comes from Kuschelorhynchus macadamiae, assembly GCA_030620095.1. NCBI lineage: Eukaryota > Metazoa > Arthropoda > Insecta > Coleoptera > Curculionidae > Kuschelorhynchus > Kuschelorhynchus macadamiae. Next base: position 268,849 of record JAUTXW010003327.1, read on the forward strand.
TATTTATTTATTTATTTATATGGGTTCGCCAAAGTAAAGTCCGCATACGGCCTGCAGGCGGCTGTGGCCTAGATCACTAAAATTGGGTATATGGAAAATATTAAAGCACTTTCGCATCTGATCTCTGTTGATCTGAATTTAAAACAATACATCGGTTACATTTACATTCTTAACAACATTCATTTTTCACTTCAACAACTTTTATTTTGTTAAGACATTTCCAGATCTATGCATACAAAGGTTATTGCAAAAATATTATAAATAAAACTAAATAAATATAACATTTTCTTTCTTATAATTAATTTAATATACACGCTACATACTTATATTTCCTGGAAATAAATAATGTTTCTAGACCAATAATATTTTAAATTTTAGCAGCACAACTAATACTGAGATATTTATAAATATAATTTTTTTATGGCCTTAGGCATTGCCTATTTAACCACGAATACAACACATATATAAATAAAAATATATTTATGTAAAACATACATTTCGGGTAAATATACAACCAGATGTCAAGTTAAAGTTATAAAAAAATGTTCCGTTGTTAGGTGTAGTTTAACAAATAAGTCCGGTTATTTACTTGCCTAGAAGGTACTAGCAGCCAGAGACTTAACATAAATGCTTCAAAAAACTTTTGCTTTTGGAATATATTTCCTAAAATATATATAAAATAGTTTGATTTATTGTCAAGCATATTTAAAATAATATCTGGTCAAAAGACAGATATAAATATTCTCTTCATTAAGATTTCTTTTGTCAAAAACAGGTGCTATGCAGATGCTTGAGCATGTTTAACCATGATGCCAAAGCCCATGTTAAGGAACTTGTCCCAGGTTTTGATTTCTTCCTCTGTCATCAGGTTACTAAAGATCTCCATTAGAACGTTTTTGAGCTCCTAAAAAATTAAGTTTGTAAATAGCTTATTTTCAAGGTTGTTTGAACATCAACAATGAATTTTTATTTCAGCATATAGCAGCTCATATATAGCGAAATATGTCGATCGCAAAAATTAAAAAAAAAAACATTTTAGAGACATGAGGACACAAGAAAGCGAATTTTGAAAAATTATATTTGCATGTAAGCAAAATTTACGTTTTTCATTGAACTATTAAAACCATGATGTCGTACAATTTGTAGTAAAATATTTGGAGGCAGTGTTTTTTATATTATTTTTGTAAAAGTCGGCTTGCGTGCTCTCAAGTTTTAAAAGCAATTATAATTTGGAAAGGTACAAGATTATTTTAATGTATTTTCTATAAAAAAAATTGCTTGCAGTCAGTCGCCGTCTTCTTGAATAGTCGTTCTGCGTATGCTTAAATAAGATTATCTCAAAATCATTAAGAGTGAAACGAATAAGCAATTTTCATCACCACCACTTTTACTTAATAGGATTTTTAAGTCCAATTATAAACATGTATACATAAATACATACACACACACACACATTCACCTACCATTCTCAAAAAAAATATTGCTTGAATACGTCAGTATGCTACAATTTTACTAGTTCATATTCTATAGTACACCTGACTTGTGCAAATATATTGAAGTAGTTTTTAGATACTGATATTTTAAACATACTAGCTGGCCCGCTAGACCTTGTTCTGTCTTTTCTTTAGATGGCGCTATGAGTTTCCAGTGGAATTATAAGAATACGGTCGCGTTCACCAGATAGTCCAGAAATGTTATTGAAGAAAAACATTGGTTTTTTAGAAAAAATACGCAACAAAAAATAGTGCTGAGAAGTCTCGGTAACCAGACGATTATTTAAAAAAAAATCATGTAAATTGGTGCTGTAGAACTCTCTTACGAACTTACTGAAAAATGTGGCTTAGTGTTTTAAATATATAGATTACTCCTTCTTGTTCATCCCTAATAGATTCGCATCAAGATTTTACGGGCTTTTCCGGTTTTTTACATTTTATCAGGCGTCCATTTTGTTTCTCTAAATTGGATTTTCACCGGTGTGCCAGTTTATCTTTCTGATTGACTCCTTATGTTTTAGCAATTTTTTTCTCAATTGGATATGTAATTTTTGAGCTGCTATGTGACGCACAAACAGGCCGGTAGACAGACGGAAATCGAATAACAAACAAAAGATATACAATATATTCACGATTACAAATTTGAGATTTCGCAAGCCGATTTTAATAAAACTAGGAATGAATATAGCGAAGTAAAATGTCTCGAAAACATGGTAGAAACCATTGGCGTAAATAATTAATATTTTCTAAGGTTCCGCCAATGCACAAGCGAATTTTATTTAAAAAATTGGGAATAAGATAGTTAGAGACTGCTTAAGGGTATACATACAAATTTGATTCAAATTAAGAACAAAATTTGTCTTTCAACCATCAAAACCACTGGCGTAAATACTTTATTTTATTGAAAATAAGAAATATATTGGGCACTAGTATTTTTTATATCCTTTAAAAACACGATACAAAAAACTTATATTGTTAACACATAATAAATTCTTACCCAATATGCCTTATTTGGCACTCCCCTAGGAACATGACTGGTGCCCTGTTTTCCAAATAACTCTTCCAGAAGTAGGGGACTGTCAATGTTTTCAACTATAGAGGTAAACGCGTACATAAGGGATATGCAGTGTGCCCTAAACCTCTGGTTGGTTTTCAGTTCTTCTAAGGGCACATCTCTAAAGGGAAAGAGTAGATGATACGAAGGATATTTTTCAAACAACCTAAAAAAGAATCAGTGCACATGGCATAAGAATAAAATGCAGAAAAGTTTTATATAATTATGGTATTGATAAATAAATGTCCTTCATGTTGAACACATACCTATTATTACTATGAAACATAAAAATATCAAATCAAATAGGAAAAGTTCGGAAATATTTCCTTTTGAATACTCACAATATAAAATATGCTGAAAATAAGTGATTCCATTCCAAGAAAAAAGTTTTAGTAAATATCTATGCACAAATGCCCCATTTTTGAGATACAGGGTGTTGAAATTTAGAATAAAATATTTTGTTTTTAATTAAGGATCATGTAAAACAACAATAGGACATTTGCGGACAAATATTTAATAAAACTTTTTTCTTGAAATGATCCAAAGAATCACTTTGACAACAGTTTTGAGCAGTTCTGACTTCAATTAAAACTAGATCCAAAGTGCCAGTGGTATGGATCAAAAGAGAATTTTTTTCTCGAAAACGACTAATTTTTCTTAAAAATAACTGGCGTACCATTTTTTAAGAAATTTAACGATGGTTACCCATGGTTATAGTAAAAACCGCTACTTTAAAAATATAGCCCTTAGATACCTACGAGGTTGTTCCAAATCTTAATCATATAGCTAATCATTGTTTCGGTATAACTAAATAAATTAATATTTGATGTTTATATTCTAAACATCTGCGAACCTATCTTCATATGAAATTTGCGTCTTATTTTCTTTAATCTACTTTTAAACGTTAACGCATGTTTTTTGAAACACCCAGGTATATTTGATTTTAATTTTGTAATGAAACAGCAGACCCTTCATAAAATAAAATTTAGTACACTGTTAAAGGCTTACAAATGACGGCCTGTTAAAAAAAATATTATTAAACAAACCAATTATGTAATTTATCTGAAATTTTGCACAAAAGTCAAGTATTACGTAGGAATGAAACGAAAAAATGTTGGTACCAATTCCAGACAGCGAAACAAAATAGCGGTCTAGTGAATTGTTAAAAAAATTATTACTTAAAAACTGCTTATCTAATTTACCTGAAATTTTGCACAAAAATCAAGTTTTATTTAGGAATGAACTGGTAAAACTTTAGTATGAGTCGAACATGGTGAATCAAAATGGCGGCATAATAAAATATTTCAAAGGGCGTGAAAAAACTGCTTATTAGACTGATTTCAGTTTTTGTGCAAGAATTAAGTGTGATATAGGCATGCAGTTAAAATCGTGGTATGAATTGAAAATGGCGGCAAAAATAAAGTGTTTGCGTTCGAGAAAAAATCACACGAAATCTTCACGTTTTAGTGTCCCCAGATGGCAGAAAAACATGTTTCTTAATTCCATCGGTCTGTCTGTCTGTGACTTCGCGACAGCTGTAAAACTAACCTGATTGATTTCAAATTTTCGTTTAAAGTTAGGGTCATATTAGGGATGACCTGGTAATATTTTGGTAAAAATATAATATTTTGGAACAAAATGGTGGCTTAATTATCCAATTTATCCTAAATATTGTACAAAAATCAGGTATTAGAATGAACTGGTAATATTTTGGTACGAATTTAAGACATCGAAATAAAATGACGCCTAATAAAAAACTACTTAGTTGTTTTATTTCAAAATTCGTCCAAGAATGAAGTGTGATATAGAAATAAACTGGTAAAAATTGTAGTACGAATTCAAGATGGAGGAATAAAATGGCGGCGAAATAGACTCTTTAAAAGATAAAGTAAAAAAACCTCTTATTTAATGGACTTTAAAGTTTGCACAAAAAACATATAAGATATATTGGTACACTGATAAAATTTTAGTACGAATTCAACATGACGGAAAAATTGGAGGTCTAATTAAATTTTAAAATATAGAAGTAAAAAAATTCTTATTTAATTTATTTTACATTATATTCAAAAATCAAGTGTGACATAGGTAAAAGCTGGTAAAATATTGGCATATAGCCAATATGGTGGAACAAAGCGGTGGCCTAATTATCCAAAACTCAAATGTTGCACAAAAATCAAGTATTAGAATGAACTAATAACAATTTGGTACGAATCCAGGACGGCAAAATAACATGAGGCCTAATAAAATAAAAAAAATCAACCTGAAAAACTGCCCAAATGCTTCTTAAATATTTTTTTTCGGTTTCAAGGATTCGTGTCATTCTCCTAGGGCTACCTTGTATAAGGAAAAATGTTTCTATATAAAAACGGATAAAATAAATTTGACGTGATTCACTGTTTCTTAAGAAAGCTTTTGCTTTTGAAATACATTTTAGATTTTAAGGGTTTATTCTTCCATTATAGAGCTACTCTGTATAGCGGAAAAATAGGTTTATATATAAAAATTATGTATATACAAAAAAAAATTAAGATATTTGTCAAGTCTCTCTATTTTTTAAAAAAGTTAAACGGTTCTCAAATAATTGAGTTCGGTTTTCTGGGGGCTGTTTCATCCTCCTTGGGCTACCCTGTAAAATGAAATTATGTTAATTTTTATTAGTAGTTGCAATGTTATACAAAGCAGGCCCAGAACTCTTCGTAGAATCTAAAAATGCGATAAAAGCCGTACCAGCCAATTTCAAATAAGGCAGTCCTTGATTATGAGTAGATTCAAAAACAGTAGTGGTGCTATGACTATCAGAAAAATCAATAATAAATATTGGCGGGATATTTAAAATTTATAAAATGTTTTACCTCACTAGAGAAAGTAGGGTAATATTTCATGTTGTCTGTGGATCTACCTATTTTAACTTACTCTAGCAAGTTAACAATGGCGGCTCCTCCATTAGGTCATATGGTCAATGACCCCCCAATGAATATTTCCAAACAAACAAACAAATAAAATAGTACATAATTTATATTTTTTCAATTTTTTTTTAATTTGGAACGTTCCCTATTATTCTAAGCGTATAAACTCGTTCACCTAATTCCGCGATACATCATAGATGCCTCACACCGATCTTCGGAGGTTTCGTTTCGTTGGCATCAATCACGGCTGGCAGCCCGCCTTGACCTCGTGGTTATAAACGGAACCGAGTTTTTTCCGAGTGTTCCCGATCAAATTCACATAGAGGCGCATACGCAATATACGGCTTACGATGACAAAGTTTGGCTCAAAAGCCACGCCGAGAAAACTTAAATATGTTTGCTGCAATTGATGCGTTTAATGTGGATCGTGTGGTAGGTTGTGGTTACGATTGCGTATTTTTATAAATTTTATTTTCAAGACTTTACATTTTGTTTGCTGATTTTGTAGTTTAAATTAATGTTTTAAAGAAAGGTAGCTACAGAGTTTTAGAATATTAAACGCGTTTCCATGTGTTTTCATTCCGGGTGTACATCCGTTCACTACTGTCGTTCTGAAAAGAACAGTTTTGCTGACGTTTCGCCAAAATCACATTTGGCATTTTCGAAGCTTTCTTTCCCGCGTCCGAATAGAGACTGGTCTCGGACGCGAAACTGTTCTTTTCAGAACGACAGTAGTAAACGGATGTGCACCCGGAATGAAAACACATTATATATATATATATATATATATATATATATATATATATATATATATATATATATATATATATATATAGTAATTTGGTACTTCTTTTATTGGTATGCGTGTTCATAAAATTAAAACGATTTTTTAATTATTTGTCATATTTAAAATATTAAAATTTTAAATAATATTTTTATTGTTAACGATTTTTTATTGAAATTACTGTCTCCTTGTATTTAAGGCTTTTTTAATCAATGCACTATCCTAGGTTTCGATGTTCCGAAACGCAGAGAGCCCGAAATTGCCGTGTATTTCGAGGTTTGGTTATTTTGAAAGGTTCAGTCTTAGGATTGGGCAGAAAATTCATTCATTGGCCGTTTTTGGGATATAAAGCCCTCATTTGTTGACTCTTACATTACAAAGAGTGGTCTCAGGCCTTCATTTTTCACATTTATAAAAAAAATATTGTTCAAAAGAAGACGTGAATGGTACAGCAAAGGAATGTCAAAGCACAGTTTTTAGCATTGATACTTTTAAAATTTTAATGATTTTGTGACTCGGGCGCCTGTATTGACTACTGGAAAAAACATGATCGCAGTTCCGAGTCTCTTATTTTTCATCTATGTGAAAAGCATGAAAATATTTTGTATCTATCTGTAAAGCATGAAATAAAAATACCAATTATTATTTCAATAAGGTGTAATATGGTAAGACCAACAAAGGATATGTAATATTGTTGAAACTGTTTTAACATATTTATAGACATATAATACGCTGATGTAGTAATTGATACTGTTTCTGCAAAATATAACAACTAAACACAAAGAGGAAAATATACGTAAATATATAGAAAACAGATTTTAATGATTTCATAGGGCGTAAATCTGGTAAAAACCTATTATCACCATCAATTATAATTATTACATGGCGATCCTGCCAGTTACTCTATGAGGCTAAATAGTTAGAAAGAAAAATTCTTGACATTGGAAACCCAAAACAATAGAAGATATAGTATTGCTCAATCCTCAACTGGAGACGCAACGAATGAAGTCCAGCACTTTACACTGACCGACTGGTTGTTAATGGGTTTGGTCTCATGTGCAATTGTCCTATTATAGGCACTCCATAAAAGGTGTCAAAAACAGCTGAGAAAAACTATCCGAAGAGAAGTGTACAATAACGAGCTTACAAGGCCCCAAAAAGATATAGTAGAAGAAGAAGGATAATTTTTTTTAAGTCATTAGAAAGGCGATCAGCAGAGAGCATATGGAAAATGGGAATAAAACGGAACATTAAAATGTGGTTGGGTGGAAACAATAATTGGTAGAAGTATAAGTAATATATAGGAATATTTATTATGGGCAAAGAATTGTGAAAATTGTACAGGTAACTAATTAGATTATTATTTACATTATATTGTGCGATCGTGTCTATATCTATGCATCAATTAACAAGATCAGCTGTAATATTGTCCGATACAAGTATATCTAATACTGTTTACATATTTCTTTTAACATTAATGAGAGATAAACTTTATAAATTTTATGATTCCTTATTGCAAATTAAAACTTACATAGTAAAATTTAATTACGAACGCCGAAAGACGTCAATTTTACACAAAAAATCGATGAAGCAAAAGCAGCTTTTTCATTATTAAATACTGAAATTTCTATTATTAATAAGAAAATTCAAAATTCAGAACTAGGTGAATATGAAGCCTTATTAATAAGAAAAATCGTTAACAAGTGCAAACAATTTTATCACAAAATATTAGAATTTAGCAAAGAACATATTACCGAGACTATTTTGGACAAAATCGTGTGTAATATTGTTGAAACTGTTTTATGAAACTTATAAACATATAATATGCAGATGTAGTAATTGACACACTTTCTGTACAATGCACAACGTAACGACTAAACACCAAGAGAAGAATATACGTAACCATGATATATATATATATATATATATATATATATATATATATATATATATATATATTTTTATAGGGCGTAAAACCGGTAAAAACCTGTCCATCCACCATCATAAATTATTACAAAAGATTTAATGGAATTACAAGCGTCTGTCGTAGTCATTTTCATTTATTTCATTTTTGAGGTTGATTTTAAAAGGAAGAAACTTATGAAACTTTAATATCCTCTGAATGCCACTATCAGTTCCAATATATGACATTTAGCTGTCAGGTAGATTACTTAAAAAAATTAAACAGCAATAAAAACTTGGACAACATCAACATATTTTTTGTTATAGCTTTTGTTACAATTTTAACAAAAGCCAAGTCGTATTGTTTGACGATACTCTCTCTCAAATGACTACCACAAGTAACTTGTTATATAAATAAAACAATAATTACTTTGTAAATATAGTCATGCCAGTTTCCAAGTTAGCTTGTCCATCAGTGAGCCTGTTCCATGTTGTTTTAATGATATATCTATCCCTGGAAGTCAGTCCATTTACTGGATCTGGATCGTCGGTTCTACCAGTTTCACTCCAAACGTAGCTAAGGATAATCCCCATTTTTTCTGCAACTAATTAACACTTATTTAACAAGTACAAAACAAATACATTTTCTTTCGAATTATGTTTTAGAGAAACCATTGTAACCAAACCAACCAATCAAACTATGAAGCATCTTCAATTCATAAGCGCGATTTTGAATATTTTGTTTCCTTATTTCCGAAGATGTTAGAATAAAGTCTATTAAAATATATAAACGTTACTGTAAAGAGCATCCTGGATAAAAATGTGTATAATCTTACTTTAAAAACCATAAAAGTTAGAGAAACATGCATAAACATTTTTACTTCCATACTGAAAGAATGTAGAAGTCACCCAAAATGGTGACTTTAGAAGATGTTTAAAAAACCGTTTTCAGCCTTTATCCGTAACGAGACTTTTTATAGGCTTATATCTCAAAAAACTAAAGACAAAATTAAAATAATGAAAAATCGAAAAAAAATGTTATACATAGTTAACAAAATAATAAAAAAGTATAAATGAAATCAGAATATCAGAATCAGATCTTTTTCAATGCAAATTGTGAAAAATATTCGCACTTTCTCATGCAAATAACAATATAATACTTACAGGGGTTTCGATTTGCGCTTAATTGACAACACAAGTTTAATGTTTATATCCTCATATAAACAATATATTTTTATAAATGCCCACTGGCTTGGGTAATACTGAGCTGGTTGATTTTACTTCCCCCGCAAAAGGGAAGTATTATAATCGTGAAAACATCACCGTCCAAGATTTTTTCAGATCTTCACGCCTCGGGGTGCCGGAAAACATGTTTTCTCAATTCCGTCGGTATGTTGGTCTATCGGTCTGTACGTTCGCGGCTTAGCAAAAAAACTACTTACCGATTGACTTCAAATTTTAATCAAAAGTTAAAAGTTATATGGGAAGGACTATTTTGATAAAAATCCATTTTGGTAACATTTTGAAGAAAATCCAATATGGCCAAACAAAATGGCGGCATAGTCAAATGTTAAAAAAAATTGTTATTAAATAATAAAATCAAACTTTTGGAACGAATTCAAGATGAAGAAATAAAATGACGGCTTAACAAAATATTTAAAAATTCAGCCTGAAAAACTACTTAATAGATTGATTTCAAATTTTGTGCGAGAACTAATTGTGGTATAGTGATGAGCTGGTAAAATTGTGGTACGAATTCAAGATGGTGAAACAAAATAGCGGCTAAGTGAAATGTTTGTAATCGTGAAAAAAATCGCAGGGTTTACATATTTTTACGTTTTAGCATCCCTGTCTGTTTATTTCTGTCAGTTCGCGGCGGCGTAGCTAAAAACTACTTACCAGATTGCCTTCAAATGTTGATCAAAAATGAAGAGTATTGTGGGGATGACCTGGCATTATTTTGGTAAAAATTCTATATGACGCAACAAAATGAGGGCCTAGTAATATGTTAAAAAAATATTACTAAAAATTAAATTATCCAGTTTATCCCAAATTTTGCACAAAAACCAAAGAATCAACCTTTATATTTTGGTATGAATCCAAGACAGCATAAAAAATGGCGGCCTAATAAATTATTTAAAAAACTACTTATCAGATAAATTTCAAATTTTGGGCATCCATTATATCACGCATATAGAGATAAACCGGTAAAATTGGGATACGAATTGAAGACGAAGAAACAAAATGGCTGCCAAATAAAATGTCTAAAAAAATCAAAGTAAAAAATCTTAATTTTTTACGTTAATATCTTGCAGCAAAATTGAATATGATGCAGGAATTAAATGGTAAGAATTCAAAATGACCATACAAAATAGCGGTCTAAAAAAAATCAGTGTAAAAAATCAATTTATTTTAAATCATGCCCAGAAAATAAGTGTGGCATAGGTAGAAAATGATAAAATATTGGTACGATTTCGATATGGTGGAACAAAATAACGCGCAATAAAAATGTTTAAAAAGACAGTATACTAAATGAATATGTGCGGTGGAATTAAATTGGGTTAAACTTTACTATTTCTAATAAAAAGAAATAATATAATCGTGAAAAAATCAACCTCCGAGATTTTTGCTGGTCTTTGTTCTGTCTCTGCGCAGCATCGCACAAAAACTACTTATCTGATTGACCTCGGATTTTGCAAAAAAATCAAGTGTGATATAGGAATATACTAGTAAACTTTTAGTACGAATCATAGATGGCAAATCACCATCTTCTTTTTTATGGCGGAAGATAATACATGACAATTTATCTTTTAAATACAACGTAAATCAAAATATGAAATATAAATAATAAGAATAATGCATTTTTTTATATTTAATATTGTGTAATGGTTATTCGCGTTTTTATACCCAAGTACTAATTTAAACTCGAAGTAGAATACGCAACTTCTCAACGGAGCAGATTCCCGTCCCCTTCACACACGACTTTAAGTACCGATCAATAACAGTACCCTCGTAGAGTTTTTCAGAAAATTATATGTACATTTAAAATCGTAGAGTAGCGCCATTGGCAATTCAGGAAGGTCAGAAAAGGCGTTCTTCACAGATAATTTCACAGGACTGGGATATGTGGTAAGTGTCCTGTATCTTACTTTTATTACGTTTGTGTACTTCGAATTTTAAATTAAACAAACAAACAAACAAACAAAAGTATGCTTTATTGCCGCAGAAACATTTTACAATTTTATGAACAAAGCAAAATATACCTAAAAATAAGACATATCAAAACATTAATCGAAAATAATTTCGACAGGTCAGTGCTTTTTTTTAAAAATGAAAATTATCAATTTACCAAATCGTAAAACACACGTTAGAATATAACATAACATTGCAAACAGTAAATGAATCATGATAACCTTATAAAAGTAAACAAACACACATGTACGAGGTGAATAATTTCGATGACATTGAAATCAAAATTGCAACTATGCGACCTTAAACTCTATGTTATTATAGTTATACAAATAATTGTGATGTTAAACAGAAGGTATATTGAACTAGTGTAGAATGTAGTATACAAAAAGAATTAAATTGTTTTTAATCCAATACCTAACAAAAATAATTAAGTTTTAAGTGAATGTTCGACAGTTCTTTTCCCTATATAATGATTTACAAAATTCTATGCTACGAGTTAGGACATGACTCACAAAAGATTTAAGTAAACAAGCGAGTTTAGTGACAATTTAAAGAGACTTACTCACTGAAAAAAAAATCATTAACGCTGTAAAATGGTCTCTCAATGAGATATGCTTTGGTGTTTTTTCGAAATTGTGCAAGCATAGGGATAGATTTTAAATGTACTGGCAGATTGTTGTAAAGTTTTATGGCGTTGTAAATAATTGATTTTTTTATTAATTTTGTGGAAGGAATGGGAAGATAAATATCATGCCTAGAGTTTCTAGTAGGGTATACATGTTGTGGCCTTTCTGGGAGGGTGTTTATATGTTTTCTCAGCAAACATACCGTTTCCAAAATAAATAATGCAGGAAGTGTTAATATTTCATGTTTTTTGAAATAGTATTGGCAGTGAGCTCTATTATTTAGACCAAACAAATAACGAATGGCTCTCTTTTGAAGCATAAAAATTATACGAAATTGCTCGGTGGTACAGCACCCCCAAAAGGGAAGGCCATAGCGGAGGTGCGATTCAAATAAAGAGAAATAAGTAAGTCTGGCAGAAGGAACGTCTAGTTCTTTTGAAACTGATCGAATGGCGAAGCAGGCGGTAGAAAGTTTTTTAGTTAAGGTGTCAATATGATTAGACCATTTTAGGTTGCTATTTATATTTAAACCCAGGAATTTAACCGACTCTACGTATTCAATATTGCTGTTATGTACCTGAAGTGGTTGTAAAGTTCCCTTATAAGATAACGCCACCGTTTTATCGACGTTAAAACAAAGCATATTGGAATCGGACCAAGCCTTAATTATAACCAAGTCTTTGGAGATACTAGAGTGTAAAGACGTTGTATCAAAATCACTCCATGTTATGCTTGTGTCATCAGCAAAAAGGGAGATTCTTCCATTAATTTTAAGGTTCGTGATATATTTAATGTATAACAAAAAAAGAATAGGTCCCAAGACTGAACCTTGAGGGACTCCACTTGTAATCAACTTACAATCAGAATCGGAACCATTAGCCCTTACAAGTTGTTGCCTTTTTCCAAGATAAGATTTGAACCAATTTAAAGAAGTACCACGAATTCCTTAAAAATTTAGTTTGTTTATCAGAATTTCATGACTAACACAATCAAAGGCTTTCGCATAGTCACAAAAAACTGAGGCAGTTGGGTGGTTGTTATTGAGAGATAAGTAGACGCCTCTAAGCAACGTGAACATGGCGTCACTGGTGCACTTCTTGGGTAGAAATCCGAACTGCTCCGGGGATATTATCTGATGTTTCAGGAGAAATGGCATAAGACGGTTCTTCAGTAGCCTTTCGATGATTTTTGATAGCACTGGTAGTAGTGCAATTGGGCGATAATTGCAAGAGTTAGTTTTTTCGCCGCCTTTATGAAGTGGAATAATTATAGCTGTTTTAAGGCAATCAGGGAATACACCTTTTATAAATGACTCATTTATAAATGTTGTAAGGGCCTCTATGACTGGGAGTGGCAAGTTCAGGAATATTCTTATTGATATGCCATCAGTGCTACAGGACGATTTACTTTTGATATTATCTATTACCTTCAATAGTTCTGTGTTGCTAACGGGACTTAAGAAAAAGCTATCAGCTAAATTTTTTGAAGGAGGGAGAAACGAAAGAGGGTCCAAACTTGGCGAGATACTAGAGGTAACATTTTTGCTTACATTAATAAAATAATCATTTAGATCATTAGCTCCTGGCAAGATCTGAGTCACAGGGTTTGATTTGTTTCTGAGGTTATTGATGATGGACCAGGTTTCTTTTGAAACGTTATTAGAGTTTGTTAGACGTTTTCGGTAGTGTAATTTTTTTGGTGAGTAGTGTAGATCCTCCTATAATTACAGATATAGTCGAGAATAAGAAAGGAGTCGGTGAATTTTTTTATATATGAGAGCGAGCGCATATTTTTAGCAGAAATTCGTATTCGTTTCGTGGTCCACAGTTTATGCCGCTTAGGTTTGATATTCTTAAGCGGGAAGGCCTTGTTAAAAGCACTTAAAGTTTTATTTAAAAAAGTTCTGAAGTTTGTGTTGACATTATCAGATACAAAATTCCAATTGGTGTTAAAGCAAATATTATGAAATACTGAGAAATTTGCGGCCGAGAAAATTCTGCCCCGATGGCGAGATCTTGGTAAGGGCCTAATAGGTAAACTAAACCTGGAAATTACCGCCTCGTGATCGGAAAGACCTGAGTTATAGACCTGTGATTGCACCTCTGATGGAGAAAAATCAGACGCCATGTAATCGATGATAGAATAAGAGTTTTTTGAAATTCTAGTTGGCGAGGATACATGCATTGAAAGACCGAAAGAGTCGAATATAGAAATTAGATATTTCTGGATGCCACAAACAGTAGCATAGTCAATATTAAAGTCCCCGCATAGAATTTTTTTACCTTTAATCGGTAGGCTGTCTAGCAAACTTACCAGGCTATTTAAAAATGATTGTACATCAGAGTTTGGTGATCTATAAATACAAATTACATAAAGATCAAGGTTTTGATTATATACTATAGAGAATTCAAAAGAGCTATCCGATAATACCGACATGAAATCTCCATTTAGGGATAGAATCAGTGTTCCCCCATGAGCTGAGTTTTTTCTGTCATATCTAGCTACTGTGGTATACCTCTCAATATAAAAGGGTTCGTTTAGATTCAGCCAGTGCTCAGTAATTGCAACAAGTTGGGGGAACTCCAATTCTTCCAGAAATAGGTACAACTCGTCAGTTTTATTTCTTAGAGAAGCAATATTAATTAGAACCATATTAAGACTAGTAACAACAGGAAGTTTTGAGGAATCTAGTTCCTCAGGACACGTCGTGTTTTCTAAAAATTTTTTTTGGGAGAATTGCTGGTAAAATAGTTTTTATGGCATTCTCTGGTCCTCTGAAGATGAATCGATCTCTCCGAAGATATGTAGGATCCATAGGCTGCAAGATCCGCTTCCACTTCTGCTGCGTTAAATCCGTAAGCAGCATGAAAATCGAAATATATCTTATGTAGGGTTCTATAATCTATAGGAATGCCTTCAGAAGCCAAAAACAGCCTGATGCTTGTATTTGTAAACCCTTCAAAGTGAATTGGCGCAGGTTGGTCGTGCAGGAAGGCGAGATATAACTTGAAGGCCTTTAAAATGGCTGGTTCTCTTAGTCTAGACATGAGAAAACGGTTATCAGAACTTTTTTCGGTTCGCGTAAGCTTCACTGTTGGGGGAGACATTGGATCAAAAATAGGTTCTTGGTCAGTAGGAGCTTTCTTGGAAAGACTGTAGCAGTTGTCACTCAACAAGATATTTGCTTTGCAGGCAGCAATGGCCTCTTTGTCAGAAGATATTATAGTGCCCTTTTGAGAAATCTATAGTTTTCGTTAGTGAGCTGATTATTTTTCGTACAGTCCGCTAAGAACTTTTGGTATTTCCATTTGCGTGGTAACAAATAATAAACCTATAGCTTCCGTTGAAGTTTCGTTTTTTTTGTGGACTAAAAAATAATATAAAATTAAATTAAACACAAATAAAAAAAATACTAATTTTTTCTCACAACTCCCATCGTACAGAATACCACTATACACAGATAACACATTTTATTGATCCATATGGTTATTTGGTAATAACTTTAAAAAATAAGTCAATTACAATTTATACGATTTGTATAGAGTTATTACCAAATAATTATTTTTTTAGTTATCTGTATGCGGTGTAATTAAAATGAAGTAGAGGGAAAATAAAATTTTGATTAATTAAATCTATTTTTACTTAATGGATTTTGATAGCATCACGATATATAAACCTAGAATGAAACATTACGTTTTATGTTTTACTACCTTAATATTTATTTACTTTACATCTTTTTATTCTAAAGTTTTCTACATTTTAATAGACGTTTGCTGTTTTTTGATAAAATTAATATTTAAAAAATCTATAATGAATAATCTTTACCCGACACTTCCCTCGTTATGACTCATTTCTGTTTTCAAGTAAAATGTCCATTTTAGTTCCTTATGTGTTATTTAGTAATAGCAAACAAAAATTATACTTCGCATAGACGATCAATCAGGAAAATAAGAAGTCGTGTTACTGACTGCAGTGGACCACAAGTCTACGAACAGAGTGGTTATTTTATTTACTTAACAACTAAAGGCACCTCCGGAAGGTACTGGCCCAAGCATGTCGAACTCTGAAAACTGTCTCCACGTCCAGTCTCGAACTAATCTAGTCACTATCCTTATAAAAGGAAAGATTCATTGCAAGAAAAGTTCTACGTATGGCCAATCTACCGATTTTTAATTATTTATTTTTTGTTTATACAGAGTTTTGTGCTGATGTGAACACAACTTTTAAAATGAAAAACAGTTACCGTGTTGCATTGTTTATTTTTTATAAAACTACCTGGATAAAAATAGAATATTCCAATTTTTACTTCGCTCGTAAAACGGAAATATTGTAATCGTGAAAAAATCACTCTCCGGGATTTTTTAAGATCTTCACGTTTCAGGGTCCCTAGATCTGTCTGTCTATCTATTCACGGCATAGTTAGAAAACTACGTACTCGATGACTTTAAATTTTGGTCAAAAATTAAGGGTCATATGGTAACAGTATCCAATATGGCGAACAAAATGGCGGTCTAGTGTTAAAAAAATTATTAATAAAAAACTTCTTATCCAGTTTATCTTAAATTTTGCAAAGGCATCTAGTATTATATTGGAATCAACTGATAATATTTTAGCACGAATCCAAGGTGGCGGAAACAAAATGGCGGCTTAATAAAATATTTAAAAATTCAGCCTGGAAAATCTGTGTGCAAATTGTGTGCCATAACTAAATGTGATATAGGGATCAACTGGTAAAATTGTGGTACTAATTCAAGATGGCCGAACAAAATGGCGGCCAAATAAAATGTTTGTAATCGTGAAAAAATCACCCTCTCAGGTTTTACATAGCTTAAAAACTAACCCGATTGACATTAAATTTAAAATGAATTATTAATTTATTAATTTAATATTAATTATTAATTATTAAAAAATTAAGAGTCATATGGTGACGATCTGGTAATATTTTTGTAAAAATCCACCATGGCGAAAGAACATGTAAGCCTAGCGAAATTTTATAAAAATTGTTATGAAAAACTACTCCAAATGCACAAACATCAAGTATGATGTTCGAATCAACTGGTAAAATTTTGGAACGAATCCAAGATATGGGGAACAAAATGGCGGCCAAATAAAATATTTTTAATCGTGGAAAGAATCATCCTCTCGGACTTTACATATCTTCACGTTTTAGCGATTTGTTTAAAAAACTGATAATATGGGTATCATGCAGGATATAAAAATCGATATATATATATATATATATATATATATATATATATATATAGAATCTATGTGTGTGTCCTGAGGATGCAACAATAAAGTTTCGAAACGTCGACATTTTTTTTATTAGATCCTAACCCCAGATAAAACACCACTTTAATATAACAAGGACATCGTTAATGAAAACCATTTAGAAAGATAAGAAAATTATTACTAAAGAAATTAATTATTCAATTTGCCTCAAGTATTCCCTGGGAATGGACTGGTAACATTTTGATTTGAATCCAAAATAGCAAAACCAAATAGCGACCTAATAAAATATTTAAAAAGTCATCCTGAAAATATTATTTATTAAATTAATTTCAAATTTTGTACAATAATTAAGTGTGATATAGAGATAAATTGGGAAAGTTGTGGTTCAAATTTAAGACGGCGAAGCCAAATGGCAGCCAAATAAAAATTTTAAAATATCAAAGTAATAACTCTTATTTAGTTGACTTTGAATTTAGCAGAAAATTAAATGTTTAAACGGGATAAACAGCTACGAATTCGGCATGACGAACAAAATGGAGCGGTATGTGTCAATGTAAAAACTACTTATTGAATTTATTTTAAAATATGCCCCAAAATCAAATATGAAATAGGCAGAAAGAAACTGGCAAAATATTGGAAGGGATCCAGTATGATGGAACAAAATGGCGCCCAATAAAAATGTTTGAAAAGACAGTATATGTAACGCAATACATAATATACTGTGCCTTTGGACTCAACTAAATTGCGTCACACTTCATTATTCCTAACAAATTGAAAAAAACATTATAACGAGGGAATTTACCGATTTTTGAGGTATGTATGTAACTTTATTAATTTTATTTTTATGTTTAGAATTTAAGGAAAGGGGAGCATAAAATTTAATAATGTGATTTTGAATTTTCCTGCTGAGAAAAAAATTAATTATAAATATAAAATAGTATAGTTTATAACAAATTTGGAATATGGCGTATTCCGCACGAGTGAGTGAAATTTAAAAATGATCTGATTACCAATAGTTGCCGTTACTAGTACGTATTCTAACACTTGCTTAGTGATTTATACCGTAATAAGTAATGGAATGGAGACAGTCGTAGAAGAAAAATTATTTTTGTTATATATAAAACATACCTTCTATATCACTCTTATAGTAGTTTAGATATTATGTAATTTCAATTGATTATTATTGATCCAAAATAAGAACAATTACATTTTTTAATAAAAGCTTTATTTTTAATTAGTCAACTATCTTATAACATAATAAAGAAATATGTCATTTTTGTAGTTGTCCTTAAACTACCTTTGATAAATAGGTATATTAGTTAGTTATATACACTTATGTCGAGATATTCGATTTGTTTGCATGGCAATGACTTCGGTGAGTTTAATATATTGAAAGGAGGAAAACAAACAAAAAGCATACCAGAGGACGAATGATTAGCTCAATGTTTAAGGTAACTTGATACTGATATATCTAAAAATGTATTAAGTACGCCTATTTAAATTCTCCAAAACAGTAGACTTATGACATGTTACACTTTTTTACAACACTTCAAAAGAAAGGTCTACCGATGGCTAACCAAAATGCAGTCCGATTTTTAAAATACAACTTCATAAAAAATCACTGGTTTTGTTAAAAAAAAAACGAAAAACATTTAGCTACTTGTTTTAATATAGATACATTTTTTAACATCACCTCAAAGAAAAGGCCGAAACAGGGCCTAAACAAAACGCAGTCCGATTGTTAAAAGAACGTCACATACAAAATTAAATTTTGTAATTTTTCTAATTTTTTTATTAAAAAAAACTAAAAAAGATGTCATCGCCCACCGCGGATGGAATACCTTTGCAATATTAATCCACCACCCTACCACCAAGCTAGAACACCTCACAACAAAAATTTAACGAACCTTGTTTATACTCCGATATTTTAGAAGAGTCTCGGTTAACCGAATGTAAATTTTCAACGGCATTGATGGTTTCTCCTATTCATTGAGGCGATGATATGGTCAAACAGCTGATATAAAAATTGTCGTGTAATAAAACTCGTGTTTTAGTTTCACTGACAAATATGGCTTTCATGATAGTTTCAGTGATAACTCTGGTGTCAAACTAAAGATAATCATCGCTCAAATCGCGATTAAAACACACATGCTTTGTAATGCAACTGAAACAGCCTACCACTGAGCTACCAGATTTCACACTGACAATTGATCGTCACTTGTTTAGGCTTCGCCGAAATAAATGACGAACCAATACGAAGACCGATCAATGCTGCTTCAAATTTGCCTTCAGTACACTGTGATATATTTGCCAATTTAGACGAATTGCCACAAGTGGCGCCATAGTCCGTACGTTTCAATATTGAAATGTGTGGCCGCGGCTTTAGAAAATGAAACTCCCAGTTATGATTATTATATATTATATAGTTTTAAATGCTTGAATTGTATCAGAATAAACTATTTCCATCTGGAACCAATAGCATGTTGGTAAATTACTGATTCGTGGGAAAGGCTGGTAAAATAGTACTGCAAGTGATTTTCAAAAAGTAGAATCAAAGATATCAAAGAATAAAACATTAAAGATGTCCTACAAAGCAAAAAGGTTGTTGTCCCATGCCAGAGATCTCCTTAATTTTTTTTTCATAGCCCGCAATGAGTGGATTGGTCTATAAATTGTAAATTAAGGTTGTGGACAGGCGCTCGGTAGACAAATTAGTAAGTAATTTTATTTTTATTATGTTGTTATAAAAAACCATGTATTAAAGCTTCCCCTGTTTTTAGATTTTGAACCTATTTATATATGTAAGCAAGCCAAATCCTCATATTCCCACAAAATATTTGGGTATTTTCGTATTAGGATTAAGCAGTTCTTATTTCTTAACAGAACATTAGATTTAACCCAGAATTGGGTGTTTCATTTTCTTGGTCAGTTACTACGTGAAGTATATAAATGTAGTGAAAAAAACAGTTTTTTTTTTGAAGTATAAGATGCTTTTTTATGAAAAAATGTCCACCGATAATCCATACAATTTCTGAGGGTCATCAAAGAGATATCTAGTTTTGCTCCAGATTAAAAAAACTCAGTCTAGTCAATAGTCATTATGATGATATCTAAACCTAGATATACCTTGAGGTAAAACAGTAGATAAATGCCCTTCAAGTAAATTTTTGTATGGACCACCCCATACAATTTTTATATTACACTCAATTTAAACAATAAAAATGCTTTTTGGTTTTAAGATTCAAATATCAGCCCAATATAAAATTAAAAATCTAAATGCCTTAGGTTAATATTGTATATGCTATACATATCTAATAAGTACTTAACATTTCAGAGCGTATATACATTCATAAACAAAGTAAAAATATAAATTAGAGCGAATAACAAGAAAATGATTTTTCATGACAGTAAAACCACTACTAATATTTTTTTAAATACGTTGTAAACAATATTTTTATTAAACAAGTTGTAAAAGTAACTTGTGCTCTTATGTGCTTTTGTCTGATTCAAATATTAATAATAGATATATAAATTGGACATCATCAAATCAAATCTAATATGATCAGAAGAATTTTGTTTTAATCGATTTTTTAAAGAGATATTTCTTGTAATTTCGAAACCACCATAATCATTTTCTATGTCTCAATTATACCCTCTAAAGATCTAAACTCCAAAATGTATTTTACATTGAACTCATGATGTCTTTCTTGCCTTTGTCTGATTAAATTAACATTGTCATATCCCTGATTAAAATCACCCGATACTGCTAGATTTAGACACATGAATACTTAAGCGTTTATAATATTCGTAATCCGTATTGTTCTCTTCAGTTTCGATTCTCACTGTACACTCTCGAGACCTTTGTTTATAACGGAGAAAGCGACTTCCAACGTCTTTTTCCATGCCTCCAATTCATCCGTTTTGAATAAAGAAGAGAACAATTCAATTGTCACATCTTTTAAATGCTGAAAAAAAAATAAAATTTGAGTAAATAAAATGGCAATCGAATTATGTGAAATTTGTAAATAAAATAAGAAGTTATCACAATTCAGTTAGATAGCAGTGAGTACCACTTTTTCTTTTATAATGTGCATTATAGCTGAAAAGATTTCTTCTTTGTGTATTGTAACCCTGAAGAAGGTAGCAAGTATTACAGAAAGCTTGGCGTAGCTAAAAAATAGTTTAAATCTTAGCCCTGATTAAGACCCATACCCAAACTCAGCGGCTTATTAGAAGCATCTGGAAAACCAATGCATAGATTACTTTGAAAATTTGGCTCTGGCTATAGGTAAGCATAAACTCTCTTTTTAAAATATTTTAAACAGATGGCAACATTCGTTTTCTAAATGGAGTGCCATTGTATATTATTACATTTTTATATTGCACATTCTAAACACATTTTGTGTTATGTTTCCTATACCTAAATTCAACTGCTGTCAAATGTCTCCTGACACCAATGTCTACTTTGACAAGAAATGTCAAATTTTGACACCTCCTGTCAAACGAGAAATTGGTATGGGGTAATCGATAATTAAAAACTGAGATAAGAAAGTGAAATCTATTTTGTTGCAAGTTAAGTCGTTTGGCAGTTACACAGTTTGAAAGGGACAAAAATGTCAATTTTCAAGCGCCATTTTCTCGAAAACAGATGAAGTTAGATATAGGAAACATAACTCAAAAATTGTTTAGAGTGTTCAGGAAACTACAAAAGTGCAATAATGCACTTTTGTATTTTCCTGCTGCATTGCATATTGCAATGGCTTTTCATTAAGAAAACGGCTGTTGCCACCGGTTTAGGATAGAAGCTGCAACACTGCACAATTTAAAATATTGTAAAAAGAGAGTCTCTGATCATCTAAGGCCAGAGTCAAATTTTCAAAATAATGTATTTATAGGTTCTCCAGATAGTCCTAATAGACTATTGTGTTTGGCTTATCGTCTGTTCTTAAAAACTTTTCTTTGGAAAATGATGGTGGAATTGGCAATTGACAATAACTTAATGGGGTTTTTAACGACATGAATATTTACTTTAGGTTACATAAACTAGACATAACTAAGGCGGGATTATCAGGATTCGGGTAGTTATCAGAATTGGGTTCCCATCTGTTAGGTATTACAGCAGAGTAACTAGGTTTTTGAGACTGAAGTTAAGTCTGAATTCACTGTAAATTAATATCAATAATGTTGCTGATTTCAAGGTCAAGTTCATCATGACCTAGTTAATTTATTCACTTAATAATCTAGGCAAAATATATTCAAGAAAATCTTAGATTGGGATTTTACTGACAATATTAATCAAGTGACATCTGAATGTCAAGAAAAACCGAGATGAAAATTAAAATTATTAAAATAATTATTTACGAACCGTTTGCGGATAGAACACTAAGCGTCAGCACAAACTACCTTGTTCGACCGGAAGTTATTTTTGACATAGCAATAAAAGAAGAAAAGTAGTTTTTTTATTATAATAATAAAGCTATAGGAAAACATTGTAACTTAAAATTAATTGGCAGTTTGACCCAGGGGCGTATTTAGGAGGGAGGGACAAATGCCCCCTCCACATTGATCACAGTAGCTTTGTTTTTAAACACCGATGCCTGAAATACAATTTATTTCTTGTAGGATTTACTTTAGACATCGGCTCAATAAGAAATGCATTGATCGCCATTAATTTTAGTAACCCGTAATAACTTTATTAGGCGACTGTGCTTTGAATTTGTATCGTTGTCATAGTAACAAACTCTCAAAGTGCCGATACAAAATACTGTTAAAACAGTGTGACTATTAATAGTTACAATTATTATACAAGTAAAAAATAAAATTTAAATTTAATTTGTTTTTGTATTGTTTACATTCATAGAAAAAGTATAGTGTGCAACACTTGTATACACTCATGTGACATTGCGCAAACATCACATTCGTGTATAAAAGTTGGCGTCACGCACTTGTGTGTGACGTACATTGCCATGCTTATGTTGTGTTAACAAAAACATAGCCCCCTCCAGGTAGGCATTCCAAATATGCCGCTGGTTTGACTCAAACTAATTGCATTTTACCTAGCTTCGAACATTGTAGCAGCTCGACATACTGCATTTTGGGCAAGGGTTAGTTAAAGTTGGGAATACTACGCGCTATTACCTTGTGTTATTAACAATAATAACGCTAATCAGTATTTCTCTGAAAGATTGATATAAACAAAAATAAGAAAAGTACTTACATTAAAGCCGTCTACGGTAACACTTCTAGGGCCATGTGACGCCCCGATCTTCGTTAGAAGTTGAACCAACAAATCGTCGTCGTTCAAAGCATCTACAATGGAAGCCAGGGCATACACAACGCGGGTCGAATGCCCTCTAAATCTCACGTCATCACTGAACTCAGACGGCGACAGTTCTTTAAAAGGGAACAATTGAACGTATTGGGGATACCTTTCAAAAAACCTGAAAAAAAACACGGTTGTTTTAAAGTTATAATTATCTATATCATACAGCGCCTATTATAAATTAAAGCATGGACATAGCTGAATAAGGTTCGCTAGGATTGCTCGTCGCTATCCTACCTATATGGCATATTAACAGTAGATAACTAATTTAGGGTGACATCTTACGTCATCAACTACTAATTGTTTGGCCTCAGAGTGTCTAGAAAATATGCTGCCTACTCTCGCAAGCATTAACATTTTTATTTTCAAATGACAAATAAAGTAAGTTTAACTAAGGTTCATTTTTCTCTAATGACCTGTACGAAAAATATAAGTTTCTTAAAATAAAAATGTATTTACCAAAAGAATTATTTATGAAAAATAACTTTTCTAATAGACATAGAAACATACTCCAAGTGTCAGTCTCAGTACAATGTAATTTTTAAGACATTAACATGACACGCGTTTCGTCCTTTTGAGCATCGTCGGATTTATAAGTAACGTTCCTTATTAAACGCTTCCCTCCTAAATGGTAAATTACACAACCGTTAGAAAAAGAAGTTGAACACCGCGAATTTTCAGTCCAGCAACGGTAGTTTTCCTTCATCCTCTAACGTAAACTCAATTTTAGGATGTAACGTGTTAACGATTTGTAAAAACTATTCCAAATGTTGTCTATTGTCACTCCACACAAACTACATCATCCATGTATATTTTATAAGGTGGCAAAATGACTTGTCATTATCTGGTTTTCCAAACTTTTCATAAAAACCGCACTCAGAAATGGCGACAAACAAGAACCCATAGCTAGGCCAGACCTTTGTCTACATAGTTGTCTATTAAACCTGAAAAAGTTTTAGTCTAAAACTAAGGAGAGAAGAGAAGTGAAGCTATCAATGGATAGTAAAGAAGAGCTCATCAATAAAACCTTCACTAACTAAATACAGTCTGCTGGGAAACAAAATTCTTCACATCATATGAAATCAACAGTCATTATGCGGAATTAGAACGTAATTGGAAAAGCCGATGAAATTCTTGGCAGAATCTGTACTGTGAAAACCCGTTACTTCCCTAAGAACTCTTTTTAACCAAAGTGAAAGTTTATAGCATAGCGAATCAATAAATGAAACCACTGCCTTCATGGGAGTACCATCTTTGTACATTTTTGCTATAAAATAAGTTATTTTCGGAGGCATAGGGTATAATTTTTCTTTTGTTTCTTTAAAATATTCTAAGATTTATTAGAAATGTGTCAAGATTATTTTTTTAACCTAGTAAAAAATGAATTTCTTTTATCTCTCTTCAATTTTCAAAATCATCAGAGTTCAAGAAACCAACCTTGATTACCAAACAACAGCCTTTATCGGCCTTGGTGCAAATCAAATCATTGGATTTGATTTTATGTTCCAGAAATTTTAGGTAAGCCCTGTAATAGTTTGTGTTAATCGGGAAATTGGAATTCAGAAAATTTATTATTTGTCGTCGGTCGTTTGAATAATATATTCGTCCTATATAGCCAAGGTTTCTTTAATATCAATATCGATGTTCTGAGAAAAATTAGTCTTTAGGTTAGAATTGAGTATATGTTGTATAGATTTAGTTAAAGAAAGTCGTCCGAATCAAATCCTGCTGATATCGCACATAAAAAAATTAACTAATTTCAATTTTCACCGATTTTCCATAAGGTTTGTGCATGGTCTTCAGTACTTCTTTGACTTTTACTTCTCTCGTAAATGAAAAGTATTGTAATCGTAGAAAAATCACTCTTCCAAAATTTTACAGATCTGCTTGTTTTAGTACGAATCCAATATAGCGAAAGAAAATGGCGGCTTATTAAAATTAATTAAAAAATCACCCTGAAAATCTGCTGATTTGATTGATTTAAAATTTTGTGCAAGAATTAAGTGCTATATAGAGATGAACTCGTAAAATTGTAGTGCCAATTCAAGACGGCGGAACAAAATGGTGGCCAAATAAAATGTTTGTAATCGAGAAAAAATCACCCTCGTTTTTACAGGTCATCACGTTTTAATGTCCCTAGGCAGAGTTGAGGTGTTTTCTCAATTCTATCGATCTGTCTGTTTGTTTGTCTGTAATTTCGCGGCATAGCTAAAAAAACTATTTTGATGATTGCTGGTACAACATTTTGGTAAAAATCCATTATGGACCTCCAATTTTGTATACAAAAATCAAGGGTTATTTAAGAATGAACTGGTATTATTTAGGTACAGATCCAAGCTGGAAAAGCAAAATGGCAGCCTAATAAATTATTTAAAAAATCAGCATAAAACTATTTATTAGATCGATTTCAAATTTCATTCAAAAATTAAGTTTGATATAGAGGTTTAAGTGTGATATAGGCATAAACTGGTAAAATTGTGATGCAATTTCAAGCTGGTGGAACAAAATGGCGGTTGGCGGTCAAATAAAATGTTTAAACAATCAACGCAAAAAACATGTTCGTTCGATTAGCTTGAAATTACAGAAACTAGCTGTGATATAGGAATAGACTGATACAATTTTGTAACGAATTCAACATGACCGAACAAAATTGCGGTATAATGAAATTAAAAAAAATCAGTGTCAAAAACGGTTTATTCAATTTATTTTAAATTATGCCTTAGTCAGGTGTAGCACATAAGTGGACATTGGTAAAATATTGGTACGAACCCAATATGTTAGAACAAAATGGCGCCCAATAAAAATGTTTTAAAAGACAGTATATATGTGTCCTTCATGACTATGTGCGGAACTAAGTTGGGCCACACTAGGGATGTTCCAGGTAAAGGAGATTTACCGACTTTTTTCTTGAAATATATTTGTATATTATGTATCGAAACTACCATAGCTGTAAGCAAAGTATTCTTTAGGATATACAATTTTCTTGATAATTTTGGTATCTAAAACCATTTTTAGTAAGTTTTTTTGTTGGATTGTGAAAAACCTGAGACAACGGTAATGGGGAAAAGGGCAAACCTACTTTGGTATGACAACTAGCAACGTAATAGATTCATGAGGATAGGTTTAGACAATTTTTACAAACTTTATTAACCTATCTCCAAATTTTCATTTAATTATACCTAGACAATTTTACAAACTTTATTAACCTAAATTTTCATTTAATCAGGTCACATACGTAACAAAGATGGCATCAGGGCCATAAAATAGGTAAAATAAAAATATAAATATTTTAAAATTGAAGAGTTTTACACTTATTTTCTAAAGAACGTGGCTCAAATTAAACGTAATATAGGTTCCGTAGAACTTCTCTTGACATACCAACATGCTAAATTTTGTCGTCCCTACAGGGAAACTTTTTGCCATTGTACAATACCTCGCAAACTACCGGGTGAGTAAGAAACCGAACCAATCGGCCAAAGATGTATATTTTCAATTTACCTATGTTTGCAAGCCTATGTTAGTAAAACTATAGAGTGAGTAAGAAATCGAAGGCCAAAATTTGCGTTTTTCCAGTTTACCGATATATTTCTTTCAACAAAAAATTTTTTGGTTTTCGTGAAACTTAATATTTTAATATATTTTTGTTGACTGTTAAGGATTTTTTTAACATTGCTCTCTACCTCGTAAACCTCTAGTGAGCCAGAAATCCAGTGCTTAATATTTGATAATTTAAGAGCTAATGTTACTTATTTGAGGCAAAAGTTATTTTTATATTTTAATTCTAAACATAATACTGGTAATGTACCCAACGCGTCAAAATCTAATAAGCCCAAACTCGTGGGGTATACTAGTTGATACCCGTACCACCGGTACCATTTGGTACTATCTAGCTCAATAGATCAGCTCCATGACACCAAATTATGTATTGGACTCGTCAAAACAAACCAGATTAGCTTGATGGTACCAAATTATTATATTGTCAGCCGAATTACATACACTTGCAAAATTTCAAATCGATACCATAAAGAAGTAGGTTAAAATCGATCGGTACTATTTGGTACCATCGAGCTAATCAGATCAGCTCGATGATACCAAATTATTGTATTGCCATCCGAATTTCATATACTTGCAAAATTTCAAATCTATACAATTATAAGTAGGTTAAAATCGACTTTCTAAATCTTAAATACAACATACCTAGCTACATACAAGCTAATAAAAGCATGTTAAAAAGAAAAGTTCTCAAAAATATGTTTAAATACTTTCTTATTTTTCCTGCACAAACTAGTGCAACCAATAAGTTAGTTTGGCAATAAGATTTTTATTTGTCTAATGAGAATAATAGCAGATTGATTTATAAGTTATTGTCTAGTATTTTTATTAAAGTAAAAAATGCACAAATTATGCCTTTACCCTGTATACATCTTCCACCTGAGAATAACAATTTAGGTCTTTCGATTAAATATTTTATTATTATAATTAAATGTGACTATGCAAAAATTGGTAAACTAGAAATGTACAGGGTGGTTTTTTACATTTTGACATGCATTTTAATCCTTTTTTTTTAGAATCAAAAAAAGTATAAATATACAAGTTGTAGATCTTGATGTGTGATATCTTTTGCAGATGAGATAAAAAACAAAAGATGCAAAAATTACACAACTTACGTTTTTTTAAATTATAGTATATTATAAGGTATCTAAATAGATCTTTCCTTGCCGATTAAAAGAATATATGATGATATCGCATTAGTTTTAGCCGTTTCAGAAATATGACATCGTTTTATGCACTTATAGGTTGGCTTTTACTGAATATTCTATTCTATGAATCAAATGAGCTCATATTTCTTAGTCACTACGGCACCTAAAATATTGCATTTGGACATTTTAAGTCATAATTATTAAAAAGTTAAAATACTATTTAAAAATAGGTTATTCAGATAATGAAAAACTAGAAATTATTCGATTATATTATTCGAACAATTCAAATACTGCTCTAGTTCAAAGGCCATTAGAAACATTGTTAGATTGTTTAAAGAGACCAAGTCAGTTAAAAGGAGATCCAGGACACTGAGAAGAGATAAAAATGTAAATTTGAATATATTGCTTAAATTTGAAAGTATGTTATTAAAGTTTAATACTAGCTGGCCTGGCAGATCTTGTTCTGCCTTTTCCGTTAGATGGCGTAATGAGTTTCCACTGAAATTATAAGAATATGAGGCGCATTCACCACATCGTCTAGAAATGTTTTTGAACAAAAACAAATTGGTTCTATAAAAAAATACGCAATAAAACTATAAAAAAAAGATTGATGAAAGGCCTCGGTAACCGAACGATTATTTAAAAAAAATCTTGTAAGTTGTTGCAGTACAACTCTCTCACGAACTTACTGAAACATCTGGCTTAGTGTTTTAAATATACAGATTATTTAAACTTAACAAACACCCGTATTCACTAAAGAGGTTTAAATTTAGGCCAGGTCTAACTTGACAGTTGTAGGTTTAAGATGACGTACGCAACGATTAAATAAATAATTTTTGTAATGCCAAAATTACAAAATGACAGTGACATAGGCACAACATAACTGGTGAACTAAAAGTTTCAATTGTCATGGCAATTAGATCTGGTATAACACTTAAACCTTTTTAGTGACTACGAGGGTATAAGTTTTTTTTATATTTATAAAAAAATCATCCTTATATATATATATATATATATATATATATATATATATATATATATACTGTTAAAGTATATTTTTGTCAAAAAATATTGCGGTTATAATCTATAAAATATCATCCTGTATAACCGTAAAAAATAGCAATATCGGGCTACCGACAATCCGAAACAAATTCAACCAATCAAAACGCAGTGTGGAGCGGCATTTTAAAAAACCTTATAATAGGATCAATATTCTTTAAACTAAATCTAAATAGGGCAAGATATCTGCATTTTTTACCAAATTAAATTGAAGATATGTTTAAGAGTTGCCAGTTCGTGGATATAATAATCTTGTTTGGCAGCAAGACGGTACGCCTCCTCATAACATCAAGAAGTGGCTAATTTTTTGAATGAAAGATATAACTTTTGGATGGGAAGGATATGGAACTGCTAGGAGGCCTGATTTAACACCACTAGATACATTTTTGTGGGAATGCTTAAAGAATAAGGTCTATTACGATAAACCACATAACATCGAAACGATATAAAATAGAATAATAGAACAAATACACATTTTAAATAACGAAAAGCAGATTTCTATTTTTAATTCAATAAGGAGCAAAATTTTAGATAACATAAATAAATGTATTCAACAAGAAAGTGAACACGTACAACAGTTATAAACGGATAACGATTTTAAAGTTATTTAGATTTCAAATTTTGTATGCAGATTTTTTACCATTTTTTTTTAAGTATATTAAAGTTCTTACTCCGTAACATTCATTTCACAAAAAAAATGTCACATAAAAGTATCAAAATAAGGCACTGCAGCTGCTATACTAAATATGATCTCATTTGTTGCGGTGATACGATATTCAGTAAAATCCAACCTGTAATTCCATAAAATGGTGTCATATTGCTGAAACGGCTAAATGCCTATGCTATGCCATCATATCATATATTTTTGAAATCGTCAAAAAACATCTTTTTAAATACTTAATAATATACAGTGTGTCTAATTTGAAAAACCTAAGTTGTTAGATTTCGCAGCTTTTCGATACTTTTTGGTTTTTTTATCTCATAACCAAAAGATACCACACATCAAGATCTACAAACTTTTATATTTACACTTTTTTGTATCTCAGAAAATAATGAGTGAATATAAATATATATATATATATATATATATATATATATATATATATATATATATATATATATATCCACCCCAAATAACAAGTCGCCAAGACAAAAAAAAATAAAACGCTCGGACCCGTCGATTTTGCTTTTGAGGGGGAAACATTTTGCGCCTATTTTCAATTTCGCAACATCACCCTCTGAGCGGGGGTGAGATTCACCCCCAAAATGTTAAATGGAAAGGGGATCGAGTGATACCTTATTTTGAAGGGTTTCCGACCCTGGTTACAACTGCCAAGTTTGAAGCCTCTGCTGTCATTCCCGAAGAAATGGCAGCTTGTCCAAAAAAAAAAATATTAATAAATTAACTGCAAGAGTTGGCTGCTTTAGATTTGGGGGATGATGCAAGCTAGTGAAAAGATTTTAATAATAATTACTCCGGACGAGAGGAAAATAAAAATAGTAAATGTAAATGAATGGGGAATGTTTGCGTTTAAGAAATGTTTTCTACAAAGACTAAATTATTTTATGAATTGTTCGAAATGTTCGCCATTTACTTCCATGCAATGATACAGACAAGCCTCGAAAATCGAACATTTTGAAATGTTTCAGGTGTTAACTGACGGCATTCAGCTACTATTCGCTGTTTTAAATCCTCAAGTGATTCTGGCTGCACCTTAAAAATCTTTGTTTTCAAGTGTCCCCAAAGAAAGAAGTCCAACGGCGTCAAATCAGGTGATCGTGCCGGCCATTCGATGGGACCTCTTCTTCCAATCCAGTGATCGGGAAAAGATCTTGTTGAAAGAATATATATATACAGTAATCTGCGGATCGATGGCATTTTCAAGTAAATTTAAATAATATATATATATATATATATATATATATATATATACATTTAATATATATATATATATCACAAAACTCTACTCTGCGATCAAAGTAATCTTCGTTCATTTCGTGAAGCAATTGATATTTAAAGGGTCGAAAGTTTGACAAGTTGAAACAGTGACCATTCGACAAGTTAGCTTAAACGTTTTGGCAACGGTCTATTTCATTGCAAGGGAGTAAATGGCGAACATTTCGAACAATTCATAAAATAATTTAGTCTTTGTAGAAAACATTTCTTAAACGCAAAAATTCCCCATTAATTTACATTTACTATTTTTATTTTCCTCTCGTCCGGAGTAATTATTATTAAAATCTTTTCACTAGCCTGCATCATATCCTAAATTTAAAGCAGCCAACTCTTGCAGTTAATTTATTATTATTGTGGGGAATGACAGCAGAGGCTTCAAACTTGGCAGTTGTAACCAGGGTCGGAAACCCTTCAAAACAAGGTATCACTCGACCCCCCTTTCCATTTAACATTTTGGGGGTGAATCTCACCCCGCTCAGAGGGTGATATTGCGAAATTGAAAATAGGCGCAAAATGTTTCCCCCTCAAAAGCAAAACGACGGGTCCGAGCGTTTTAATTTTTTTTGTCTTGGCGACTTGTTATTTGGGGTGGATACTTTTAGTTGGGACACCTGTATATATGTATATATATATATATATATATATATATATATATATATATATATACATATATATGTATATATACATTTATATATATATATATATATATATATATATATATATATATATATATATATATATATATATATATATATATATAAACATATATATATATATATATATATAAAACCACCCTGTACATCTTTTGGCCCTCGAATTCTGACTCACCCTGTATTTGACGAGGTATGGCAATGATAAAACCTCTCCTTGTGGGGGCAATAGCAACATAGTAACATAAGTTTACAAACAACTTAGAGACCCGAAATATTAGCAAAAATTAAGAAATATACAACTTTTGGCGCTCGGTTTCTGCCTCACCCTGTAGTGTGCGAGGTATGGTCCAATGACAAAAGAAGTTGTTTTATAGGCACAACAATAACATATTAAAATGTCGAAGGAACTCTCACGGAACCCTAATTACGTGTGTCATGTCCTTTAGCATAGTGTCTTATACACTTACAAAGAAAGTAACGCTACTCCACTGTCAGTAGGATTCTTCATAAGTCTGGCCCAAGAAGTTTTCACTAGATATTTGTCTCGCGAAGTCAATCCAGTTAGTGGATCAGGATCATCAGTACGGCCAGTACTGCCAGGCGTTATGTAACTCACCACTGTACCCATCGCTTTCCTGAAAAAGGAAAAAATAAATTCAATGAACTTTTTTGTTTAATACAAACTTACCGCAACTGAGACATTTTTTGAGTACTCTGACAGACTAGTATATTTAATATAGTTGAACGGCACCGCTCTACTAAAATATTATTATAATAACTATTTTCAAATCATTATTTATTAGGCGGAACTATACATTTCAAGCAAAAAAGATAATTATAAAAAGGTTATCAACTGATATGGTGCTTTTCTGTTGCAATTATTTTGACTAAAGGTTATACAAATTTGTCCTATTTGATATTTTATCTATCTGGAATCTTAATACTGTTATTAGTACAAACAATCAGTCGTAATAACAGGAAGTAGATTAAAAGATTGCAATATGACGTATTTCTACCTATTTCGGAATCGCCACCATATTCAACAATCGATGAAGCAATTTGTCTCGTTTCCTGTTCATTGTAGAGATTTTACTATAGGTAGGATTTGATTTAAGCTGAACCCCCTGTAGTTTATTTCTAAACAGGTAAAGTTAAGGTTGCCAAAACTAAACAAAAAATTGTTTTTCTGAATTTGGTCTTTCAAAAACTGATCCAATCCAAAAAATGTCAATAACTTATAGATCTTAGTAAAATCTACTACTGCTAGGTTTCAGCAAGTTTCAGTTAGAGCAGAAATTTTCGTGTGGCCTTAGGATAATAGAAGCCAATTTGACAAAAATATATATATTAATTTCCATACATTCGACCTTTTTATTTATATATTCAGGATTAAAAATTGGGGCTTGTTTTTTTTTTGGAAAATTCATAATTTTAAATGTTATTAGCATGAGTTATTGGAAGTTATTGTCAAATTTAATATTAGACAAAAATATGGCAATTAGGATAAATTTTCATATTATCATATAAAAGTCAAATACGTTAAAAACAAGAAAAGTCGTTCTATGCATGCTTTTGAAAAACCTAATGTAAAACACTAGCTTCTTACTCGTGTTGCGCCATGTTGTTTAGAATTAGGTACAAGTATTTTTAAAATGATAAGGCGAAACGGAGGATCATCATGAAAAAGCGACATTTTTTATTTACAAAATGATCGTTTTGCAGTCAAAAATACCATCAAAAAAAGGTGTTCATTTCAGTCGGCTTCGGAAGCGCTTCATTTTCATTAGTGTCTTCCTCAGATAGTATTTCTTCTGGTGGCAAATTAGGTTGTTTTTCATCTGTACAATTTGTTAAGCCTTATTTTACAGCTGCACAACTTGTGATGGTATCAAATCTATATCATCCCACTCAATGACTACTTCTGCGTAGTTTTCATAGATTTTGCTTTTGCTGTTCTGAAAAATAATTAAGCAGTTAAGTCCGACTTTCCGGCACTCACAATCAAAACCGCAACTTTTTCTAGATTTGCATTATATTAGATGAAACAGAGAACAAGAGAAACAGGCTCTTTTATTGTTGCAATCTACCAAATTTCCCATCCTCTGCTGTAATTGGTGGCAAGTTTATGTGTAACATGCTGTTTTGCGACTGCAGTCATAGGAGGCAATGAGGCCAGGTTGACGTTGTTTTTGGTAATGAAACGCTTAACACTTCAATCTTGGAGAATCGATATTATTTGCAGAATTCACTACGCTGTCCAACAAAATAACTCGATGGTGCTTGGGAGATCATTTTTCTGCTTATAATTTAACAATGCACTGTTTCGTTTTTTTTTCTAAAATTGTGAAGCTTTTTTCTTCCCAATATTAACTTGATAGGAAGCAAAATATCATTGTTATCTTCTTTTAAAAAGCCGAGGAATAAATTGACATTGAGTTGACAGAGTTTGACTAAATCACCAATAATTAATAAACCGTTTCGATGGTTACTTGCATTGTTTAGCAGTGAACGTTTTACGTAAAATCTATATTATAATGCGTATTGAATTTATAAACGCAATTACCCGAAACTTCTCTCATATTGACATTTTTGTATAGACTGCCACACGGATCTGAAAGGGGGTGGTTTCTCAAAAGCAGGCCGTTTTTATGGATATGTAGGGTTTTAGCCAATCAACAATGAGTAATGCACCGTTTCAATAGATACTTGCACTCTTTTCATAACCTCAGATTCGCGCACCAAACTTTACACATTCTAACACTCTCAAGAGTACACGAATTACTGTGTCTTATTCCAATATTAACAAAGTTCTAGCCTTATTATTTTTTAATACACTTTGTTATCACTCTAATTCATAGGCCTTCAAGGATAACAAATATGTGTTTTGATTACGGGTATAGATCCGTTTAGTGCTCGCGTCCCGAATAAGTAGAGCAATTTCGCTAACGTTCCATCGAAATCGCATTTGGCATTTTCCAGGCTTTTTCTTCCAATCAATGAAAACTTCATAAATGCTTAGAATAAAATTGGATAATATATTAATTTACTTATTAAAAATTAATTGTTTAGTAAATTTGAAGCAATATATTTTTATGCAAATAAACCCACATTAAATAATAATGATTTTACAAGCCGCAAAGCTGTTAAAAACTAATAAAATTTCGTGATTTTGTATACTAAGTCAAGTTAACAAAATTAAATCTTACACTAAAGTAATTTTTTATTTCTGTTTAATATTTCAGTTTTTATTTTTTTAGGTTTTGTTAACTGCGTTAAACTTGTCATTTAATTTAATTTTTAATTTCTTGAGTTCTGAAACATTTTTAATTTCTAGTTTTTAGATTGGATCGGCCAGCCCAATTTCGACGTGGAATTCCAAAAGGGAGATTGAGTCTCATATTGAGATCGTGTGGAGATTTTAGTGGATGATTCCCCATCTCCCCTAACGTTTCGATCAGAGATATATATCTGATCATTATCAACTGCACACTAAGAAGCTAATTCTGAAACTACGAATTGATCTAGTAGATTCGCCTGCAAGAATGTGTAAAACTCTATTATACGAACATGAACATAATAATGATTTTACAAGGCGTTAGCCGTTAAAAACTAATAGAATTTCGTGATTTTGTATACTAAGTCAAGTTAACAAAATTAAATCTTACACTAAAGTAATTTTTAATTTCTGTTTAATATTTCAGTTTTTATTTTTTTAGGTTTTGTTAACTGCGTTAAACTTGGCGGCGAAACGTCAGTCACTTAATTTAATTTTTAATTTCTTGAGTTCTGAAACATTTTTAATTTCTAGTTTTTAATTTAATTTTTAATTTCTTGACGTTTCTCAGAGATATATATCTGATCATTATTTTAATTTCTAGAATTTTTAGATTCGCCTGCAAGAATGTGTAAAACTCTATTATACGAACATGAACATAATAATGATTTTACAAGGCGTTAGCCGTTAAAAACTAATAGAATTTCGTGATTTTGTATACTAAGTCAAGTTAACAAAATTAAATCTTACACTAAAGTAATTTTTAATTTCTGTTTAATATTTCAGTTCTTATTTTTTTAGGTTTGTTAACTGCGTTAAACTTGGCGGCGAAACGTCAGTCACTTAATTTAATTTTTAATTTCTTGAGTTCTGAAACATTTTTAATTTCTAGTTTTTAGATTCGATCGGCCAGCCCAATTTCGACGTGGAATTCCAAAAGGGAGATTGAGTCTCGTATTGAGATCGTGTGGAGATTGTAGTAGACGATTCCCTATCTCCCCTAACGTTTCGATCAGAGATATATATCTGATCATTATCAACTGCACACTAAGAAGCTAATTCTGAAACTACGAATTGGTCTAGTAGATTCGCCTGCAAGAATGTGTAAAACTCTGTTATACGAATATGAAATGCTCGTAGGTAGAAAGATTCTTTAAATAAGTCAAGTATACTGGGTGGTATAATCACCTATTTTCAGAATAAAGATAGGGTCAGAATGATAACATCCATATCCCTTGCTCCGGCGATGGCAAATAGTTACATAAAATGTTTTAACAACCACGTTATAAAAACGGCGTAATTTAAAAATTCAAAAATTCGTAATTATGTACATGAATAAGCATATTGCTGGAAAATAATGGTAGTTACTTAATGATTTTTAGTTTTTTGTTCAGACTTACCGGAATGACATTTTTCGTATACTAAATCTCGAAGTTAAAACGCTCTACGTGTAATGCAGTCTACAGACAGCGCACTATTGAAGTTATTATTGTACTGTTAAGGGGAAGTATCGGTCAAATACAAAAATTATAATTATAGAAAGGTTATCAGCTGTCATGGGATTCATCACATGGCAAATTTTGTTACAACATTGTTTATACAGTGTATCGAAAATGAATTGGTAATTAAAGACAGAACAAAACTTTGATATAGAAAGCTAGAAAAAAAATTTAATATTATTAATGACGAAAGCAAGAGTTACGTACACAAGAAGAAGTTTTATCATTTTTAGAGAGCACCTTTGCCCGCCCTTGACCGTCTTCTGCGTTACGCAACTCCACAGAATTCAACCCTGTTCTCTTCGCAGGTGGCATTACCATAGTGCTTTACAGAAAGTTTGAGGCAATTGTCTACGACAGAATGCAGAGATCCCTACAAATGCTCGAAAAACCTTCACTATGTCAGTTAATCCCAAAAATAGAGCAATATAGCCCTTTTTATTAAGAAAAGGACTGGAGCCAATGAGGGCACGAAGTTTTTCAAACATTGAAGTGAACTATGCATCAGATATCTCTTGGTTTAATCAAATAAGAAGTACCGTCGCACCATCGAAAAGCCGTAGAGCATTAATGCTAAAATTCTCATGTGAATATACCAATACCTACTAAACAACGAGGCCTACGCGCTTACGCGTGACGTCATTAAATTTAGGCCTATGTTATTTCAATACCTTCATTAGAAGCTACAGGTTATTTACAGGGACAAATTTAAATTAGCATTTTTTTAAATTTCAGCAAATAAACATCAGTTTTAGGATTTATTTTATGAGTTTTTGAATCTGTCAAATTTATTCGGTTTCGCTATAGAATTAAAATGCCAAAGGCGACTCTTAAGCGATTACTCGTTTTTTTTTTGTTATACGACGAGGAATGCATTTACGCACGAACTATTATGCACAAGGCACTCCAGAACAGTGTGGGACTCGGTAAAGCTCCTACCCACTAAACCCCTCCGTGTTCTTACCCGACAACGTTTGCCCGGATCTACCGCAAAATTTCAAACATATGTCTGTATGATTTTTTTGCTTACTAATTGTCCTATTTGAGCCAATTAGTAAATTGTCAAAGCCGAGTTATTTGTCAAAATCGGGTAAGGTTTCAAGTCCAGGTAAGTAGTATAGGCCTGTGGTGAGTCCTTATGATCAAAAATACAATAGCTTATTATTTTAACTTGTCAAAATCGGTTACGGTTTCTAGCTTGGGTAAGTGGTATATGCCTGTGCTGTGGTGAGTCTATATGATAAAGAATATAATAGGTTGTTATTTGCTAAATTCTGAAAAATATTGTATTGATGATACTTCCTAGCAATACAAAAATGCGAAACTTGTGCTAGGTTTTAATTTCATAACTACCTATTTATTAAAAGTCTGTAGTTTCCTTTTTTTGTTTTTATTTAATAAATTATGATTATGTTAAGAGCAATAATTATTAAGAAATGTATTTGAAATGCTACTAAAATAGATTTTTGAAACATTAATTTTTAGGTGGCTTTTACAACTTTCAAGAGGAGTTAAAAGTTTATTTTTATTAAAATAACTTAAAAACAACTCACAAAGAAAAGATTTTTTGTTGTAAATATCCAAAAATGTATCTTCAAATTCATTAATTAGCTTTTTAAATATAATATATGTGGTTGAAACTACATCTACTAGGAATTAATTTAATTATAAGAATCCTCTACAACACAAGGTTCATGGAGAGTTAAGTTTTCTTTGCAAAAAGTACAACTAATTTTTTTAAAAATAATATAACAACAATATCCAATATATATGATTTTAAGTAATAAACTATTAACATGTTCAGAATTTAAATTGGTGTCTAATGACTGTGTTTCACATTCAGGAGGTTCGAAGAAGCGATTTATGTTAATGTCCCCATAATGTTATTTTAGAGACAACATAGACTGAATTCTAAGTCTTTTTTCTGATTCATATAGCTGTCGAACTGACATATGATAATGACCACCAGCTAATTGCCTATATTTTCCAAAACGCCCTTCCAATGGGTCTATTTGAAATTTGCCCAGTAATACATAATTCATATTAAGCTCAGTTAAACAGTATTCAGTAACTTGAAGAAGGCCATGAATAGTATGGTTTAATGCAGTGTGGGTTTGTTGAGTCAGTGTATTTGTAAAATTAGTTGGACTCCAAGTATCTAGCCAATTTTGCATTTTTAGCAAAAAACAAAATTTAGGATCAACCTTGGGGGCTGTTAGTGTTTCTTTGGTAAAAGGTTCCTAATATTTATCTAACAAATGTTTTCCCTTAAGGGGAGTTTTTACGTTCACAATTTTCCACCATATCAATATAATACTAACAAAGTCTGCGATATCTTGTGAATGTGACAAATTTGTAACAAAACCTTTTAGAGCCTCTATAATAAAGGGATTAAAGATTTTCAGAGCTAATTTTACATTTTATCTTTCAAGAGATGATGGAAATAGAGCCTTTAAACTAAGTGAATAACCATGCTTCAATAGTTTGTTTTGTTCTACTTCGTATAGGTCTTTGATCACAGAAAAGGAAACACATTTTTTTGGCCTGTCTCAAAATCGGGATAAGAAAATGTTTGGTCAGGTTTTGAATTAAGCCAGTTGTTAAAGATACATTTCAGTAAATGAACAGTGTCAATAAGGTAAAATAAGGATCTTACTGGGTCAATAGGATGAATACTATACTGAGTTGATTAAGGGGTGAGAAAATACTCATTGCTTTACTGTTTACTGCATGATTGTCACTAACCGTACAAAATACTAAATTTTCTATAATAGTCTTGATAAAAATATATAATATTTCTGAATTAAGTTTAGCTACAGGAGATATTTGAATGACTTCTGTAAGGCTTGAGCAAGGACTAGTGATCATAAATGCTACTGCAGATGATGCTAAGGAATCTTTATTACTTACTGATGTTCCTACGGTATTGCCTGCCTTGTAATCCAAATAGGGTTCAATGTGAATTTCATTAAAAGTAATGTAACATATTTTTCTTTATCTGTTAACCCATTTATGCCCAACGGGTCGAAAACGACCCGGTACTTAAATTATGCAATCAGCTTTACATGTGCATGTTTAAAGTATTGCCTATCTTTGCATTTAGTAGTCAAAACAATAGACATCGTTAATATCATATTGTAAAGCGGGCTGAGAAATCGTGTTTTCAGTTTTCTTGATAAATTTAAGTGATAAAATATTGTGTGACATGGATAGAAACTCTTACTGGTAAGTTGTTTATTTAAGTATTCATTGTGTTGTTTTTCATACTATTTATTACACTGGTTTCACTTTTTACGATGTAATATTTGTTTTGAGGTTAGGGTTGTTTATTTGAAAATGAAGAGCATAAAAACTTGCTGGGGTCGTTATCGACCCGTTGGGCAGATATGTGATACACATTTTTTTAATATAGGAAGAAACCACTGACGACGGCTGAGCTATTAGACGAAA
This sequence comes from Kuschelorhynchus macadamiae, assembly GCA_030620095.1. Lineage (NCBI taxonomy): Eukaryota > Metazoa > Arthropoda > Insecta > Coleoptera > Curculionidae > Kuschelorhynchus > Kuschelorhynchus macadamiae. The sequence continues at coordinate 308,952 of JAUTXW010003327.1, forward strand.
TAGAAAAACTCTCCAAAGATGATCCCGTTCCAGATGCCATCTATATAACTCCTCCAGATGATAATGGATTCGAAAGTAATGGAGACTCAGGGGATGAAGACTGTAATGACCCCAACAGACTAAATTCATTGCAGCTTCAGGCACAAGCGGAAACCAATATACAAGAAGACAGTCATAATAATGAAGACAGTACCGTAACAGAACCTGAAGAAAATAAGAAAAAGTCCCGAAAAAATCGACAATGGCTAAAAGGTGACTTGAATGAGCGTAAAACAAAACAAACAAATATAGAACTGTTACCTGTGTTGACATTAGGTGATGAATGTGAGCCTCTGGAATTTATTTGAACCCGGAAATATTGGAACTTCTTGTGAAACATAGCGTCTTATATGCTGCCAGCAAAAACTGTAGATTAGAAATTGGCAATGATGAAATGCTTGTTTTTATAGCTGTTCTTTATGTGAGTGGTTACGTTCCCGTTCCCAGACGTCGCATGTTTTGGGAAGGACGAGATGACGCTCGAAATGTTTTGGTTTATAATTCTATTAGAAGGAATCGTTTTGAAGAAATATTTAGATTTTTGCACGCAGCCGATAACAACAACTTAGTACCGAATGATAAAATGGCGAAGTTACGTCCTTTGATAGACAAAATGAACCAGAATTTTATCAAATATACCCCTGTAAGCTCTTGTATGTCTATCGACGAATCCATGATCCCGTATTTTGGCCGAAACGGATGTAAACAGTTTATCAGAGGAAAGCCAATCCGCTTCGGATACAAAGCATGGGTTTTGGCAACTCCATCAGGCTATTGCGTCAACTTCGACGTATATCAAGGACGAAAGGCTCAACAGACTGACGAAAAACTTGGACTCGGTGAATCTGTTGTAACAAATTTTGCAAAATTGTTGCAAACTAATTTTCCCGATTTTGAGTTTTCATTATTTTTCGACTATTTCTTTACAAGCACTGCTCTTATCAGTAAATTGGAAGAATTGGGTTTTGGTGCGACAGGTACAGTGCGAGAAAACCGTACCGACAAATGTCCACTTCAAAATTCTTCACAGATGAAAAAAGGGGCTAGAGGAGTATTTGATAATGCCATTGACAAAGATGATAATATTGTTTGTGTCCGTTGGAAGGATAACAGTGTTGTTACAATGTTGTCGAATGAATATGGCGTAGCACCTATTCGTCAAGCTGTTAGATATTCTGCAAAAGAGAAAAAGAAGGTTGAAATACCTCAGCCAAACGTGATACATTGTTACAACAGATTCATGGGTGGCATCGACCAAATGGACAACAATGTGGCAAACTATCGCATAGGATTTCGCGGCAAAAAATGGTATATGCCCATATTATTTTGGACGTTTGATGTATGCATGAATAATGCATGGATACTGGCCCGAAAATTTGGGAAAAAAATTGACAATCTTGAATTTCGGAGATCAATTGTATTATCTATATTACAAAAATATGGAAAATCCCCCTTATCTACTGGCCCAAAGCCTATTCTTGTTAGTCCAGCAGCTCGTAGACATGGTCAGCATCTCATTTTGAATGGTCAGACACGACGAAGGTGTGCTCATTGCAAGAACAAAACCACTAAAGCCTGTGGCCAGTGTGATGTTGCATTACATGATAAATGTTTTGTAGATTTCCATACAAAATAAAAGTGTTCAAATAATATTATAATTGTTTATTTTTATCTAAAACTTTTTGCATGTATATATATGAAAATAACAACACCCTGCAAGTTTTTATGTTTTTCTGTATACATTTGCGCATAGTACACATTTTTGCCCAAGTGGGTCAAAAACGACCCACATCAAAACATCAAATCTCTTGACTGAAATTCGTTTTTTTATAGTTACTTCTTTTATTAAATGGCATATAACCAAAATGCTTGAGATTTATAAAAATTTAAAGAAAAAAATAATGCTGGGCATAAATGGGTTAAATATTGAAAAATGTTACGAGCATAGGTTAAAAAAAATTTCTTTCATCGATATGAGTATCTGTTAAAAATCTATTACAAATAGATTTTACTGTGTTAGGATGAGGTAAGATAATAGGAGCATGACTTCGCAAATATTTATAGCATTGAGGGCTTATTGTAAACAAAACTGAACATAACACAATGGTGCTTGGTGAATATCCATACCTTTCTTTTGAGATACTTAACAAAGTTAACTGTTCTGAGAGAAATTTTAGATTTTGAGTGAGTTCGTTAGAACCTTTTAGGTTAAAAAGCATATCAGTCACAAATTTAAATTTTTTTTTATATTGTCATTGTCATACTCAACTTTATCGCAATGGAGAGTTTCTGTGGGAGTTTCACTAGTACTGGGGAGTTGACTTGACTCGGTATGGTGTAAATCACGAGTTTCACTAGGATCAGAAATGTCGCTATCAAAATTTATGGGTATTGACATCATCATATTGTCATTTGTGTCAATTAAACTTTCTATTTCATCCAAACTGGTAGATAAAAATGGTAATTTTAAATTTGTTATTGAAAAACAAATAGACTGACCATATAAAAATGTTTCTAATTTTAAATCGCTATTTATAACAATTGCCCAAGTTATTAGGGGACCAGGAGTAAATTCAAGTTTAAATAAAGTTATTTAGAAATACTTTTAAAAACTCTACAAAACTTCTAAAACATGTAACCTCTCTATGTAAATTAAACTCTTCTTTACTTTGCTCTATTGCTTGCAAAAGATGTAGTTCATCAAGATTCTTATTTTTTTCATCTTTACTTTTGCGGTCAAGAACGTTTTTTGACAAACAATTGGGGCAATTTGGTAAAACCGTTGGTACAAAATTTTCTTTTAATCGGGGTTTTTTTTAAATGTACTGAAATAATTTTACCTGTTCTCGGATCCTGTTCTGAAATATCCCAAATTATACTACCTTTAGAAAAATGTACCTCGTACACTTTAATGTTTTTATTGGGCACTAAATCATCCCGCGGAATTGCTCGTAACCATTTTTTTTGCAAATCACTGCCTTTCGGGAAACTAAACACGTGAACTTTTGGTCCGGTTTTGTAATTACCTCGGCAGTTAGGCGCACAACACTTAAACGACATGTTTACGTGAATTTAAACGTACAAAAAGTAATAAATATAATTAAATTTTCACAAAAAAGGGGGCAAAACTACTCTATTTGCCGGTTGTTGGCCAGTACGTCTAATGGCCAATTATCACGATACGACATAGGCAAAACTGCACTAGTCTATGTTTTAATACATTTCTTACGGGAGGCGACTGTCGGCCTAGATCTGATGACGTAAGGCCTATTTTAATTTTAGCTAGTAGGCCTCGTTGTTTAATAGGTATGGATATACACTGCTGTCGTAGGGCCAGTAATTGCATATGGAGCAATGTTATCCTCTTGCTAATATATGACATATTAGCAAGAGGATAACAAAGTACAGCACAGTTCAAGCTGAATTCATAGAATACTATGAATTGCGTGCTAGGATGCAACTGAAGCAATACTCACTACACCAGAGTGGCGAGAGCTTTCTAGACCAGATTGTTATTTCCTTGCATATTTACATGAGTATGATTACCCTGGTGGTTTGGAAACTTTAAATTTGTTTGCATAGAACCAAACGTAAAATATAGTATACTGCCATGTATAACTGACATCGCTTGAAAGAATAAGTATGAGCTATGGCTTAAAATCTTTGTAATGATAAAACCAACACTATTCCGGATAATGAACATATCAAAAAATATTTAGTAACGCTCATTCTTAAAAACAGTATGGCGAGAACAGTCACTATTTACATCATCATGAGTCAAATCACTCTGCGTAAACAAACTGGGGGTTTATCAATATTCTATGAACGAATAACCGCTACATGCAGGGACGGATATACAATTTTTCTAAATCAGCATCTGAGTTGTTGTTTAAAAAGGATATTCAATAATTACAAATAAGATAATAATAGAAAAAGCAAGAAATATTGCACTCAACAGATGAGGCAGGTATTATTTTATGATCTATGTCATAGGTACAGAAATGGATCATACGATTTGCTAAGAAAACATACACTTAAATTCCAAACGTAAATTTTATTCCTTTTGGTGCGATTTCGTTAGTTTTGGACCTTGCTCTTTAGTGGCCACTATAAGATTTTAATTCATTCTGGTATAATTGAAATGAACCTTAGGTTAGCTTTGGTAACTCTGTGTTATGTTTGGTTAACTTAGTTCTGATAAATTAAAAGATTGTTGCATTTAGCTTGATCAGTCACGTGCCAGCCCTAGAATTCAAAAGGACAATTTTGCGTAAATGATTTTTGCACAATGATTTAGTTAAAATACAATTTGTGGTAAAATAACTCATTTAAAAAAATTGGACGAATTTTTTTTTAGAAACGAAACTTTTTTAAGGCTAAAATTATTAATTGGCTGGTAAATTGTTGGAACAATTGAATCCATGATAGCTATCTGCCTGAAAAAGTGAACAGCACTTTAATATTTCCAGACTAAGTAGTACTATATGAAGTAATTAGCCACACTTGGGTCATTAGGCTTCCCCATTGATCATTTAGAAAGTTTTTACCATGAAGATGGTATAGGTGCTGGTATGCAATTCTTCATACCTTCTTGCTTCGCTTTCGAAAATTTATTAATAACCGGCTGCAAAACAAAATTGCGCTCAAGCCTTTCCTATATACCTGGCAGAAGCGAGAAAAACAAAGGCCTACTTGACGGGGCATTTGAGAATGACAAGCGTTTGCAATGTCTAATCATTCGTGGCTTTGGTGTTCGCATATAGCGCGACTACTACAAATTCGATTTTACACCTGTTTTTTGCCACACTAAAGTAAACACCGCTTAGAAGGAAGCGTGGACGAACGACTCAGTTCCAGCAAGGAGGCTTTATACTTGGGAAGCTTTAGACATAAAGGAGAAATTTGAAAGACAATATGCAACAGCAGCTACCTTTGTGGACCTAACGGCGCATACACGGAAAATGTTATCTGTTTCGTGGACAAAAACCGATTGTCTTATTATTGCTAGTACACACGAACAAACAAATTTGATTTTACATTTGTAATAGCACGAACCCGACAGACCGGTGAAAATAACCGGTAGTGCCAGCATTATTTACATACCGATTTTATTTAATTACAGGTCGTTACCGAAATTCTTTTTTATTTGATTTCGCAGTTACAGGTAATCCCTTTTATTTAGTGGCTACTTTGTTATTTTTTAACCGACGAAAAAGGAGGTTTTCGACCTGTATGTGGATATGTGTTTATGTGTATGTCCGCGACATTCTCTGCAACGACTGAACCGATTTGAATTCACCACGTTGTAAAACAACAAGGGTGGCTTTAATACAAACAGCTAGCTAAGTTATAAGGAACACGTGAAGTTATAGAAAATGTGCCGACTATTTTATGATTTATAAGCACTTTGAATTGGATTTCGATTTAACGATCCTAATTGATAAATACAGGGTGGTAAACAATACAATGCTGTTTCCTTCAATATTCATGTTTGCCCCATTTTTAAAAAAAAAACAATTTTTTGTGAATTTTGTTGATTATGGGGAAATCAGTAGATCAAATTTAAAAACAAATTTGAAGAGTTTTTAAATAATTATTGTAGCGTCAAAAAAATAATGGCTCTCAGAATTGGTTATTACAAGAGCATTAATGTATTGTTTAACTGCTTAAAAGAAAATTATACAGGATGTAACAAAAATATGGTTTTATTATTATTAATTTGACCCCATAACACACTTCCTTAATTTAGAATCGCTGCCGAAAGAACTCTGAAATATTTTCTAAAATAAAGAGGAAGTGTCTGGCACCTTTAATTAAAACATCGAAACTAGTTTTATTATTTTTTAGGGATATTCAGAAACAGGTTGCTGATATCCAAAAAAAGTTGATTTTTAGTCAAATTTTATTTTTTCTGATACTACGACAATTTTGCAAAAACCCTTGAAAATTATTTTTACTTTTGACCTACTGACTCCCACACAATTAATAAAAATTACAAAAAATCGTTTTTTTCAAAAAATTACACTGTATTGTTTGCCATTCTGGATTAATCAATTAGGAGTGCTAAATCAAAACCACAAAATAGGCTCTCATTTGTCCAAAAGCGCACTAAATTTTTTCGACATATTTAAATTTAAAAAGAGCCCAAAAATTTCAATTATGCGTTTGAAAGTTCCAACACTTAGTTAATAAATAATGCGAAATATACAAAAATGTATTAGTATCTATTTGTTGATACAAATTAAAAGTAAAAATAAAATAAAAGTATGTTGCTACAAAAAATAAAATAAAAAATAAGTTTAAAATCAAAAGGCAGTAGAATGTAAAAAATAACATCAAGTCCTTAAAAATTTGACTAATGAAGTCGGCGCCAAACTAATTACCGGTAATAATAAATAGATATCTCCTGAGGTATTAGACCATATTAAAGCTTTAAAACGTGATTTTTAAAGGCAAACAACTAATATCAAATACATGGCTGTCCTTAGAACATGGTTTTTGATTATAAATATACCTCCCATAAATAGTCGTATTTTTATAAACATCAAAAATATTAAAAACAAATTGCACAATTTGTTTTAATGTAGTTTGCAGATATGAAGGGGTTTAGTTTTTCTGAAATCAACATCACCCTCTATATTATACGTCAATCCAATAAGTCTCATCTTGACTATAAATAGACCAAGTTTGATACTTTCATCTTTAAAGGCACTCGAGAAATTTCACAAAAACCCTGATACCAGAGTAAATGTGTTAGGGGGAGACGGAAATCGTACATCTATAAAGGGAAGTAAGCAAGAATACATTGCCTTGTATGACAGAGTTTTGTCCAAATTTAAAGGTATCAAAGCTGGCATATTTATAAACATCGAGATGAGACCCATTTGATGGACGTATAATATTTAGGGTGTTATAATTAAGGAACCAAAGTAGATGTTGATTTAAAAAAAACATAAACACCCTTTATATCTGCAAACTACAGTAAAAAAAATTGTATAATTTGTAGAAACTTTTGTATTAAACTTTTTTTGTTATCTATAAATACGATAGGTAAAAAAATCCTGTATAAATAGTAGCTTGACTCAGACTTCATAAGCCAAAGTCGTTTTAAATAAGATTTTTTTACTTTTCGGTGTGTTTTATTATATTTAAAGGGATTCAAAAATTCAAAAAAAAAACGGGGTTTTACAGACTTCTACAAAAAGGTATCACTTTAGTTTTTTATTTAGCTAATTTAGGGAATCAGATAACCATTACCGGACATCTGGAAACCCTTTTTACTTAAATTGCAGTGTTCATAAATAAGATTTTTTTACTTTCGGTGTGTTTTTGTGATCGGTTGTTTTGGGTTTAAACAGAATTATATTTAAAGGGATGTTATAAGTTACTTTTTTAGAAATTTTTTTCAAAAATTCAAAAAAAACGGGGTTTTACAGGCTTCTACAAAAAAGTATCACTTTAGTTTTTTATTTATTGTCTTACTCATTCAAGAGGTTTTTACAAGAAAATCGATAACTGCAGATTACTTTTTGAAATAGAGCCTGTTGTTTACAGATAGTTAGGCAGAAGCTAATTTAGGGAATCAGATAACCATTACCGGACATTTCGGAACCCTTTTTACTTAAATTGCAGTGTTCATAGAATAGTAGATGACTTCTAAGGTTCTTGTTTATTTTTGAATAGAAATATTAAATTTCTAATAATATTTTATGTTGTGTCTTACAATAAATATATGAAAATTATATTTGGTCTATTTAAAATTCGTTTATAGGTACATTATTTTTAAGTACGTATATAATCTATTGTTTTTTTTGTTGAGGTCTACATACTCAATCTATCATTAATCATTAAAAAATTAAATGAATTTTCACCAGCAATAATTTCTTGTCTACCTAAATTCGAACTAATTCCGTGTATGTCGTATCAGAGTTAGGAAAAGTAGATAAGATATTCAATGGTCCCAACTTATAAAAGTCGAGGACTCGCTACTAGAGAACATTTTTTCTGATAGTTTATCAAAAAAACAGATACATTAATTTCTAAATGGGAAATAATTATTGCTGTTTAAATATAATAAACGTAAAACTCTTTTTAAAAACAAGCCTTTATTTTTAACTAATGCACTTGAAAGTAAAAAATAATATTTAGCGTATGGAGTTAAAGCTACACAAGAAACCCACTCTCGCTAATAAAAGGCGCAAATAGTACATTAAAACTACATTAGAACTACTAAAAAATTTAAATTATTTTCTTAGAAGTTTGAGGCTTGATTTCAAGTATGATATGATGATACGCCCCATATTATTTTTTTTACTTTTTAGATCAATAACTTATAAATAAAAGCTTGTTTTTAAAATCGTTTTTTACGTTTATTTTATTTTTTACTTTTTAGTATTAGAATTTTTTTTAATTATCCATATTGGATTTTTGCCAAAATAGTACCAGCTTATCCTCAATATGACCCTAAATTTTCGAAGAAAATTTGAAATCAATCGGGTAAGTTTTCCAACTATGTCGCGAACTGACAGACAGACAGACAGACTGATGGAATTAAAAAACATGTTTTTTGCCATCTAGTGACACTAAAACATGAATATCTCGGGAGTGTGATTTTTTCTGCAACACAAACATTTTATTTTGCCGCCATTTTATTCAGCCATCTTGAATTCATAGAACGATTTTATCAGCACTTATATGTCACGCTTAATTCTTGCACAAAAATTGAAATCAATCTAATAAGCAGTTTTTTCAGGCTAATTTTTGAAATATTTTATAATGCCGCCATTTTGGATTCATGCTAAAATTTTACCAGTTCATTCCGACATAAAACTTAATATTTGTGCTAAGCTTCAGGTAAATTGGATAAGTAGTTTTTAGGTAATAATTTTTTTAACAATTCACTATATTTTGTCTCGCCGTCTCGAATTGCTTCCAAAATTTTTCGGTTTCATTCCTACGTAATAATTTTTGTGAAAAATTTCAAGTAAATTGCATAACTAGCTTTTTTTGTAATAATTTTTTTAACATTTCGCCAGTCCGTCATTTGTAATCCTTTAACAATGTTTTAAATTTTAGTTTTTGAAATTTCTGTTGTTTTATTACAAAATTAAACTCAAATATATCTGTTCCAACGTTTAAAGCGAGATTTTTAGTAAGAAAGTAAGACGAAAAGTTCATATGAACATGGGTCCGCAGATGTTGAAAATTTAAAAACAAATATGACTTTATTTAGTTATACCAAAATAATAAGAGTATTTGATTAAGATTTGGAACAAACTCATAGGATTGGGAACAACCTTAGCTAAGGGCTATATTGGTAAAATATTCAGCAGTTTTTACTTTAACCACGGATAACCCTCCTTGACTTTCTTAAAAAAAAGTGGCAGTTTTTACAAAACTGCTGACTGTGTCGTTTAGGACAAGTGAAAATACACAAAAAATGTTTCTTAGTATTTTGAGATCGATAAGTCGTTTTCGAAAAAAAAACAAATTCTATTTGATACATGTTTCTGGCCCCTCTGAACCAGTTTAAGTTGAAGTCAGAACTGCTAAAAACTCTACATAAGTGATTCTTTGGATCATTTCAAGAAAAAAGTTTTACTAAATATATGTCCGCTAATGTCCTATTTTTGATATACAGGATACTAAATTAAAAAATAATAAATTTTAATAAAATTTTTACTAAATTTTAACACCCTGTGTCCCAAAAATATGGCACTTGCGCACAAATATTTATTAAACATTTTTTTTCTTGGAATGATCTAAGGAATCACTTTGGTAGAGTTTTGATCAAGTCTAACTCCAATTAAAACTGGTCTAAGGAAGCCACAAAAAAATAGATTTTTTTTCTCGAAAACGACTTGGCAAATTATAAAATACTAAGAGACATTTTTTGTGTGTTTTTACTTGCCCTAAACGATAAAGCTAGTAGTTTTAAAAAAAAATTAATGGCGTATTATTTTTTGATTACGAAAATCAAAGATGGTTACCCATACCTATGCCCTTAATTGAAGTTAAAACTGCTGAATACTGTAAAAATATAGCCTTTAAATATCTGTGAGGTTCTACCAAATCTTATTCAAATAACTCTTACTATTTCAGAATTATTAAAGAAGTGATAATTTGTTGTAAAACTTTAACACTCTCCATCTCGCAAAACAAACATCTGCATACCCATATTCATATGAACTTTTCCTCTTATTTGTTTACAAAAAATTTCGCTTTAAACGTTGGCACATGTTTTTCGAAACACCCTGTACACTACATTAAAATGTTTAAACTGTAAAAAAATAAAGCAATGAAATTTAAAAAATATATGTAAAAGTTCTTATTCTTAAAAATATTGTTTACATACAATACAATGCGGGCGCCGATAACCCTTGTGAGGATCCTGAGCTCCATGGTACTTGGAAAAATTGATTACAAATTTTAAACCGAAAAAACGTTTCGCAAGTTAAATAAAAGCTTGTATAAATTAGGAGGACCACATTCCAATTATATCAAGAGTCTGCAGTATTTACTAGTTTTAAGTTTTCATGTATTTTTATTTTATGGCATTCTGTGTTTAATAGATACTGAATATTGATCATTTAAGAACTCTTAAATTTGACAACTTTTCTTGGAGGTAAATCAGATCAAATGACACATTAAAGTCCTTTTGTAACTAATGTTTTTAAATTTAATGTACATGAATTTTTTTTCGCCCAAATGTCTGCAAGAGTACTAACCCTCTTCTACTTTTTCTTTCTCAGCTATTTTCCATCCACTCCTGAATATAGACATCTTCCAAAGTTTTCCAAGTTTTCTATCTCGGACTATATGCAGCCAGTTTTTCCTTTGATTTGACCCTTAGGGTGCTGATATGTTTAAAATGTCGAAAATTGACAAACGATGATCATAATTTATTTATTAATTATGTCAAAAGCGACAAATCTCTCATAACCGAATTAACATTGACCTAATTCTAAAACGTCTACCTGTCCAGTAAAGAAATTTAATATTGGCTTCTTTTATTTTTAAATTATTGTAAATTATTTAATGTTTCCATTTTCAAAATAAAAACCTTTTAATAACAGCATTGACTCTGAAAATAGTATTCATGTTCTCACCAAATCTAAATTGTATCACACACCTTGAAAAGCATTTTTTTCCAAACTACCTTATATTAAAACTTCGGACGCGTCCGAAAAGTTAAATTCCGAAATCCCAAAATAGTCATTATCACTGTATAACTTAACTGATTTTCATTCTTGCAGTAGTTAATAATAACCGACACCATATATGACAATATGTTTTGATCTAGTGTTGAAAATGTATACAAACTATGATTAGTTAATGCAACAACTTTCAAAAGCGTATACCTTTACACAAAACAGTATTTTAATAATGCATTTAAAATGTCAATTACATCGCTAACGTGTTTTAAGTATTGAAAATATGACAAAATTACCAAAAGAAAGTGTTGTCTAGAACTGCAAGGAACTTAATAAATGAACTGCGTTGAAATCTCGGCCACAAAACACAAACAATGAATAGTTTTATGATTTGACGTCGATAAGTTAATTGACAATTACCTTTTCAAACTGCCGACTGCCGAACATTGTTTTCGTCTTTTGTATCGAATTAAACATCTTTAAAAGGCAGACATGGACAATTTGTACGGAAGTATCAACAGATGAATACCAATGCGTTCTGCGTCGCAGTTTCTGTAATTGTCTGGATGTTTACCCAATGCCTTATGAACCCTTTATTACGTATATATATATATATATATATATATATATATATATATATATATATATATATATATATATATATATATATATATATATATATATATATAAATATATGTCTATATTATTTGTATTAGGTGCTATTATTTCTATTTATTCGATAATGTTGTAGGTTGAGATTGATTGTATGTGGAAATATAGTGGTAGTAATTTGTTATACTGGTGATTATATTTTCGACCTTAATAATGAAGCAATGGCTGTTGAAAGTAGCTCTAAAACAAAAGCATCACCGCAGCGAAAAGCAATGAAAGTGTGGATATCGTTATGCAGATATGTTGGGTTCCTCTTCATTCAGTATTTTTACTAATCACTAATACCGATGAATGTTACAGGAAAGTTTTTCTAAACTAAACTTTATTTTTCTTTGTTTACTAGGAAATTACTAAAACTACAACTGATAGTGAACCGTCTTCATTATACATTCATCGTATACAGTACCTGTTGTTACCTTACAAGACAATCGTATACAAAATGCAAGAAGAAGATATTTAGTCTCAGATACAAATTCTTATATAGAAGAGGATAGTGAAAGAAGAGAAGTGAGAAGAAAAGGAGAAATCGTGAACCTTTAAATACATTTTGCTCTTCGTGGCTGTCCATTCCTGAAAGACTAGTTAGCTAAATCACCCAGTATTTTTAACGGTCATGAACTCGCACATTAGAGTGTGTAACTCACATATAACTACTTTCAAAAATAATATACACAGCCATTATTCTTCTCAAAAGCACAGGTTCAGTTACAGGCAAATAGTAAAGAATAACAAAATTAATAATATGCAAATTTTTTCCTAATGATAAAACAAAACATGCCGAACTTAAGTTGTGTGGGCTAAGTATTAACTGAAAAATTCCTTTCGGTTTAATGGATACTCTTGATCCTATTTGTGCTAATATTTTTCCAGATTATCAAATACCTAAAAACCTTTCAATTAAAAGGAGCAAAGTTAAAGCAATAGATAAACTTGATTTTGGTGATATATTTAGCCACAAATTGTTTTCGACTTTATAAAGTCAAAGTCAAAAATTGCTTTATTGTTTAAGATAAAATCTTGTTACAAAGCCAAAGGTACAAATATATGAACCAATAAGCAGTAAAAAAAATATAAGTAAAAGTAGAGAATATACAGATAACAAACAATAAGAAATAAAAACAGGAAGTTACAAAAAAAAACACAACAGAAGCACTTACATTATATGAATATACATACACACTTAAATTTAAAGAACATTAAACAGAGACTTGGAATGAGGAAGTCTATCGAGTGTCATATCACATCATTGAAAAATTCCAGAAGGCCATAATAAGTTTTTTTGAGTAATATGTATTCAAGAGAAGATTTAAATGTTTTTATTACTCAAAGTTCGCCCCCTCTCTGGTAGGTGATTGAATATCTTCCTACATATATAGAATATTGAGCTTCTAGCTCGTAAAGTGTGATGTATGGGCAGTAGCAGAGCTCCAGTTTGTCTTGTATTATAATGATTACGATACTCTCGATTTTAATTTTTTTAAAGTGTGAGGTCTGCCACTGCAGAGCTCCAGTTTGTCTTGTATTGTTATGATTATGATACTCTCGATTTTAAATTTTTTAAACATCATACAAGCTGTCTCGAAAATAAAAATACAAGTTGGAGTTAGGATTTTGCCATTAATAAATAGTGGTCTACAAGAATCTCTACCACTTACCCCGCACATATACCTCACTGCCCTTGTTTGCAAAACAAAAACTGGGTTTATCAGATATTGGCTCGAATTACCCCAAAATTTGCAGAGTTTAACTAAACAGCTGGACATATCAAGTGGATCAGTAAGTTTTCTTTTTCCCAAAATTAACTACATCATAACTTTCAAACGAAAAAACATACTGAATTGCGGTTTAGACGAAAATGTAGCAAATTTTATCGACCATAAGTCGTTTTATCGGCGACATTTAATTTTGGTCATAGCTGTATTATACAGGGTCTAAACTAAGACAAAATTTCAGTCCGTCCAAGAATTCTAATGAGTGAAATGAAATGTTTGTTTTATACATTGGTTTAATCCACAAGACAATTGAAAAAAAAACAAATTTGTCAAATTTATTATATTTCTCATATTTTGAAGATACGTAGGTTTTTCTTAATTTTGGGCATTTCTTTATATATCGGCTAGTAACCTTTAAACCACGAAACAAATTAACAATTTATTGCCATGGTTACATGGTTACTAAATCTTAAATTAATACAGGTGGGCCTTACCAAAACATTTTTTTGACGTTTACTAACGTTGCTATGCTAAGTAAACTTTGTAGCAGTTCATTTAACTTGCATTTTTTGTCGTTTGTTATAACTTTCCGTGTCTCAAAATATCTAAAATAAGCGAAATCAAAATGAATAATTTTATTTGCATTTTAAACAAGGGCTCCCGTCAACATGCCGCATGCCGTGGCGAACATTTATAACGTCAATCAATCTGTAATTGTCAGTAGTTGTACCATTTGCGAAAAATTATGGCGCAGATTTCGTTTTAATTGACGATAATGCCTGACCCCACAGATCAGTTATGATTAATAGTTTTGTTGAAGGAAAATAATGTTGACCACATGGATTGACCAGCTAAGTATCCAGACCTCTACATTATTGAACACGCTTTATCTTCTCTTAAGCTCTCGTTAAAATCCGCCTCCAACCCTCGACAAATTAGCAGAAGCTATCGAATAGGAATAGGAAAATGTTACCCAAAGTGAAATTATCAACCCGATTGAGAGCATGCCAAATAGGTGTCGTGCCGTCATAAATGCCAGTGGTGGGTCAAGCCCTCTATCAGGCTTTCTTAAGAAATCTCTGTTTGAATTATATGGCATTGACATCTGTAAAAAATAAAAATATATTGAATATTGACCATGAGATTAAAAATATTTCCATGCCTAATAAAAAAAATATTTGGGATTCCAAGCCATTTTTAATGCCGTTTTTTATACAGTACAGCCGCAACAGTATCAGTTTTTTGAGACCATTTCTAACATCGGTTTTGATGTCATTTAAATGGATAAATATCCTTTCTCCGGAGGCACTGATGAACGGCAATATTAAGAGAAAATTAATTACAACCTTTAAATTTGGAAACCTTACTCCCCAGCTGCATTTTTTTATCAAAAAAATGGCGCCAATATTCCTCCTTCATTATCCAGTTGCTGAAGATTTTTTTTAATCTGGAAACTTTTGTAAGACTATTTAGAGATTTAATTAGTAGTGAGTGGGCTGTGACGGGATTTAAAATATCTGTTACACCAAAAATTGGGTAATTAAATTTAAAAATAATACCTAACTAATTCAATGTAGAAATCTAAAGATAAGCAAAGTCAAATATTGGCTGAAAGCGTTTGGATCGAATAATAGAGCTTCAAAACCTTCATTTGCTTGGATTGATCCAGAACACGGACGAAGGAAATTTTTGAGGATACAAGTTTGAATAAAATGTATAAATTACGTTTTTTTTTTGCTCCTTTTAATCTGAAATCATGATTAGTGTTGCAAGATCTCACTGAAGAGTAGTAAGTAATAGAGTGACTGTTAGAATAGTAATATACTTCACGAAAGTAATATGCCTGGTGGACGCACGAAGATTTCAAGGAAATGAAACCTCACCCAACCTAACCTAACGATTAAAAAAAGGTCGTTACTTTGATTCAAAATTGTAATAGATTTAAAATGAATAATGCTCGATCGAAGGACGGTTTGGTTTTTTTCTACAGCAATTAAAATGTATTAAGGGTAAAATATTATTAGATTTGGCGAAGAGATATATATATATATATATATATATATATATATATATATATATCATGTAACTTCCACTTTTGGTACGCATTCTTACAAACTTGAAAATGTTCACCAATACATATATTTTTTAAAGATAATATAGAAAAACAATCGGTATATTTCCTTTACCCTGAACTTCCTTAGTTACGAATACTTCCTGTAATCAGGAATAGTGAAGTGTAACCCAGTTTAGTACAATATATAGTAATGTGTAAGTGAAACACTTTTATTGGGCGCCATTTTGTTGCATCAAATTGGATCTTAAATTCGTAAGACAATTTTACCAGTTTATCTCTATATTACACTTAATGTTTGCACAAGCAATTTGAAATGAATCTAATAAGTTTTTCAGGCTGATTTTTTAAATATTTTATTAGGCCGTCATTTTATATTCATGCCAAAATGTTAGCAGTTGATTCATATGGAGCACTTGATTTTTGTGCGAAACTTGAGGTAAATTGTATAATTAGTTTTTTAGTAATACTTTTTTTACGTTTCACTAGGCGACCGCCATCTTGTTACGAGATATTGCATTTTTACCAAAATATTACCAGGTCATCTGACTGAAAGGTATATGACCCTTAATTTTTGACTAAAATTTAAAATCAATCTGATAAGTAGTTTTCAAGCTGTGCCGTGAACTTAGAGACACACAGACAAACCGACAGATGGACCGACAAAATTGATAAACCATATTTTCTTGGTATCTGGAGACCCCAAAACGTGAATCTCTATACCACAATTAGTTATCACACAATTTGAAATCAGTTCATTAAACTTTTTTTTCAAGCTGAATTTTTAAATATTTTATTAAGCCGCCATTTTCTTTCGTCCTTTTGGATTCGTACCAAAATTTTACCAGTTGATTCCTACATAATACTTGATTTTTGTGCACAATTCCATTTTGCTTTGCCGTATTGGAATTTTACCAAAATTTTACCAATCGGGTAAGTAGTTCTTTAGCTATGCCAAGACAGCTAGACCGACGGAATCGAGAGGAAAGGTTTTTCGGCATTTAGCGACCCTAAAACGTAAAGATCTGAAAAAATCTGGGACGGTGATATTTTGCTATTACAACACTTGGTACTTAAAATTTTAAAGTACTTGTTACTTGGCACATAAAACTTTAAATCCGGTTTTAAGTGATAATATTTACCTTAAGAAATTATTTTAGCAATATTATAATAGGACGATTTTCCTTATTCCGCCTCTGTCTCGACCAGCTTTCGGAAAATTATAAGCATGTGGGTTATTTCATAACAGTGGAATAGCAAGAATTTCGATGAAGCTTCTCTGAAAAGATGACGTATGTAACCAAATAACCATTAGATACTCTAGAGAGAGCAACCACAAATAATTATAATACATTCATATTTCGTATGGTATATATATAATTGTTTCATAAAATATTACAACATATTGCCAAATAATATTTATTCGGTAGACTTTGATATTGCATACATTTTATGCACTATAATTGAAATTACTTTGCAAGCAGTATAAAATAAAATTCAATAATTGGGTGAAAGAGTAATTGGTTTGGTTTTACCAATCGAACATAATTTAATTTAAGCCGATTCACAGTGGCGGCTCATGGCCATTATTCTAGAGAGGTCATAAATGTTTAAAAAATTGTGCCGCAGATGAAAATTTTTTCGAGCTACTCCCAAATTTACCTAGCTTTTTTTACGAAGTACATGTATTGTTAGTTGTCTAAAGAAAAATTTAGCTAGAAATAAAAACAAATTATGTTAAAATGAAACTTACCCTTGCTATTTTGAACAGGTGGTATTCGAGTAATATTTCACTAAAAATCCAGTCAATGTTCTTAAAACAAATTTTCCAAAGTCGGATTTAAGAGGCAATTAAATAATAATGTTAAAAAAAATATAATTAAAATATCGACTGATTCTCTGGTTTTTATCTTGAATCCTTGTTTTAGCATTAATTCTGGCAAAGGTCGACCTGGCCAACCAACCTCCTTACACTCTAAATGTTTTCAGAAATGTAAGCAATTGTTTTCTTTTAACCGCACGATTTCACATAGATATATATTTTCTAATTTTTCTCCTGATTTTTTGTGGGAGGACATTGGCCATTTGACCTCATTGTTAAGCCATGCCGATTCACGAAAAAATATAAAAGAAAAATTATTTTCAAAGTTTCAGCTTGATAATAAATCTCCATAAGACACCTCATATTAAAAAAAATATGGGCAGTCTGTAAAATGCGACAAAATCTATTTAAAGTTTATTTAAAATACGGTGATTCTATTAAAAAATCGGTGAATTTCCTTTACCCGGATCTTCTCTGGTTATGATTTTTTCCATTTGTTAGGAATAGTGAAGTGTGATCTAATTTAGTCCAGTACATACACTGTCTTCTCAAACATTTTTATATGCCACACTTGACTTTTCGGCATCATTTAAAATAAATTCAATAAGTAGTCCACAATTAATTTTTCCGCAAAATATAAAGATTTTTTAAAAATTTTATTTGCCCGCCATTTTGTTTCGCCTTCTTAAATTCGTACCCCAACTTTACCAGTTTATCTTTATATAACACTTAATTGTTGCACAAAAATTGAAATTAATCTAATAAGTAGTATTTTCAGGCTGATTTTTTTAAATATTTTATTATGCCGCTATTTTGTTTTGCTATCTTGGATTCATATGAAAATGTTACCATTCTTATGTAACACATGATTTTTGTGCAAATTTTGACGTAAATTGGATAATTAGTTTTTTTTACTAATAATTTTTTTAACATTGTTCCGCCATATTGGATTTTTACCAAAATATTACCAGGTTATCCCCATATGATCCTTAATTTTTGACTAAACTTTAAAAGTCAATCTGGTAAGTAGTTTTTAAGCTATGCCGTGAACTGACAGACAAACTGATAGACAGACCGACGTAATTGATAAAACATATTTTTTGGCATCTAGGACGCTAAAACGTAAAGATATGTAAAACCTGAGAGGGTGATTTTTTTCACGATTACAAACATTTTATTTGGCCGCCATCTTGAATTAGTACTAGTTGATCCCTATACCGCAATTAGTTATGGCACTTTATGAATTTTTGTTCCGCCGTCTTGGATTCGTACCAAAATTTTACTAGTTGATTCCGACATAATATTTTGTTGTTGATGTATTTTATGTCGCCATTTTGTTTCATCATATCGGATTTTGACCAAAACGACGGACCGACGGATTGATAAAAAATATTTTTTGGCATCTAGAACGCTAAAACGTGAGAAAACCTGAGAGATTGATTTTTTCACGATTACAAACATTTTGTTTGGCCATCTTGAATTTGTACAACTAGTTTACTAGTTGATCCTTATACCCAAGAAATCAGTCCATTAAGGAGTTTTTTCAGGCTGAATTTTTAAATATTTTATTAAGTCGCCATTTGGTTTCGCCATGTTGGATTCGTACCAAAATATTACCAGTTGATTCCAACATAATTCTTGAAGTTTGTGCAAAATTTGAGATAAATACAATAAGCAGTTTTTTAATAATAATTTTGTTAACATTTCAGTAGTCCGTCACTTTGTTTCGCCATTTTGGATTTTTACCAAAATGTTACCAGGTCTCCCCAAAATTTGAAGTTAATCGGGTAAGTAGTTTGTTAGCTATGGCGCGAAGAATTGTCCAAAACGGAATCTTTTTCGGCTTGACCAATTAAGTAATCACTAGCTGGCCCGACAGACCTTGTTCTGCCTTTTCCGTTAGATACCGCGATAAGTTTTCAGTGGAATTATAAACATATATGGTGCATTCACCACATCGTCCAGAAATGTTATTTATGAAAAACATATTGGTTTTATAGAAAAAATACGCAATAAAACAATACAATAAATAGTGTTGAAAGATTTCGATAACCAAACGTCATTAAAAAAAAAAACATGTAAATTGGTGCAGTACAACTTGCTGGAAAATCTGGCTTAGTGTTTTAAATATTTAGAAGATTAGTGCATTTCCAAAAACACAGTAAGTGTTATTCAATAATCACTATCATTGCTATCCGATGTTTTATTTTCACGAGATATCTTCAGGCATACGAAATCTGAATACTGAATGACGACAGAATTCAGTAGGGTCTCTAAAGAAATCTCGTGCAGCCGGTGGTAATTTCAATTTTAAACTTTCCAATCTAAACACCCGTGCTTTCTAAAAATCTGAGACATTTGAGTTTTGTGCAAAAATGTTTAAATTAATTAGTTAAACATATATTTAGCAACGTCTTAGAGCCCGGCAGCTAGACCGAAGGAAAGGAAAAAGAGTTTTTGAAAATCTAGTAACCCTAAAATATGATACATCTGAAAAAAACCTCTCTAAAATATTTTTTTTATAATTAAATAATGGATATGTTATTTCTAAGAATAATTTGTTCAACAAAGGATATCTCCGATAATTTAAAAAATAAACAAAGATTTTATATCTGTGACACTTATTGATTCACGACGTAATTGACCTGTCTGAAATTAAAAAAAATGGGAAAAACCGAAATATCATATACATTTACCTAATATTGTCATTTTAGTGACACAAATAAATAAGTAAATGCTAAGGCATAAAACAGATAAGTTCCTAAATTAGTCTTTTATAAATTGATCACTTATGATATCTATGACCCGGTCACTTATAGTCATTTTTGAAAACGTTCGAAAGTATACCTAAAAGGTTGCCTTTATTTTAAGATTTCATTATATACCAAACAAAATTGATCTGTTAAAAAAACCATTTAAGGCAACACTCAATTATAAATCGGTCACTTATAAAATAAAAATTGGTCTCTTTTAAAAATAATCGATGATGAATGAAAGTAACCGGTCACCACTGGTAAGTGGCTTAAGTGCCGCCCAACACTGGTCTTAAACAATATAATTGATCTAACAAGTGCATGAAGTAGTATTTTTGCGGTAAATTACCCGCATGAGCCGCAGACGAGTACCCTAATCTGATGAGTAAAAAAAAAGTCGCTTTGAACTCATAAAGACGTCTTGTCACTCATTTTTTTTCATTACAAATTTTACATTCAAGGACATAGTGAAATAGTTATTACGTAACAAGATCGGAAAGTAATACTTTCCTAGACAATTAAACAGATTACAGGACGAGACCTAGGGAAGTTGGTGAGCCCAGTAAGGCACTTTCCGAGTGTGTTAAGTGCCACGTAGACCATCAATTATGTTATTATAATATATATATATATATATATATATATATATATATATATATATAGATATTTATTTACAGAAAACAATTTGATAGCTTTTTAAAAGTCGTAAAAGACATGTTCAGGTATGGGGTGATTCTACGAAACTGTCAATGTTACCTTCGTTCAGAAAAACTGATAAAAAGTGCAATGGTTTTTTAATCCAAACATTCAAGGAAAATAAAGATTCTTATATTCTTAACAAAAATGTTAAGAATAGATGTGACTTAGATCACAACTTACTGATAAACCACTCCACAGAGTCTCTTGTACTTACGGTAAAAACAACTTTTTTTTAAACCTGTATATTATTATAAACTTACGTCTTTTTTTTTAGTGAATTTTTAACATGTGAGCGATTCTCCATTACTTTATCTACAATATTCTTCGAAATTCATTTAAATCCGACATCAAAGAAAATAGTTATTTTGGATTGAAATTCATCAAAAGTTTGCGTAGATCGATTATTATTTTGCCTTTGAGTTTATAAACTTTACAGTTCTATAAATAATTTAATAAGGGTGTTTATTACAGCATTAGTGCTGTAATGACATTCAATGCAACAATAGTGCTGTATTGAAAAAAAAACCTTTTTTATTAACATTTTTCACCTTCCTGACGCGTCATTTTACACTTTTTGCCAAATATATTTTTCTTCCTGTTATTAAATGAAAGTAGATACAATTTTGTACAATATTCTTGTTGTAAATTTATATTCCAACACGAAAACATCGAGTATAATAATATAATATTTAATAACAGGAAGAAAAATATATTTTACAAAAAGTATAATATGTGAAAATGTTAATAAAAACTAGTGTTGTAATAGACGTCCTTACAAGACTATTTATAGAACTGTAAAATGCATATTACTAAATGAAAGTAGATGAAGAATATTTTACCGGTCCCATTTTTGTTTTTGCAGACTGACATTGTCTTTCCCGATCAAGGTAAGAAATGACAGATTTTCCTATTTAAAATGAGACTTGAAAAGCTTGGTCGATGAAAAAGTGAATTTTATATAACGATCGTAGAAAAAAATTATGAATGTTTAGCAAATCATTAGTACGCTAAATTGAGGTAAGAACAATGTTACACTGATATTTAAAGCAGAAGAATGTTTATAAAAATGATATAGATCTGGATAGGCAAAATTTTCGTGCTTCCTTTTATTATTGAAATGAATTTATTATGAGAGATGTTTTTGTAAGGGCGTTATATCGGAGTTTTACTTTGTTGACTATCACTTATTTAAGTAAAAATTGTGTTTTCATTTGTTTGTTAAAATATACTGTCACAAAGTAATGGACAACTCCATTAAATCTTTGAACTTACTTTGCTAAACTTCTCAAAGAATGTTTCATTATTCGACTTGAATAACCAGATCTATGTGACCAGAATGTTTATTAAACTAATCTGTAAGTAACAAAAATAGCCAAAAATAGTTGGATTATAAAAATTAATTAATTCGTTTAACGAGAACAAGAGATAATTAATATACAACAATGCACATGAAGCTTACTGTAAATTTGTTTTAATTTTGCGAAATAACGCGAACAATATGCTATAACACCGGCTATGTCGACATGTTGTTTTTTTTCAGTCTTATATAGCATGTGCTTATTCTGATAAGGTAAAGACTACGTGCAAATGGGCAGCTAATCATTTTTTCCAATGTCTGATTTATATAGATTTGTATTGAATGAAATTCTTACTTTTCTAATTTACCAGACTAGGTACATGGTGTAAATAATATTTGAACGGTTGTACAGGGTGTCCAATTTTCGGCACGTTTGCGGGATATCTCCTTTATTTTTAACGATAGAAGGTTGCGGTTTCTGCAACAATGTGCTACTTTTTTGTAAAATTAGAGATGGCTCCACCAGAATTTTAATAGCCCTTTTAGTTTTTGAGATACAGGGTGTTTTTGAAAATGTTGCATTTTTAGGCACCCTTCGTATCCCAGCTTCCTGATTGGACACAAAAGAAAATTGTAAGAAATCTCAAATTTTGAGCTTGTGTTTCAAAATAATTGCATACATGTACATATTTTTGGAAAGCCCACATTATTCCTAATAAATGTAAAAAATAATATACAGGGTGTCCTGTAAAAAAATAAAGTAGGGTCTGATAACTTTTTGACCTAACTCTGTATACTTATTATATACTCTGAATTTTACGCAAAAAGTGATATAAGGAACAAAGTGTGGGTTGGAAAAAATGCTACGATTTTATCATATCTTACAAAGTGAATATAAAAGTAAAAAAAAATTAAATAATGGTGAAGCGTTTCCAATTTTTTCAGAATTGATTTACTGACACACAATAAATAAAGTAATTTGTGAAGTATTACTGAATGAAACTATATAGGACTACGAAACTTAAAAGGAGATTTAAAACCTATAACCAGCAACACTTAATAAACTACAAATAAACATATTACAATGAAAGCTATCCTGGAAACTACTAACAGAATAATAATAACTGCTAACAAGCAAGTTATTACCGGAAACTACTAGAGAAAAGAAACATAAAATAATAAAAATGTAAAATTGTGCATAGAAAATTATTATATAAGTTGAAAAATGAATCGAGATAGATGAGGGAATTAACATATTTATGAAAAATGAGGCACATGTTAAAAAAACAAGATGGTAACATTGCATCAGCCAAAGGTCGATTACTAGAAACCAGTGTTGTTGTATATAAACAAGAGAATAACATCAAGAAAAGAGTCACAGAAAAAGTTAAAAAAACAGCTGTTAAAATTATCAAGATCAAAATCTATACAATAGATACCAGAAAAAGGAAAGGGTATCAATATCGAAACAGTGGAAAAGGCAATTATAGTTTGAATAAACAAAACAGCAATCTGGCAGTTTTGGTAAATCGTATTCCATTGTTCATGTTACCAGACACATAAGTTATTTATGATAATAATAACCAACCGATTATACTAGAATCTGGCAAAGGAACAATCAGAGTTTAGACGAAACATACTACCACGGTGCAAATATTAATTATTATGACAAAAAAATAACAAACCCTATTGCTTAAATCTGACTATGGAAGATATACTGAATATATTGACTGACTGATGACCATTGACCGATGTAGTAAAGGATTTTGGGGACAATTTAAAGACTTCAGGCATAACAAAAAGTAATACACACTTTGCTACATATACTAAAACCGAGTACAACTCCAAAGTAAGATTAAAAACGAATAGATGGATGAAACATTAATAAACACCAAAATGTATCAATCTAAGACTAATAGCCCAGATAAAACCAGACCAGATGCGTAAACTCCCGTATCGCCTGTGCTGCATGCAACGGCGAACAAAATAGTGAGAAGCCGAGCGGCAGGCCGCTTGGCAACAAGTGCGGGGACCGATGGGTATAAAGTTTCGCGGCCTCCTCGGTAATCCAACCGACATGTAGTATGGGTGTTTCTGTCAGAGTTTGGATGTTTTTAATTGATTTTTATTTGTAATTATACGAGAATGAAAAAAATATTTAAGATAATGTCATTATACCTACGTATATAGACGTTTGGTTATATGTGTCTTTACTTGTTTTCTTCTAACAAAGATAGTGGAGGAACGACTTTATTCAGGTGCCCAAAAAACCGTCAAAAGTGAGTATATCTAAATGCATATCATACAAGATAATACTTGTTTAGACTTGTGTCGTAATTTTATAAATAGATTTAACCAAGTAATCTTGATTTTGTTGTTAATAAGTCCTAATAAATGTTTTAGAGCACTAGCATCGCTTGCTGATGCTGCGGAAGAACAGATCTTCTAGAAAAGAACTGCAATAATTACAAACTGTGCGAGGATCATTTTCAAAAAAACTATTTCTATGACTTCAACAAGCATGAAAAGACTATACATGGCGATCTATTACTGAAGTAGGATCCAGAAATCGTTATATTATCAGGTTAGAAAAAATATATATATAATAAAAATTTATATTTTATATAATATAGGTATATGGCTCTGTAAATTTCGTAAAAAATAAAATATTACGTTCACATCTACAACAGATGAGGAAATATAGTATCAAATAGTCAATTAAATAGAACAACACTGGTGTGGCAATATTTTTAACACTCGTTGCAATAGCTATAAATACATGATGGTGCAGGCCACTTAAATCTGACACGTCAAGGTCATTGAAACTAAGCGATAAATTTGACAGTCTTTCGCATTTGGCATGGTTTTATCTGGGCTAATAGGTGGGTCCCATCGCAATTTTTTTACTGTATTTTGAGTCCCTAAATAATAATTTTTAGGGTAGAAATATGCCAGAATGGGCAGAAAATTGTTATTAACAAACAATTGTTTAAATGTTTGAAAAAGCAAGCAAAACTTACTATTGGGTCGTCTTCTTTGAGTGATTTTAAGCAAGAAAAGGTCATACATTTTTACGTACGATGCTTGGTTTCTAATATGGGTAGCGATAAACAATGAAAAACTGTGATTTTTGCGATTTTTGAACGCTTATAACTTTTGACTAGATAAACTTTTTTCGATTTTGAAGACGGCGCTAGAAATTTCAAAATAAGATCTACAAGGATTAATCAAATTCGGTAAGTAAAAATTCCGTCTTCATTGTTTAATTCGGCAATAAACAAATAGCTTTCGACCACTTATTTACATGCTCCGTCATGTGTGTCGCGCTTTGTTGCAGAACGTAATGAACAGTCATTAGTTCTCGAATTACCATATTTTCTGTACATAAAAAAAATATGTTTATTCATTCATTGAGTGTTTTATGATGAGTAACTTAATTAAATCAAAGTTATGTATTACTTGTCAAGACAATAAGAATATAGGTGTTACTAGTACAGAATATGGTCAAAATAAAATAATTGAACAGTACATCTTGATGAAGTCCATTGTAGATTGCGAGTCTTGGAAAATTTTGAGAATTACAGTATACACGTATATACCTCGAAGCAGATATCGTTTTGCATATTTTGTGCAAAGTTATAGCTATATAAATAAAACTTCGATAGAAAGGGTGGATCTGGAAACCATTTGACAACTATTCCTTTTTACGATTTAGCAAATTTGCATGGTCGATAGGTATGTAACGTTTTACATGCACTGTATCACCTCAGAGGTGCAGATTATACAGCAAGGTAGGCAGCGAGACAAAAGCCTTACCCGAAAACCCTACGCACTATCTAGAAAATTTTGCTAAAGGTAAAACTACTTTTTTTATATTATAACGTTTTTATTATGCATTTGATTTTTTTACAGATTGTTCTGAATTAACAATAGAAGAAAGTGTGAAAATAGGGGAGGAATATTTAGTCAGTGTTGTCCATAGATGCGCAAATTGCAAATCATATGACGATTGAAGAATTTGGAACCATCACACTAAATGTTCACTGATAGAAGATTTGCCTCCAACGTCCGATTCAATTATATTGCATATTCTAGGGGCATTTTAAGTTTTATTTATCCAGATACATTGTTTGACCTCATATTTGGATACATTCGACCCTACTTTATTTTGGTTTATCCTACAAGATGATCCAGAAAAAGTTAATAAGCAGCTAATATAGCAACATGTAATTTTTCTGCTTGCAGTACACAATCATGTCGATGCAATTTTTGGGGCATACCTTGCTGTAAATTTTGTTCGTGCATAAAAAAAATCATGTAAAAATAAACGCAATCTTAAATAATGTGTATTTTTGTTCCTCAAAATTCCGTAAATTTCATTATTTATCAGGATATAGCGACGTGTATTCGAACTTAAAACGATAATCAAATTATTGAATGAAAATATTTGTTCTAGGTGCAAGTTAATGCAATGCGGAAAACTTATATGACGAGCTCATTTTGGTAATTCTGAACTATATGCGCTCGGTCGCGTGAAACGCCTGCGGGTAGGCTTCTTTATGCGTGCCACATATGACGGCGCATGTAAATAAGTAGTTGAAAGCTACTTGTTTATAGTCGAATTAGGCAATGAAGACGTAATATTTACGTATAGCATTTGATTATGTCGTGTAGATCTTTATTTGAACTTTCTATCGCCCTCTCCAAAATCCAAAAAGTGTATCCAGTCAAAAATTATAAGCGTTCAAAAATCACAAAAATCAAATTTTTTATTATTGGTCGCTAATTATCTCGGAAACTAAGCATCGTACGTAAAAATGTAAAACGGCATTTTTTGTTAGAAACGCTTAAAGAACACGATTCAGTAGTTAGCTTTGTGAATATTGCTTTTTTAAAAATTTAAACAATTATTTGTTAATAACGATTGTCTGCCCACTCTGGTAGACTTCTACCCTAAAAATTACTGTTCATGGGCTCAAAATGCATTGAAAAAATTTTGGTTGATACATAAAAATTAAAGAGGCGATTGGGACTCCCCTGGCCCTTATACTATAGTAGTTTTCGCCAAATCATATTTCCAATACACGACTTTTTCACATTATGTTATCGAAAAGGCTTGAAAATATTAAAATAGAGTTTTCTGTGCAGCCTTTACTTGATTAAGTTTTGCACCTTTGATCAAGTTAAGTGAAAATAATAATACACATAAAACATATACTTACAAACACCTTAGACACGCCAAAATATCATAAAAGAGTTTAAATTAGTTAAGGAAGGCTAAACCCTTGGAATAATCCAAACTATAAAGGTTTCATAATATGCAGATGACATAGTGTTCAAGGCTCAGTGTGAGGATGTAAAGTCTGCAACATGAATCTGGGGCTAGGAAAAAAATGCGACTAACTATAGAAGTGCTGCATTACTAATTGATATATCCATGGAAATGGATATACCAATAATTTTTGACATCATTTTTGACAAGCCAATCCTTTCGTCGAGATCAAGATCCGTTTCATGATATCGCGTTACTACCAAGATCAATACATTTAGGCAAATGACAAAAAACTGAAAAATGTGGTGCCAAAATATCTGCAAGATGCTGAGCACATAATTGTTTGTTTGTTATACAATTCTGATAACTAGCTATGTTCTGAAACAAGTCATAATATAACAAAGGAACTGCAGCAGTTTAAAATTTTAGGATTTTGTGACATGAGTTTATAACTTTAATTAAGTATAAAGTATAAAATTGCGAAAAAGAAGCGGTTATTATGTATTAGTTAAAAGTAGGTACTTCAAAGATTCAATAAAAAGTATAAGAAATAATGACAAATCACTACGAAGACAAAAGACACTGCAAGATTGAATGGGACCGAGGAATATAACGAGAAAGAGATGCTAGATTAACCGTTATTTAAAATATATATAAAATTTCTCTTCTAGAAGCAGACAATATTCTTTCCAAGTTTATTTTTATACTGTCCTACACTATTTTTACATTTGATAAAAATATATGTTTACAGATGTATCAAAAACAGAAAAAAAGAGGCAGACTGCAGCAATTATTCGCTGAGCATCCAGCCGACTATAAGTGACCAATAAATCCACATGCCAGCATTGTTTTTGCTGAAGTGGCTGGCGTAGTTACGGTTGCTAGAAATTGCCCGTAGGAACACAACGAATAACATTATCAGAATCTACACAGAGATCAGACAAATGTACCTAACCTCGGAGGTATACAAGTGCTATAGTGTATACTAACATCATGAAGCACGGAAACATGTTTCTTACTGCATTTATTAGTTTAACAAACACTTGCATTAATGAAGAACAAGGAATATAACGCATTGGCCTAAATCTTATTTGAATAGTTTAGATCTTGCTTTCCTAGCCTCTGGTCAGTTGCAGAAATAGTAAAAACCATTAATTAAAATGTCTATACTACAATTTAAAATATTCTAAAATTAATGTAAGTAACGTATTTCTGTAGAAGATAATTGGATGGCACGTCTCGTTGTAAGAGATGTAAACAAGAGGATGAGTTTGTATCACATTTTCTATGGTAGTCTCTAGTTGATGCAAACGAGCAAATTACTGTATCACATTTACTCTGTGAGTCTCTTGTTGACTCATCAATCAAATATTCTAATCCAAGATAGAGCGGGCCTACAATCGCCAGTTAAAGGAAGTACCTTCTTTGAATGAGAAATGTTTTCAGGGGATATTTACAGGGAAGCCAATAAGATCTAATTAACCAGCCTTATTTACTATGAAATAAAGTAATATACTAAAACGAAAATCAAGAAATATTAAGACCAACCTAAGAACTACGAAAAAAAGTAGATGAATAGCTGGGCATTTCACATTCCCCAGGGGCTAGAAAAACATATTAGGAACAGGCTAACTTCTAGTAAAAGCAGTGTAAGGCACTATCCTTAAAAAAAAACAGCATAAATCAAAATTAAATTAAAAGAAACTGATACATTACATACAAAAAGGATACATTAAACACTAGTTTAAATACAAAAATATGATAGACAATACCAATACCAATAACAAAATATCAGACTCACCTAAATTTCCGCCAAAATATACCGCACGACGAAACTATCAACACACAAACGGGTCTTAATATAAACTCCTCACGGTTTTCGAAAGTGTTTGCCTGTGCTATCTTCGGCCCCACAAAACGTACGAAACTAAATTAAACTTAACTCCAGACAAGGACGGGCTTACATCGAAGGCATGCAACAAACTTCCAAGAGATCAATTCAAATTGGCTCCGAACTATCCGAGAGAACATATATTGTTTAAATGCTTTTATAAACATAACCGACTGATATAATGATAATTTAATTTAATGGGAAGTCTGACAGAGCCGGACCTCACGGTATTACCTGTGCATAATATTAGTAAATGTTGCGAAATAAGAGACAACATACCTGAAAGGGGTCGAGATTATGTTGACACACTAATAAAAATCTAATTATTGACTAAAAATAGCACACAAAAGTATCTCACCTATCTAATCAAAACCAATAAAAACATCATAAACTACAGTGTGATCTAGATTACTGTTTAAGAAAAAGTTGTTTGGTTTGATCTGCTTTTTCATATGCTTATAATTTAATGTTGCGGGGTGTCTCAAAAAAGTAAGGCCAACTATGTTTTTTTAAAAATAATATACCACATTTTTTTAGGGTTTATGAATTTGATATTAAATTCTGCATATTTTTTGTGTAATATACCATGTATCAAAAACTAACGGTTTTAGAAATATCCGTTTTGCTTTAGAGTTCTCTGAACTGCTCAATAACTAACTCTCTTGTTTCGTGGCCTATACCTTATATATCTGACACACTCTCTGATAGATTTTCTTGGATTTTGTTGAAAATAAATTAATATATTAAGATCCCTTTTTTCATTTTTTTGTTTAATCCTTTTCTTATTTCTTAAAGACGCTCTTTCTTACAATAACTTCTTTGTATGAATTATAATTGATACACAGATATTCTCTGACCATTCTGAGCATTTTCCCTATACTGTTTTGGTGTTTTTGTGTCATTATTATTATTCTTGAAATATAACTAGAACATTTTGAACCTTTCAGCAATCTAATAGTTAACTTTTTAAGTATTAGCCCAGATAAAACCAGACCAGATGCGAAAGACGTCAAATTTATCGTTTAGTTTCAATGACCTTGAGGCATCAGATTTAAGCGGTCTGCACCATCATTTATCTTTATAGCTCTTGCTGGTAACTGAAACAAATAATTTATTATTGATTCAATATTATTCTAGGCAAATATTCTGAAAATTAGAACTATAAAGGCAAAAATACATATGGATATACTTATTAAAAAGCTGTCTAAATTACGAGCAAATGTTTATGGCATTAGTAATACAAATGTTAAAAATCATGTGTCATTTCTGAAAACCTTAAATCTAAATTAAACCACTGTATATTATAAAAGAGATAACAGTTGGAACAACAGTGAAATAAAGTCCATAAAAAAAGAAGAAAACATGCTAGTTTGTGCCTTACATTGCTTCTTCTTAGGGAAGGGTAAATTTCAACCCTCCCATTCGACCCTTCAACATCATTAAAGTTACTATTAAATATCAAATACGTTCTTAATTGGGGATATGTATATCCGGGAACCCATAAAACGATATTTTACCCGATTTTTCAACTTCTTAATTTTCATCCTCTTTTCTTTTTCCTCTAACCTCTTACTTTAGACAGAAGTATCAAAGAGGGCTCATTATTAAAATCGACATAACCAAAGACCCATGAAAAGGCATAATACACGATCATTTACGAAAAATCCCTGTTTTTTACCAATTAAGTCCCCGTTTTAACCCCTTCCCCTTATCCGATTTTGCCAAAAACAATCCGACCCGTTCTCGTATGCACCTTTCCCTGTGTACCAAATTTCAACTCGATGGCCTAATTCTTTGGAAATTTATCGCGTAATCAAACAGACCGACATAATGTTTTTTACACGTTTTGATAATTTACTTTCCTATCTCTTGGAGATGTTGAAGTAATATTGTATTGTATACATATTTTTTTCTAACCTGATAATATAACGATTTTTGTAGGAGGCTCTTCAGATCCTATGTCAGTAATAGATCGTTTTGGTCCACAAAAAATTGATGGGATAGCATCATTGTATGTACTGTATATACTTACTTTTGACGATTTTTAGGGCACCTGAATAAAGTCTTTGCTCTACTATTTTTGTTAGAACATAACAAGTAAAGACAGGTAAACAGGCAATTTCGCTCTAGCAAATTAAAACGTCTCTATACGTAGGTATAATGATATTGTACACAAGATTAAATATTTGTTTACATTATCACATAATTGCAAATAAACATAAATTAGAAACATCCAAACTCTGACACATTACCGAGACGGCTGTGAAACTTTATAACCATTGGTTTCCGTACTTGTTGCCAAGCGGCCTGCCACTCGACTCCCCACTATTTTGTTCGCCGTTGCATACAGCACAGGCGATACGGGAGTTTTCGCATCTCGTCTGATTTTATTGGGGTATTAGCACAAATTAAAAATGAGTCAAGCAGTACATCACACTTCAAACATCAGTGTCATGACATTTCAGTCAGTCACTTAAAAGTAACTTCATACCAAGAATAAAATTATTAACTAACAAAAAGACCTCTTAAGAAGAAAATTATTTTTGGGTTTTACGCCACAAATACTTACAACAATATTAAAAGAAAGAATTGTACTAAATTACTATAAAATTTTAATCTGTGGTCTTTAGTTTTTGGTGCCAAGGTACCCGAGGAACGACACTGAAAAATATCTACTTTTCAGAGGAAAGTCTACCCTCGTTTTCAGCAAGCTAAAAAATCGGTAAATTTCCTTTACCCGGAACTTCCCGTGAGTATGAGTATTTCCTTATATTGGGAATAGTGAAGTATAAACCAATTTAGTTCAGTATATAGTTATTTAGGAACACATATGTACTGTCTTTTCAAACATTTCTATTGGACGCCATTTTATTCCAATATATTGGATCCCTATCAATATTTTACCAGTTTTAACCTATGCGACACTTGATTTTGGGGATAACTTAAAATAAATTCGATAAGTAGTTTTTACATTGACACACCGCGATTTTGTTACGTCATGTTGAATTAGCGCCAGTTTATCCTTATATCACATTTAATTTTCTCCAAAATTACAGTCAATTGAATAAGAAGATTTTTTTTGGATAATTTTTTTAACGTGTTATTTGGCCGCCATTTTTTGTTCAGTTATCTTGAATTCGTAACACAACTTTACCAGCTTACCTCTATATAACACTGAATGCTTGCACAAAATTTCAAATTAATCTAATAAGTAGGTTTTTTTTCAGACTGATTTTTTAAATAATTTATTAGACCGCCATTTTGTTTTGCTATCTTATATTCATACCAAAATGTTACCATTCATTTTTATGTAACACTTATTTTATATTTTTGTAAAATTTGAGGTAAACTGGATAACTAGTTTTTTCATTAATAATGTTTTAAAGTTTCACTAGACCGCCATCTTGTTCTGCATATTGGATTTTTACCAAAATATTATCCCGGGCATCCCTTTATTTTTTTTCCAAAATTTGAAGTCAACCTGATGGGTAGTTTTTCAGCTATGGTGCGAAATGACAGATAGACAGACAAACCGACAGACGGACCGACGGACTTGATAAAACATATTTTTGACATCTAGGAACGCCAAAACGGACTATATAAAACATATATTTTAACATTTTATTTGGCCGAATGCCAAAACGTATTACACTTTTACTAGTTCACCTCTATACTACAATATATGTAAAACCTGAGAGCGTATATTATTATACTTGATTTTTGTGCAAAATTCGAGAAAAATTGGATAAGCACTTTTCGTCATCTAGGGCTCCTGCAACGTAAAGATCTGAAAAAATCTCGGAGGGTAATTTTTTCACGATTTTCACTTCCATTTTATAAATGAAAAGAGAAGTAAAAATAAAAAACTGAGAGCAGTATAATCTTATTTTTTATACCAGAAAGAAATAATGTTCTCCCACCGAAAGTCAGGAATCAACAGTTTAATTTTTAATTCAATGCTGGTCATGGTATTAGTCAGTAGGTAGTAGTTGTTTCTATGATTACATTTTGTGCCCTTGCCCTACATGGGGCTCGCTAGCCTATGGTGGCCTGGTGAGCTCTAAAAAGAGTGAAATTGCAATCGTCGCTTGACTGAAATAGTCATTGCGTCTGATGGCATTGATAAAGAAGACCTAGTTACTTGTTGTATTATGATATTGACAAATTAAATGCATTTTTGGTATAAAATTACTGGTGAATCAATTTTTAGAATGGGTTACTGATGGAAGAAAAAAGGACACTAATGTGAAGAAGGAGTAGAGTATCATTAAATTTTGTAACACCCGTGTAATAATTTTGTGGAGGCCGAAGGAAGAGCAACTACATCATTATTCTGTGTGACATTGAAAATGCAACACATTGATTTTTTCTTATAAGATCAATACAAGAATAATGTGCTACAGGTAAAAAATGAAAAATCAGAGTAAATGTAAATCGGAATATGGAAAAAGAATGGTGCTACAAGTGTGTTGCAACTGAAATATAATATTGTAACTCGTAATCTTTACATGCCAAATCAGAAATGTGGATGTAGGTCTTTCAATGTTAAGTAAATTGAATAAGTTTTTTCAAAAATTCTTAACACCCTGTAGGAATGACCAGTTACTAGTATTCGAGTTACACCACACACTTTTTAAGTACTCGGATTTCTCTTTTTTTAATGAAAATACCTTAATCTAGAGCACATTATATGTTTTTATTGCAACTTATGCAAGTCAAGGTGTTACATTTTCAATGTCACACGGTATATTTCCATTGGAAAAAAACTGGCTTATCTTGCCAATAGTTTTAGAGGAACTTTTTGACTTTTTTGCAACGTAAAAAAAATGTAAATTAACATTAAATAAAAAAACAATGTTGAGCGACACTTACCAAAAGTGTGATGACCAGGTCAGTTTCATTAATTACCGGCCATTTTTAAAAGTGACTGAAATTCGCAATTTTTGTAAATGACTACACAAATAACCTAAAAGTCATTTACTTATAAGAAACGGATTTTGGAAAAAAACAGCATAAATGATTTAAAATGACCGTACATTTACCTTTATAAGTGTCCAATTTTTAAAATAGTTTGGAATAAAAAAAAGCATTAAATGCCTTTTTTATTTAACAGATCAACTTTATTTGGCCTCAATTGAAAGCTTAAGATAAAACAACCTTCTAGGCATACATTTGAAGGTTTTTAAAAATGAAATTATGGTCATTTATACGACCATAAGTGACCGAAACATAAAAGTCATAAGTGATTAATTTATATGACCGGTCATTTGCCAACACTAATAAAAAATAATTTAAGAAGTTATGTATCTCAACATGGAGACTAATCTATTTACGCCATGTTTATAGCTTTAAATATACATCAAAAATACTTTAATAAGATATTTTGTTGGCATTATTTATACTATTTCTGAAACTATTTTTATTTAATGTACAGGGCCTTTCCTTATAATTTACCACCCCAAAAAATTTCATTTTATGACTCAGAAAAAATGCTGCATGCAAAAGTTGTATGAATTATTATTAAGTTGTTTATGGGGAATATTATTTGTGTTTAATATTGAAACACAACATTAGATTCTCATCGAATGAGTCTCGTCTTTCTAGGTTTGATACTTTTATCCTCAAAATCGCTAAAAAATTTAAATAGAAATCTTTGCAATGTTTTAAAGGATACAAGAGACCCGACGACGTACTATCAGACCTATTTTTAGTGCTGTTAATTCGCCTGATTCATATGTAGAAAACTAGCATTTTACTCAAATTTCCATATATACAATTTTCAGATTATTGTCTAAAAAAATACTTATTGGTTTAGCGGACAAATGTACAATAAAATAGATGGTGCTCCAATAGGGCCCTCACTATCAACAGTAGTGGTAAATTTATCTATGATATACTTGAGAAAGAAGCTCTTGAGAAAGCAAACTTGAAGCCCAAACTATTCATGGATGACATATTTATTATACGGCAACACGGTCATATAGACCTCAAGAAATGTTAAACTCAGATAAATTCAATGCATCCCAGAATACAGTCTACTCTACAGTTAGAAGGAAATAACAAGCTACTATTTTTAAGTGTTGTGGTGGCAAAACTGAATAAATCGTTTACAGAAAACCAACATATACCGATTAAGGATCACACCATCATCCATACAAACAGGCGAATATCAGCAAGAGTAGAAGAGCATAAATAAATAAATCAACTCGACCGTTTTCTTACATGATCAAAAAACAGACCCTAAAATAAATTTTGACGACCGTAAAGACATTGCCGACATAGAGCATTAGAAGACCAGAATAATTTGAGAAGCGAAAAAAAAATGAAAAACAAGGTGATTTAAAGAAAAAGAACGAATCAGTAAAACTACCATCTGTATGAAAGATAGTCATCAATAAACCTAAAACCACAAAAATTAAACCGAATTAGTTCAACGATAGCAACAACATCGCAGTCACTTCACTCTTTTGTCTTTTGTCTCTTCGGGCACGACAAACCAAGTTTCGAAAATGCCAAATGCGATTTTGGCGAAAGCTCAGCAAAACTCTTGTTTTCAGAACGATAGTGGTGAACGAAGGAATATTCGTAATGAAAATACATCATTAATTGTATGTTTAGTAAAACGCATTACAAAAGACATAGAAGAAAACGAACTGGAATTCTATGGCTATACACAAATTATAACTTTCTAATACAAGTGGCGATATCATGTTTGATAAAAAATACATTAAATTCAAAACAGCATTTAATGACTCAGTGGATTATAACTATTGGTCACTGGCTATAAAAATACAGTTAAAAGATTAGACTATTATGATTAGTATACGGTATTCTATAGATCTCCAAATGGCTCAGTCCAAGATTTTCTAACTTATCCTAAAGACAAACTGAGTGATGTTATTGTACATAAACAAAAAACAGTTTAATTAGACGACCGAAATATAGATTATTTGAAAAGCAAAATTAAGCATAAGTACAGAAGTAATTTGAGTCGTGAAAATATTGAAAGAAGAATGGAAGATTTGATAAGAAAAAATTGGGATTATACCTCTGAGATTTATTCTGACCTCATAGATATTATTCAGGGTACCCTCGATAGAATGGCAACAATACAACAAGCAACAGAGAGCCATTATAAATTTCCCTGGATGACACGAAAGGTAAGGCAAGCACAATATGTTAGAGACACTGCATACAAGAGGTTTATTTTCACAAAATTGAGGATGTTTGGAAGGAATATAAATATAAGAGTGAAGGAAATAATGTAACATGTAATGTAAAGGAAACGGAAAGAAAATTTAAAATACACTCAAAGAACTTGAAGACTTAAAATACAAATAACTAATTTCATAAAAATTGATTTTGGTCATAATAGTAATAGTGCAGAGAAAACTATACACAATTTTTACTCAGATAGCCTAAATGATGTCTCAAAAAATATAGATAAGAAGGACTGGAACCCTATTTCTGTGAAATTAAATATTAGCCTTTTGTGTTTTAAAACACTCAATGTGTTAAAACACGAAGTGTTTCTAATTTAAAAAATAAAAGCACCAGTTACCAAGCAGTAAACATTAAACTAACGAAAGAACTATTATGGGTTGTGAATTATTCTCATTTGCATTTGGTAAATACATTATTGAATACATGAAAAATTCCAATTGAATTAGAGACAAGTTTTATATTCCAATACCTAATCAATAAACTTTTTACCAGTGGTAGATAAAAATCTATAAAAAGTTGTATGTGAGCAGCTTAGACAATAATCCGGGTTAAGAAAAAAGCATTCCTGCGAATCTTCCCTGCAATATAGATGTGCAGTCTGGAGAAGTGATATGGGTGATTGGAAAATATATTAAATGTTTTTGTAGATTTAAAACGGACATTCGAAACTACTGATAAAGATATTCTTATTAAAAAGTTCAGTTTTTATAGACTAAAAGGTCTCAGTGGATTAAAGACTTTTTGACTAATAGATTTCAACAAACTAAAAGTAACAATAAATTATCTAGCAAAAGGTATAGTATATGCGATGTGCTACAGGAGAGCATCTTGGGTCATCTTTTATTCAGTTTTTATGTTAGTGACATACACATTCAACTAAAAAATCATTTGCTCTAGGATAACTTATTTCTGCATAAGGTGTAAGTCATAATAATTGATATTTATCAATTTTACTGTCAAGGTACTGTGCCAAATTCTTTGTTGCTAGGCCATTCACAGATATGATGACTGGAATAGTTTGTACAGAGAAAAGGTTATGTTTTTGTATCCTTCCCACAGTTTATAGTATTTCTCAATTTTCTTTATTTGATTTTTGCAGGTTGTGGTCATTTAGGTGGGAGATCTCCAATAAGTATGGTTTTTTTATCCTTATCTAATAGGACAATATCAGGCCTGTTATGTGCTATGGTGCGGTAGGTGAGAATAGATGTTTCCCAGTATAGCTGGTACGTTTCACTCTCAAGAATCAGGAACAGTAAGTATTGGTAATATGGTTGTTTTGTGTCAATTAGTTTACACTGCATAGCTAACTCTTGATGTACAATTGCGGCCGTTAAATTATGTCTATTTAGGTATTCTGTAGGAGCTGGCACAGTACAGGCAGAAGTAATGTGCTATTTTGCTTTCGAGGTACATTTAAATAGGCGACATTTATAGTTTTTTAATTGCAGTAGTGCAGCCTTCAGTCTCTCCGCATAATTCCCTTACGCCATTATCCGACCCATCTTTATCTGCGTTTGTCAGAGCATTCGGGTTTCGGTCTAGTAACATGATATTTAAGGTTTAGGACGCTGCAGTTTTTGTGTAAATCATGTACGATCCAGTGTAGGAGGAGTTGTCTGCCTTTCCTAAGAACTATTTTTTGAAGCCTCGAATTTGTTTTTTTATGACTGACACTAATGTCTAACAAACCTCTTCCTCTTTGATTTCTAGGGATATACAAATGCTCAGTGCACGCACTTGGGTGGTGGATTCTATACTCTGTCATTTTTATGACAGAAATATTCAAAAGCCCTGCGTTCAATTTGTAGCTAGAAACTAGTGTTTTTATGTATCCCTTTGTGGGCCCAGATATTTTTCCAGAAGGTTTGTAACAGGAGGGAATTTGGGGCTTGGTTATTGTTGGTTTGTTGACCTTCCAACTTTTAATAGAATTTCTTTCCTCTAGTATTAAAGATCGTATTTTCTTCCTTTCTGTTATAGCTTCAGTTCTATTTTTGTAGTCTTTTCCTAGTACCTCTATTTTATGAGTCAGGTCAGGAAATCTTTTAGCATGGTTGTTTCGGGTCAAAACTCTGCCTCCTTAGCCTGGGGCTTTTAGGATATTTTTAACATTTTTTTTTCTTATAGCCTCTTAGATAATCATTAATCATTTTCTGCTCTTATTGCCTCTTAGATAATCATTAAGTCTTGCTAGTTGGCTTCGGAACTTTCAAATAGTTTTCTTTATTATCTCCCTCCACGCATGCTGATTTACTGTTAGGTCTATTTATGGATTGTGAGTTCTAAGATCTGAAAATTTGATCGTTGTAGAGCAGCACAGTATATTATGGTCTGAATTCTGGTCAGGCCATCATCGGAAATAAGCAGATGTATGACAATTCCTAAAGTTTGGAAACACCCTCTGGTTTTCTCGTTTGGGTTGAGTTTCGGCAAAACTGGTCTTTCTGTAGGCTCCGTGCCATCATATGCACTAAGTGTGTTCGCAATTCTCGCAGGTCCGCTAGTATCTTTCTCTATTCAGCTACCATCCTTTTTCTGAATCCACGTTTTTGTGTGTGTATACATATTTTTACGTAACGAATAATCAATCAACATTCTTTTAAAACAATTTTGTACGCAACAGGTAATCTCTTTAGTTTTGATTAAGAATGCGTAGCCAGACTTGGGTGAAAGCAGTCGTATTCAAGGGCAAAAAGTCAGAAAGAATTTTTTTTTTGTTATCTATTACTAAAAGAAGAGACATCGCCTGATATGGATTAGTCTAAAGGTAAAACTAAATTTGATAGAAAATAGTAATCTAGTTGCCTATACTTAATAAGTTAGTATAACAGTTGTTTAAGGCGAAAATATTATAAAAAATATGCTTAATATATTCTCAACTGTATTTCTACATAACTGAGGTACACTACTGTCCCATCAAACACCGTTGGCCTGAGGTAATTTCTTCATTAAATGATAACAAAAGAGACGCAATTAAGTAATCCAAATGGTCAAGATATTGTCACGGAATGAGAAAATAAAGAATAATAATAAGGGTCGATTAACGTTGTCGGTTTGCTGCTATAGAAACCTTATTATTTTGATCCTAATATTTCACGTAATAAATCAATAACAGCGAAGGGACAGAAGCTCCGCACACATCGTGAAGAAATTGGTCGTTGAAGCAAATTAATGACTTTTTGATTAATTGTTTCCTCAGTGTAGAGCATTAATTTATAAATCCGGAGACAAAATCTTTGAAAATTGCAGCGTTTTTTTGGGAAATAAACGTTAATTTAAAAAATAGGTATTTCCCTTTAAAACTTTAAACATTAAGTTTTTCAGTAGATATTAATTTATTGAAAGTTGAAATTAACCCCTACTAAAAAATAATTAAATTTATATTAGTTGTGGTACTGATTAAAATTTGTTATTGTAACGCGTTCAATTAATCGGTTTTTTAAGTACCATATATTTTAGTTTTGAGATATCCTGACCTGAAATTAATCCAGTGGGAATAAGTCTGTTGTTCATACAGGCCACTGAATGAACAGGCCTCCTTTTGCCAATCCAGCGACAGAAATATTACGACAAGACACCGCCTCACAATGGAGGGAGTAAGTAAATACAACCTAACTGAAAAATAAAAAAAATTCCATTTGTCAACTTAACCAAAATTTCGTATTTTGTTTTTCCCAATTAAGGTTTTTTCCCCAACTAGGTAATTTCCCAACCCGAACAACTTTGCTGTTATTTGTAATTCTTATTGTAAATCTTGGATTAAATTCATCTGACCAGCATCGGCAGTTGTAACGATTCTCCTTTCCATTAAGGAAAAAATGTATATTTATCCGAATAGATGACTTAACAAATTAAAGATAAAAAACCCCTATATGGATCCCAACTTTGTGTTGTTCTACTTGTACTCAATATTGTTGGGATCCATCGTGAGTTTTTCTCGTAGGTTAACATTTTGAGTTACCAGTCCACGATGCATGACCTCTGGACCTGCTGATTAAATTTGTTTATACATCGGTTTTAGGCCATTATCCGACAATCTTGTTTCTCTCTTTAAAGCAAGTTTACAAATATACCTAATCACCCTACTGGCAACACTGAACCAAATATTATTGCGTGCGTTCTAATACTAAGAGTAAACAATGATTACTTGTGGTGAATTTATAAAACTACCTGATAGACTTATGAGACTTTAATAATTTGTGCATGATACTTCGAGTAACCCATGATATAGCTGCACACTTCCTAATACTCAGTGTTAATATGACTCAAAATTCCTATTTCGGTCGTTTCATTCTAGAGCTGAATTAATACATACTTTCAACGTATATATTTGTCAGGGTACTGTTGATTAACATTTTATAGCTTCTGTGTTAACGTGTTAAAGCTAAAATTCTTCAAATAACAAAAAAAAATAGCATATCCTAAAACCAGATGCCATAGTAGTCTCTGATCTATTTCTGATGTCAAGGGAGAAATAGACAAATTCTATGTAATGTCGTACATCATTAAATCAAAAACCTTTTCAAAGTTGCCAAGAGCTTTTGAAAAGGTTAAGACAGGAAATTAGGCTGTCCAGAATGCTGCCCAAGTACACATCTAAAATGTAGACACACAACGAATTTACGCACTGCTATGAATGAATCTAGGTTCGTATATAATGACAAAAACTTGATAAAACTACGCGATAGAGAATTTTCATGAAATTCATGATTTCCCTTTTCTTAACTAACAAAAT
This sequence comes from Kuschelorhynchus macadamiae, assembly GCA_030620095.1. Lineage (NCBI taxonomy): Eukaryota > Metazoa > Arthropoda > Insecta > Coleoptera > Curculionidae > Kuschelorhynchus > Kuschelorhynchus macadamiae. The sequence continues at coordinate 350,295 of JAUTXW010003327.1, forward strand.
TATTTGGAATTAAACAATCTCTGACAGTCACTGTATGACTATATATATAAATATAATTACATAGGTTAACTCACTGAGAAGTAAAACTATAATTTTATGTCATTATAAGCTTTCTCAAGATATTTATTTTCTACAATAAAAACATGTATAGTTATTATTTAAATTGGTTAAAACATTATTGTATCAAAAAAACATTACATTTAAAGCAAACTATGATCATGAAAACAAAAATATATATATATATATATATATATATATATATATTTTTTCTTTTTTAATATTTATATATATATATATATATATATATATATATATATATATATATATATATATATATATATTTTTTTTTTTTTTTTTTTGTTTAATATTTTTGTGTTTCAACTGATTTTCCAGTGCTTATAATACATTTTAACAAGTTTTTGTTTTTGTATATAAAGCCAGCTCTATTCAAAATACAGGAAATATAGTCGATATGCACCTACAGGCGGCCATTTTGGATATCAAATTTGTCAGCATTCTGGACAGCATAATAGTAAAATTTGGGTAAGGCGGCCTAAAAATTGTCTTATTATTTTGATGCAACATCTTGCAGAATGAATTATTGCATCGTTAGGTATCTCAATATCCAGAAAACCAGGGTATATTTGGCACACAATATCGGTTACCAAAGAAAAATTTTATCATTATTGTTACCTGCTATACTTCTAAATGTCACAGCTGACGTAACAGGTTACAATTTTTTCAACACCCGTGTTGAAATACCCAAAATATAAAATATAATATAATAAACGTTAATTTAGAAAATAGGTATTTCCCTTTAAAACTTTAAACATTAAGTTTTTCAGTAGATATTAATTTATTGAAAGTTGAAATTAACCCCCACTAAAAAATAATTAAGTTTATATTAGTTGGTACTGATTAAAATTTGTTGTTGTAACGCGTTCAATTAATCGGTTTTTTAAGTACCATATATTTTAGTTTTGAGATATCCTGACGGAAATTTTGTGAGGTCGTAGAAAAAATAGTGAACATTACTCGTGTCAAAGTGATCGTTTTCAACACTTATTTTTATTAAGACATGATCATAGATAGCCTACTTCATAAAATGGAGTAATTTCTTCTCGCATTTATACGAACTAGGAAACAATTAATTGTGCCTAAATGGACCAATATATTAAAAAAAATTAACATGGATTATCTTTTCCGAAAATTTCTGAACAGTTTTCGAAAATTTGAAATTTTTTTATTTTATTTTGGATATTTTTGCAACGACTTCAAATGTACCATTTTAGAAGAATAAACATAATTCCCGGCCCTGTATAGCTTTTTATAAACTAGCAACGCTTCTTACTCAGAAGGCGTTGGCCTATAACGTATCAAAAAATTGTTAAATTTAGTTAAAAATATTAGACTTATTAAAAAATAAAATGATGGCAATTTATTTTTGGCCCCCAGTGTACAAACCGACATTTACTCTTCATTCCAGACAAGATGTAAAGTCCAAAAAGGTACTTATATGAAACATATCACGTGTTATATAAATATACTGGAAGTATTATGTAAAAAGTAGTTTTAATGTTCACATTTTACATAATGACATTATTGATGGATTCTTGTCAGACTTTAATTTTTTATGCTACATTTAGAAGAGACCACAACGTTTCTTTTCCCAGATATTTACCATCAAAATTTACAATCTTATAATACAGTTTTTGACTTGTTAGGTGGATCTGTCCCCTTAGGTTAGTACCAGGTTACAATAAACAATAAAAAAGGCAATTATCAGGAATATCCGTGTACCTCTAGAATCGAGTATTCGGTACGAGGTTAGCAGACGGATATTTCTGATCATTTCTTGCTGGTCACTTTTTATTATTTATTATGGCTTTAATGATAGTTTTATTGACAAACCTGGTGCTAACCTAACTAGCTAGATCCACGTAACTGGTCAAAAACTGTATTATAGGGTTTTAAATTTTGATGTCGAATATCTCGAAAACGAAACGTCGCCGAGATATGTATCTTTGGATTCGTGATCAGCGCCCTAAAATCTACTAGGTGTACCAAATTCAAATCGGCCAGGTGACGCTATACTGCATAAATACCGTTTTTCCTTTTCACTGGAACAGTCTTTTCCTGAGTACACAAGCTATCAATATCTAAAAAAAGAACCATAAAGTAAATATTTATGGTCCTATTAAACATTTGGCAATGTTCCAAATGTATCCAAAATCAAAATAACCATTACCGAAAATTAGGAATATTATATATATTATTATATTGGCAAAATTTAGTAGACCACCAACGTATTAGTCTGTTATACAGATTCGTATTTAGTTTTTTTTTTAAGTTATGTCATTACATTCTGGCTAATCGACATTTCTTTACTTGTAATCTTTCAAACAATCAAAATATTTGTGTCTGAACCCGTAAGTCTGCTTTTAAACTTAACAAGGACACATAGCTGCCAGATTACTTTCGTTTTTTTAATAGAAATACGCAGTACGCAATTATTCTTTAATAAAGTGGGCATGAGAACTAAATCCCAATTATCTTAATTTCTCTGCTATTTGATGCTCATTTATTATTTTCTACGCTTGTAAACACAGTACATGGAATTTTTTTAGTAAAATCACCAAAGCTGCTCTTTACCTATTAGGATCAGAGAGCTCTGCGGTGAAAGCCTGTCCTGCAATCATAGGGCCCTTTGGCGCACAGCCATTTTCTAATTGAAATTTTGAAGTTGAAGTTTGACGTTGTGTTTGGATGTTCTGTGTAATTTATAGTACATTTTTTTCAAGGGGTTTTTCATTTGGTACTGGTAATTTCGGTATTGGTGAACTTTTTCAAGCAACAAACATCTAAAGTAAAACCTTGTGTTTTGGGGACTAGCGATATCGCTTTCCAAGTACAAGAAAGGGTTTCGGTAAACTATGTTGACACTCTTAAATCTCGTTTATTTTTGTTTCTTTTTGTTTTTATCTATCATTATATCAGTCCAAATTGAGAAAATGTTTGGAAAACTCTCATCAGCACTCAAAATGTACTTTAAGATGTATTTATTATACAAATCGAAGGTAATTTTGATTTCAAACATCTTTCCGACTGTTCCCTTCGCCATACTTGTTTTTATTTGATGTGCGACGTTGCCATATTCATAATTAAAGAAATACCTATAAGTTATGATACACGTGAAACAATTTTTTTTTATAACAAAACTTATAATTAATAAAAATGCGGATTAGGTTAGGTTAGGATTGGTTAGGTTTTCCGTAAAGAAAGCGCGCGGTAGCGCGCCAACCGAATTCCGAGTCTATATTGAAAGGAGGATGTTTCTGTAACAAAAACTATATTGTTAGGTGGATTTGTCCCGCTAACGTTAGGTTAGCCCAGGTTCGTCAATAAAACCTTCATTAAAACTATAATAATAACAATAAATAATTACAATTCTGTTGTCAAAATAATTTTCAATTGGTCATTTCATTTCCTCTAACAAATTGGTAAATCTAAAATCTGGCAACATTGCTAAATTTTTCGTTTTAAGGCTGTCAAATTGTGACCGAGTATGACTTTTAATTAAATTTTTTTACGAAAACTCTTGCATATCCCGCAATTTTTATTTTTGAAATGTAGTATTACAAATGGGTACTTTCTGGAAAAAAAATTAAATATGCAAAAATCGTGTGTCAGGATAGTTTACCAGACCCCAAGAAAGTTTCCAGGTTTATTAACCGCCTGATTTGAACGAGTGAAACCTCATAATTACGAGGTATAGAGTCAAGAGGATTGTACGATTGGTTTCTTGTTTGAGAAACACATTTCCTGCCGATGTCGAACCAGGCAGATATGGCCTAAAACCAATAAATGTTCCTTGCTTAGATATTCCAGGTATATATATTTTCTATTATTTTTGCACGATTGATTGCATAGTATATTATTAAAGGAGAATATAACGTGGACTAAAATACACGACGTTAAAGTGACTAGACCGTTTTCAAAGTCAGAGTTATCGGTAGGTCCGTAAAGTTAGCCCCCAAAGTATTTCCGATTCGGGTTTCGGTAAACTATGTTGACATTCATAAATCTCGTTTATTTTTGTTTCTTTTTGTTTTTATCCTCCATTCTATCAGTCCAAATTGAGAAAATGTGTGGAAAACTCTCACCAGCACTCAAAAATTACTTTAAAATATGATTATTATACAAATTAAAGGTAATTTTGATTTCAAACATCTTTCCGACTGTTCCCATGGCCATGCTTGTTTTTAATTTGATGTGCGACATTGCAATATTCATAATTAAAGAAATACCTATAAGGTATGATACACGTAAAACTAAATTTTTTTATAACAAAACTTATAATTAGGATTGGTTAGGTTTTCTGTAAAAAAAGCGCGTGGTAGCGCGCCAACCGAATTCCGAGTCTATATTGAAAGGGGGATGTTTCTGTAAAAAAAACTATATGTTAGGTGAATCTGTCCAGTTAACGTTAGGTTAGCCCAGGTTTGTCAATAAAACCTTCATTAAAACTATAATAATAACAATAAATAATTACAATTCTGTTGTCCAAATAATTGGTCATTTCATTTCCTTTAACAAATTGGTAAATCTAAAATCTGACAACATTGCTAAATTTTTCATTTTAAGGCTGTCAAATTGTGACCGAGTGTGTTTTTTAATTAATTTTTTTTTGAAAAACTCTTGCATATCCCACAATTTTTATTTTTGAAATATAATATTGCAAAGGGGTACTTTCTGGGAAAAAAATAAAATATGCAAAAATCTTCTTTCAGGATAGTTTACCGGACCCCGATTCGTTCTAATTTGGTGTCATTCCTTCTTAATGCTTTATTTGGTTTCGTTATTGCTTTCTTAGTTTCGCAAATATTCATATTTTTTTAATTTCAAGGTTAGTTGTTAGTTTTTCTTATCGACCCAAACTAGGTGTCCTTCGTCAATACTTTTTGGTGCATCTCTTAGTTTCGTTAGCGCTTGCATAATTTGGAAATATTCATGTATTCTGTTTCAAAGTCAGCCCCCAAAGTTTTTCTGATCGACCCAAACTAGATATCGTTCATTAGTGCTTCGTTATTGCTTTATAGTGCTTCAAGTAGTTTCGATATAGCTTGCTTTATTTTCGAAAGATTCGTTTATTTTGTTTCAAGGTCAGCCCTCAATGTATTTGGAATTCGCTCAAATTTGGTATCATTGGCGAAATTAAGGAAGCCATAACGAAACTATGTGAAGCACATAAAAGCACTAACGAATGAAGCCTAATTTGTGTTGATCAGAAAAACTTTGGTAGCCGCCCTTGAAATTAAGAAAAATAATATTCGGAAAATTAAGAAAGCACTAACGAGACCAAATAAAGCACAAAGAAGTACTAACGAATGACACCAAATTTGAGCGAATCGGAAAATACTTTGGGGGCTGACCTTCAAATAAAATAAACGAATATTTCCAAAATGAAGCCAGCAATATCATAACTACTTGAGGCACCAAAAAGCACTAACGAAGCACGAATGAACGATACCTAGTTTGGGTCGATCAGAAAAACTTTGGGGCTGACCTTGAAACAAAATAAACGAATATTTCCAAAATTCAGCAAGCACTAACGAACGACACCTAGTTTGGGTCGATCAGAAAAACTTTGGGAGCTGACCTTGAATTTTAAAAAATATTTGTATTTGCGAAACTACGAAAGCACTAACGAAACCAAATAAAGCACTAAGAAGCACTAACGAAGCACTAAGGAATGACATCAAATTAGAGCGAGTTGGAAATACTTTGGGGGCTAACTTCACGGACCTGTTATCGGTCATTATACTTGAGTTAAATACTATAATGTGTACCCACTATCAACTACATGCATTTAAACATTAATTGAGACATCAACATACGTTATTACAAAATTTGACCTTATTAAAGTTTTATTCTAACTTTAATGCTTTTCCGGAAATTTAGGAATTTAATTTTGGGCATTTTTTTAGAAAATGAATTAAGAGTCTAAAACATGAAGATTTTGCAAACTCTGTAAATAGATTATAAATAGGATTTGAAAATGGTATGTTTTTTCTAAATTTATCTTTCTTGTAGCTTTTACCGTTTCGGAGATAGTAATTGGTATGACCTAAATAAGACACCCTGTATAGTTACGTAAAATATATTTAGAATTCATCGTACAATCCAAAAATTTAGTGTTGCCTCGGGTATACCAATAACTTTCAGATTTACATATATGTCTCTTTGGATATCGCCTTTTAATTTTTGTCTTTCTATTCAATTTTAAAATCTATTATACCCATAATTTATTTTATTCTTCAAAGCACAATAGAAAGTTAATTATGTTTTAAAATTAATATTTGTAAATTATTTTAGGTTTTCTATTTATGGTTCCTGAAGCAGCTTCTCAGTCTAAACACCGCAGAGATGATGCCGCAATTACAAGCACTTCTGCATATACAGTACTTGTGAAACGAACGAGAATTGATGGTGAGTTAATTTTCTTTGTCTTATGCACAACGGGAAAAAAAATAAAAATATTTTTTCTGTTTTCGAGCCCTGAGTTACAACTGTTTAAACTGTCTAAACTATTTTAAATTTATGCAGAAATTTATCACAGGAATACAATTTTCTGAGAAATAAAGAAATGTTCCATTTGTCTTAAATTTTTGTCCACCTTATATAAATGGGGTTTTTCAGGATATATAAAGAAAACAGTTTTTAAGGTGTGGTTTGGATGCATTAAAATCGCTTACTATTTGATCAAAATTTAAACTTTAAAAATATCCTAGAAATTTTTAAGTTTAAATTTAATTGCACTTTTTTTGAAAAAGATTTTTGTTGTCTTAGCCTCTATATTATGTACTTCAGTGCATCTAAAAGTAAGGTGCATAATAGTTTATCCACACTATCCACACATTTCCAAAACTAGAGGAATATTCAACTTTTCAGTAAATGAAAGTTGCCCAGAATTGTATCAGTTACCCTTGACAACAGGATGTAAATGAATTTAGATCCCATTCTAGGCAAAAATGATGCGAACATTTCCATTGTTTCTCTCAGTAACAGCAATGGTTGTATCATCCGCTAACAGAATAAACCGAGGATCCTTAGAGCCGCAGGGCTGAATTATTATTATTTCGGAAATTTTTACAGTTTTTTTGTTTTTACAGAATTGATTGAATCTTGCGAAAACTTCTCGAGCCCTAGCATTTACAAGCAGTACAAATAATATATATTATATATGTATATTTTGCAATTTTTAGATTCTCCTGATTATTCTTGTATCAAAAATATATAATATTTTATATTTGGATCGGTTGTTGCTAAAGTATTCGATTTCAAAATTGCCCCTTATACACGGCTAACTATGGGCCTATGTACACACATTTGGTCTAAAATGAACAAAAGAAGATAATATAACAAAATATTAACAACACCCTGTTCACTTGGTTTGCAAAATTAAATTATTACACCATTAAAAAATGTACTTGACGTTTTAGAAGGATTCAGTCATTAGTAATAATTTTCTGCTTGGATTTCTGGATTAGAACAAATATATCTATGATTTATCTTTTTTTTTCAGGCAGCAAAGACAATACCAACTTATCGCGTGATGCAGAAGATATAGCCTTATTACTACTTTTTTTGGACATCTATAGAGTTTAGAAGTTAAAAGAGCAGAAATTGTATTGTTTTAATTGGAAATGTGAACATTTTACGTTAAATCTAACGAAACGAGGTATAGTTATCAAAAAACTAGACTTAGAAAACTCAAATTCTATCTGATGTTTGCTTTTTCGTTTTTAACTAATATGATAATATGTAGTATCTTAAATACCTGAGATATATTTGTATTTAATAAATTAAAATTGACAAACAGAACTGTTTTTTTATTTTCTTATATTTTTGAATATAGATGGATGCGTATAATATATAGATTGCTTTGTATATATGTTTAGTTTTTACAAAAGTGTATATTTTGTATTATCAATATTTACTTATTTATCCTATATCCTAGATCACCTGGTATACATGCGCGTAATTGTAAGTCTGATGAGGTGCTATCGAAAAGTTATTAAAGTATTACAAATTTATCTCTGTATTATTACAAACAAAAACTATATATATTCCCATGTATTACTTTTTTTTCAAATTCTCAAAAACAATAGTCAAATATGTGACAAATTTATAACTATATTCTCATGTGGCCATTGGCCATAAATTTAAAATTTTACCCTAATATTTTTTTAATAATTTTTGAGGGTTTTTTTATCGTTTACTATTAATTTTTATTACAGTTCTTGTGTTATTTATTTCTGATCGTTCAGGTATTTCACTATTTTTATTTTTTTATAGCCAACAGTGAAGGCTGTAACTATGGTACTAAATATACACCCCCGTATTCGCTAAAAAGGTTTAAGAGTTGTTCCAGGTCTAGTTGCCATGGTTCTTAAAACTCTTAGTTCGCCAGTTATGTTTCGCTTATTTCACTGTCATTTTGTAATTGTGACATTTAGAAAAATAATTTATTCAATTGTTGAAAATGTCATCTTAAACCTATACTGTCAAGTTAGACCTGTTCTAAATTTGAACCTTTTTAGTGGATACGGGTGACAGTGTTTACCAACAAGTCCGCACCATATTTGAAATTTTTTATTATTAATTTTACGGAAAATGTATTTTTCATGATAGTTTCAGCATAAAGAATAAATTTTTAGAGTCTTAAAATCTTCGTAGCTAGAATATGGAAACACTTTAATTAGTCTATATTTAGACTTTTTCTTACTGCAGTCACAGAGATTTAATTTTTTTACTGAATAATCTGTATATCCGACTTAAGATTTGATGCTTTCAGAACTATTTTTTTTGTATGCAGAAACATGGCAGATGGCTAGCCCTTATCTCATTCTGAAAAATACCTACTATTCTACCCAGCACGGTACACCCATATAAAAAACCTTTAACTTTCGCAATAACTATCCCAATAAAACAAGCATCAAAATTGTATTTTTTTCAAGTTAACTTAATATTGCACACAATAACAATCCAGCAACAAAAAAAACTATTTACTATATTCTTAAACTAACCGTCCTGTGATTGTTCTGTTTTTAGTCCGTATTCTTTATTCTTGTTGATAATCCTTTGTTTTCGCTCATTGGATCGCCTCATATTTTCCGCTCTTCTGTCCAGCCTCTCTTCCTTCAGACAAGCTAGCATAGAAGAGTAATCGGAATTACAATACCCTATAAATTTAAGAATTGGATGATCGGAGCGGCATTGTCGCCAATTCTTAATCGTTTCGTTGCACTTGTCTGTATGAAGATGAGATGATAAATCGGTATGCATTTTGAATAAGGGGTTTGTTTCTTTCTCCGGTTTACTTTTCTTACGTAAATAAGGGATTTATTAATGATTTTCTTAAAATATTTTCTTTAACAAGCTTACTTATAAAGCTTTCATTTAAATGCCACTATGGTTTTGACAAAGACGTAAGATTTGACTCACTTAGAAGATCTAGTAGGCTCATAGCTACGTTCATAACGACATGCTTTGCCAATACTATGGTGCGAAGAAAACAGGGTGTGCTCGCCAGCCTGCGCGTCTACGTCATATGTGAGGTGGCTTCAGAAAAAAATTTAGTAAGCCGTGGAAATAATCGTCAATAAAAATTGCGGGTTAGGTTACTAGTTTGTCAACAATTTTCGTTTTTTTTTTGTGGAAAATAAATTTTACTTTGGAAGGAAAAGAATTTAGAGTCATTTTCGTATTAAGAATCAAGAACAATATGCGTATTTTAGTCATTGGTTGAGATGACGGTTGTTATTACTCGGATACAAAAGAGGTGAACTTTTTTTTGGTTCCTGTACAACTCTGTATTCCAATATTTTTTTTTCACCAATATTTTTTTTATTTTAAAGTGAAATGAAAAGGTTTATATTCGGATATATTACACAGGCCAATACGGGGTGCATAAAAATATAATTGAATAATCAGATAAATTGTACAAGAGTGTATACTAATTATTTGCAAAGAAAAATGGATAAAATATCACAGACCGATACTAAAGGTGGTGAAATCATTGCAAATTGATACGTGGCATTACTTAGATATAATTTTTATTTAGGTATTGAGATGAATTAACTTTCAGAGTAAAATCAAAATGTTTGTTGATAATATTGAAGTATACGTAACAGGGTGTGTAAACATTAAAATAGAAAATAGAGTTCTATTTTTTGATATTGAGACATGTTATATAGAGCGTGTTGGAATGAATGCAAAAATATTCATAATACAAATAAATTTAATGTAAAAAAATGCAAAAACATTTCTTAAATTATTTACTACTGCCTCGTAGAGTTGCTGGATTTCTGATTCGAATTGGATACATTTACCGCCAAAATAATAAAAGGGGAGAATTCCCATTACTTGAGACTCGGCGTACTTAACTATTTACTATAATATATGATAAAGCGTAAAAAAAAATAAATATCAATTATTTTGATATGAAAAAACGATATTAGGTTGAATTTGTGTGGCATTAAGTATTTGCAAGAAATATTACTTTCATAAGAATATTTTTAAAAAATGTAAATTATGGAGATTTCCTGTCAATAAAATTCTACCAATTTGTGGTATTTAAATGTTAATATTGTTAAGTGAAAAATGTCATACTCCTTAACGATGCCCAAATACCATCTTTTATTGTTATTTTTTATCTGAAAATCACTGCGCAAATAGTTATATTCACACGAATGTTAGCGGCCTATTTGATTGGCAAAATTGCCAACAAGGACATCTTTAATACGATTACTTATTAATCAGAGTTATTTTATTTTTATTTGCTGTATAAAAAAGCTGAAATCACCAGTTCTTATTGTGTTATTTATTATTTTTGTTATTTATTTATTATTATTTGTCTGTATAAATCCAGCTTAATAAATACATACTTTGTCAAGAAAGAGAAGGGTCAAATTCTAGTGAACTGCTAGGTTATTGCAGCTTCATATTATACTCTTATTTAACTTACCCAAAACTAATTTTAACACCAGAAATTGTTTAAACCTGATTCCCAAACCCGGATCATGACACAAATTAAGATTGTGAAGTAATGTGTACCAAAAAAATATTGCTGTATGCAACCTTTCATATTTCATATTTTGCAAAAAGTAAAACAAATTTAACAAACCTATTTTCATTTATTTTTAACTTTTTATTTAATGAGGTAATTGCCATAGTTCCTCCCCTAATAATAATTGTATGTTTGTCTAATAAAAAATGTTTTAGTCTTAAATCTAAAAGGTCGGGAACAGTAATCACTATAATAAGATACCCTTAATCACTAAAATACAACAGATATACACCGTAGCAGTAGTTTTATAAATAGCATCTACTCTATCTTAATTTGGCTATGTATCTGTAACATCTGACTTTAACACAGTAAAAGTAAGCAAGCCTTTGAGCTACCCTAAAAATATCAGCATTACAAAAAAAAACTTTGAAGAGACCCAGTGTGTCCAATAATGATATTGTGTTGCTTCCTTATTAAGTAAAAAATGTACACTTTTACTTAAAAAAAACTTACCATACAAATTAAATAATTGTATTCTACTGTGTAAATGTGTTCTATAGAATTTTACATAGAAATGGAATAAAGCTCAACTAAATACTTATGGAAAGTTTGCATATTTTTTAAACCAGCCTATTTTTACTAATTTTCTTTACCTAACGTGTGGTTTACAAACTTCCTAGAATGACATAGATGGAGGTCTTGAGGGTAGGCTACAAACAGTAGAAACTAGAAATCCGTTAACATTTATTAGCAAAAGTCTACTATAATCTTTTGAGCCCTTTACGCAATAAAAAGATGGTAAAGTTGTCATTTTTATCGGCCCTGAGTTTACCTCACAATATACGTCATCAAAACCTGCACGTAGATAAACCTTGTTTTCTTTCCACCATGGCCGGTTTCCTATATTTGAAGGGTTGATGTAGCTTGTATCAAAAACGACCATACGGTTTGATAAGAATACAATTTGTATGTACACTTCCTCCCTTTGCTAGATAAGTAAACAGGTGAAATAGCTGTTTTGGGTAAGAAAACATGACACATATGTCAACTTATTAGAAGTCAGTCTAAATGTGCAGAGGGGTGGATATAGGAAAAATAAGATTTATTGCAAAGTTTTTATCTAAGACGCATAAAATCACTTTGAATAAATGGAAATTTTAAAATTTTAAATCATCTTTCTGTTGATTGAGAATTCCATTTCTTTTTTTTTTTCATTAAATTGCGAAGTTGATCCTTGTCCATAAACCGTCCCAATGTTAACTGAAACTTTTGTAACCTTTTATTTTGTTTATTTCTCCTATTTTTAATTCGGAATTTTTTTGGTTTATTTGAAACATTTTTTGACACAAGTTTATTTTGTAATAAACTCACTCGTCAATTTTGTAGGGCTGTAGAACGGTATTTGCTTACCAAAGTTCTATGATAAAGAAGAAATCCTCAGGAAAGCGAATGTTCACAAACGAAGAACGTAAAAATTAAACACAATATAATAATTTAATAATAACTACAAACCTCACAGATTTTACTTTTGGGTCCAACACGCCAATTTGGTAAATGCTTAACAAATTACAAGGTTGTTAACACTCGACTATATACCCCATATGACTCTTAATTTTTGACCAACATTTAAAGTCAATCACGTAAGTAGTGGTGGGCAAATCGACTAATTTCAGATAGCAGTTGAAGCAGTTACTGCTACTTTGAAATAGCAGCTTTCAAATAGCTGCTTCAAAAAAGCAGTTTTTGCCGGAGCTCGCAATTCGCCCCTCACCGTATCACCCGTCATTATTTCGCGTTGCACAGCAGGTTTGGCTTGGCGGAAAAAAAAACAGCTGTCTCTGTAAATCAAGGTCGGAGTCCGCCATACTCCAATAGATGAGCAGTAGTTAGTTTTGTTTCTGTGGTATTACTTATTTGTTTTGGAGATTACGTTTTAGTTCTGTTTCCAAGAAAATTATTAGTTTTCAGAGTTTTATAATGTTTTTTATTTAGTTTTTTTAAATACTCTAATAGGTTATGTTAATAAAATTATAAGTTCCAGTAAAACAACACTATTATTTACTACACACCCAATTTAAATCTCAAGATTAAATACTACAAAAAATAAACGAATATGCAAGATACACCCGCTATTAAACATCCATATACCCACTCACATACCTACTACATAATATAGACCGCAAAAAACCCTGCCATTACATATTATGCAGTTTTAGTTTCCATCCTTCACCCCACTGTTTGATCCTTGCTGTTAAATTGCCGTAATGAATAAAACATATTTTTGACATCTACGGATGATAAAATGATATATAAAACTTATCTAACTAATAAGTAGTTTTTTCAGGCTGAATTTCGGAATACTTTAGTACGCTGCCATTTCGTTCCGCCATCTTGAATTCGTATTGAAACTTTTACCAGTTTATTCCTATGCAACCATTGATTTTTGTACAAAATTTGAAAACCATCGATAAGGTAGGTTTTATTATTACACTGATTTTTTCCGATATATCACTAGGCCGCAATTTCATTGGATTTATACCAAAATTTCACCAATTCATTCCAATCAATCACATAAACAGACAGTAACACACAACCAAAACATATTTCCACTATACAGGGTAGCCCTAGCTACGGGACACAAAAATCCCTTAATAATACAGATATAGTATAATTTCATATCGCTTAGCTGTTTTAAAATACGGCAAATGAAGGCAACTTTATTTTCTTTTTTTGTGTATAAAAACATTTTTTTATATTTAGGTTTTTTTGTAAGGGTGTGCGGCACCGACTTTAGCTTTTGAAGAGCGAAAATATATTTTTAATTAGAAAGTATTCATATTTTTAGAAAGTAGCAAAATACGTCAAATTTATATTTTTTGCATATTGACCTCAACCTAAGAAAACCTTTGACGTTGTATACGGGAAAGTTCTATGTTTGCCAAAACAATTTTTTTTGTATAGATTCGAAAATGTTCACCTAAAGTAAACGTTCAATGAAATTCACTGAACGTTGTCTAGCCTGCTCCAGCTAATCATATTGGGTTTTTTTTTTCATTGTTCAATTTTACGCTATAATGAGTAGATAATGAAGTTTTTAGATCTATATGCGGAAGAACCAGCGAACTCGCAAAATCAGGAACACAAAAATAGAAATCAGGTTTATGATGGGTGGAAGAGGATTCAAAGCAACATAAGCCAAAAAAAACGAATCCAATAAAGCTAAAGAAGAACGTCTGACAATGGTGTACAGACCAAAAATTAGTTACTCGAGGCTATTCAAGCCTACTGGTGATTTGCCAAACAACGGAACGGAGCTAAGTCGGAGATCGATGGATCACAAATCCACAAGTTCGAATCTGTGAGAACAAGTGGGAAGGCTGTTAATTCTTCGATTATTGGTTCCACCCACGAATACGGTTTGTAACACACGCATGGACTGCATTAGCTGTATTATGTGGTAGGGTAGTAGATCTGATAACCAGTACAATTGGATTCATCGAAGCTATAAAAGCCATGTATAAGTATTTTGTGAATTAATACAAGCGTCGTCAACGATATTACCCTGATTAACATCCAGATGTGCAAACATTATTTACTTTTTAATTAATGTCAGTTACAAAAAAATCGCTATATTTAATTTATAAAAAAACTATTACACAGAAAAACTTTTATTACACCTCAAATACGCGTTTAATTTCTACTTTTTAAGGCAGATTATTTTTTTTTAGAATGATCACCTATCAATGCGGGAGAGATCTACTTTAAACGTAAATACTTTTATTTGGAATATATAAATATTTTAACGAATACGATTTTCATTGGGCTCATCAGAATTTGCGGCTTAGGCCCCGTGAGCTTTCAAAACCGGCCCTGCATATATCATGTATTTTTTTATAGTTACTTATTTAACTTGAAGTAGTAGAGTGAAATTCCTCTCTCTTAATCTCATAACTGCTAGTAATAACCAAGTATTTGAATATTTTTAAATTATGTCGCCCTAGAAGCTAATGCATGCTTTCGCCAAACAGTAACTACTATATTTTGTACAAACTTTTAATGAATTTAAAAAACTAGACCATGGTTTGCGTAACCTTGATGACAGTAAACAGAATTTTCATTATAAGATGCACCCGAAATACGGTCCTTAACCGAAAGGATTATACTGTCAAGTTATACGAATCCCCAGCTGATATTATTTACGTAAAGGTCCCGTATAATAGGAAGGAGATGAACGCTCCATTATTATGGTAATATGAAACATTGACGCACAATATACTAGTCTCCTTTATTTTCTAAATCCAAGTTTCTCTTCACATCCAATCAAGAACTACACCCTCATCGCGCACAGGTGATCTTAAGGGTGAGGCCCATTCGTGTGACATTTGGTGGAGGCGTTGAACTCTCCATGACTGTGACGTTGGAAGTCCAAGAGGTGCCCAAGGACCATGCGATCATGTGGCTTCGGTACATTTATTGGCCAATACGTACCATTGACAGCCGGTGTTCCCACAGTCTAGTTACTCCGAAGGCTGTCATCTATTTCAGCAGTCTAGTGTTCCAGAGAACGTGGGAAAGTGTTAATGTTAACTAACTATTTTTTATTTTATAGGCCAAGAATGATATATCATTTACTATCCAAGAGTAACAGTAAAACATCAAAAAAGACTGTCAGCACACACACAGGAGTACAGGAATGGCAGAAGCTCGGTTCTTCTACCCAGGAGATTATAAGCATCCCCACCCAAGCTCGCCACAGCCAGGACTAGAAAACATAATATCAATAAACTTAGAATCACAACAAGAACCAATCCTTCCAGTTCTTTCTGCCAACAAAACCATCCCAAACAACAGCAAATCCCAGAAGGGTCCCATCAACAATCAGTCTCAAAAGACGACACAAGCGAACTAGACAGAGTGGCATAAGATAACCTCCCAGAGGACCATTGAACCATGGCTAACACAATCATAATAGACGCAATGACCACCGCCACAAAAATAACAGTACCGAATCAGCCCATAACTACTACTAGTTGACAAACAACCCCAACCAAAAGCGAAGTACTTTGAGAGAAACTAGGAAGATAGATAAGATATGCAAAGATAGTGACACCTAAAAATCACTACTAGTTAAAGTGGATGTGATTAGAATCCAGGCAGGCGGACGCCACATCCGAGTATTAATTTCGTACCAATATCGAACCCTAGGTGATAGTCACAGCGCCTCTAATTTTGTAATATTAGACATGGACTTTTGAAAAACTAACTGCTACTAAGTAAACATTACGTAGTTCTCCTAAGAAGAAAAACAAAGTCATTCTGGAATGTACGAGCTTCCAGAAGAAAAGCAAATATGCAACGTTCGCCACAACAAAAACCGAATCAACCAGGATGAATTAAATTTGAACTTTTTCTAAAAACTAGCCACAATATTTAATAGAAAACGATTAACACAAATACACAAGAACATTAGTGACCTATCAGAAGGTGTGACAATTAGATTTAGTGTTACAACAGGGGGAAAACAAAAAATGTCTACACAAATAACTGCAAAGCCTTATTTCAAGTATAGGAGAAAATACTACCAAACTAGCCAGCGGAAGACGTGTCAATGATTTAAGAAGAAAGGAAGGTCAAAGACATACTATTACGTATAAAAGAAACCAAGAGAGATGTTCCAAAGGCTCAGGGTCTATTTAAAGCCTTTCTTACACTAAAAAACATGCTCAATAAAGATAGTACTGCCACGAAAATGATGGCGATTAGACGTATTAGGATGAAGAATGTTATGGTACATTTTTAAGGATTTCCAGATACTTATCATCAGAGAGTCTGGACCTCAAGCAACCCTGTCAAAAGAAAAACGTAAAACGTATTTAACGACAGTAAAGAAGATGAATCGTCGACATTATCGATAATCTTTCAGTGTCGGTACATCCGAGACTTGATAGCAAAACGGCAACTCACAATTATAAAACCAAAAACAAGCTGTGTTTGAAGGTACGCAATATACATACAACAAAATAAAGCAATATAACAATAACTCCAAGATCTTCTAGAATAATATGACGACATTTATGGCAAGTAACCCAGGAGGACAGGACGAACAAACCTTACAAAGGATAAAATAGATGTAGGGAATGCCTAGTCAATAAAGGGTCGTTTATACCGTGTCTCACAACAGGAAAGAGATATAATAGATGCACAAATTCAAGAGGCTCGAAATTGATGTGCCTTGCCAGTCACCCTGGACCAGCCCCGTGGTACTAATGAAAAAAGAAAGATAGGCAAACAACCTTCTGCGTGGACTACCGTAAAATTAACCAGGCCACGCAGAAATTTTTGTTACCAGTATCCCAAATAAATGACAGATTTATAAGGTTATATATATAGCAAATCCCAGTTGAAGAAAATTCCAAGCCAATATACAGCCTTTATTGCTCAAAGACATAGTTGATACGAATTTAATGAACACAGATTAAGTTTATAAAACGAACCTACAATTCAAGAACTTGCTGATAAGATCATTTTTGACATGAAATGAAAAGAAGTTCTGATATAATTGGATTATGTTATTCTTAAAAGCTTTGGAGGAACATTCAAAAAAACTAAGAAAAATCTTTGAACGCCTGCAACAGGCAAAGAAAGAAATAAAATCCTGGGTTACAAAGTATAGGAAAAAGAAATACTCGCTGTGGAAGATAAAGTTGAGTGTATTAAAAAGATCCCAAGATGAAAAAAAATAAAAGATATGCAAAGCTTTCTAGCCCTATGAAATTTCTACAAAAAATGTATATGTATAAGTTTACGACAATAGCCAGACCACCACGCGACTGAGTCAGAAAAACTACCAAATTCAAGTGTGGTCTTTAACAAGAAGAGGTATTAAAAAATAAAATGCCCACAGCATCAGTGCTTAAACATTTTAGCCCAAAGGTTCAATCCTGCACACAGATTTTTCTACATCTGGGATCGGAGGAATACTACTATAGCAAGACGATGATGGTGCATTTCATAAGCGAAAGTTTGTCAATTTGCGAAAAAAATTACACCATAAGCGAGCTCGCATTACTCAATATAGTAAGGTCATTAGAGGTCTAAAAACGCAGAGTCAAGATTGTGCAGCAAGCAGAAGAATTGCAGGATGGGCCCTTAAATTAGCAAAGCTCAGATATACAGTGGAATTTCAAAGAAGTGCAGCACATAAAGACGCCGATTGTTTGTTTCGAAATCCAATCCCACTACCAGAAGCCGCATTGAAATTTGAAAAAGAGGTGCCAACTCGATCACTTGAGAAGTGAAGAACTAATAGAAATCCAGGAGGCAGTTCCAAACATAAGACAAATCAAAGGTGTGGTGTTAAATTCTCAAGACTCCTACACTCTTTTTAAAGCAAATAACAATAAAAAAGGCCTAGAAAATATACTGATGCCAAAATGTATGCGAGAATAAATAACTTGAGAAATGCAAACATCAACTACATGTGGACACGTAGGGCTCAGCAAAACATTAGAAAAAACAAAAAATATATTTTTCTTTGGACCGAGATGATCAAAAATATAGAACAATGTCTGAAGCGATGCAGGGATTGCCAAGCAAGAAAAGGACAGCACTACCAAACATAAAAGCTGGACCAGTAACTCGATTTCTGGTAGAAAAATTTTTTTGATACATTAAATTCCAAGAGCTCTCCTGAGTGATAAAGGAAAAACTATACTAATTAGTGCAAGAAGTAGAACGAATTATGAAAGTTAACCCAAAGACTGAATAAAATGATAGCAGATATGTATGTATTGCAATACCCACAAGATAGATTGGTGTAGCTATATAACTATAACCACGTTTGTTTATTACCCAGCACTACCAGACGCTATTAAATTTAGCCCGTGTACGCTAACTTTTGCAAGAGAGCCAACGCTACCTTCTGTAACTGTTCTCGGGGATGCAAAAAAAAACAGATATACTTCAAATCTGGGAGAAGCATTACGATCAAACATTTGTATAAGCTTTACGGAAAAATTTTTTTCTTTTTTTGCAAAAAATTGGTATATTTATGAAAAGAACGTACAAAAGTGTACAGTGTCATTCAGGCCTGCCAATGTACGAGGAGCTCGGAAGTGCTTAGCATAGAAGTGACAGAGTGACAAAATTAAAAGAAAAATTTATATTGAAAAAAAAGTAAAAATCAATGCGTAAATGGACAGTGAATTCAAGAAAAGGTTATAGTGATAATAAACGTAAATATATATAAACGATAGATATAAACGTATTAAGGTTTACGTTTTTTTTTTTTTTTCATTTTTGTAAGGAAATTGACGTTTTTTCCCCTACAAGTATAAAGGCATTAAGCTTTATGTTTCTGATTTTTGACGGTTTTGTTTATTGTTGTAAGGAATATTTTGTTGCGTACGATGCTTAAATCATACCTATATTAGCATAATTTGTCTTAATAAGTTGCAAAGTTGCGCATATCAGAACGAAACATACTTTAGAGTCTCAAAAATCTACATTTAAAAAAAATGCTTGCAGTAATTTTTTTTCTCTCAAATTAATGTGTAGCATTTAAACATGAGTTGAACTTGGTTTAATACTAAGATTTAACCGATGCTTCTGCACAATCCCAAGTTTGGGTTCCTAAACCTAATCTGGGACAGAACACAAAAAAAATATAACAAGTTTTGTGTTCACTGTGTTCTATATACAATTGTTTATTACTGAAAGGTATACTTTAGACCCCCACCCTACTTTTAAGCTCAAATTTGAATTCCTGTTGTAAATCAAGTAATTGTTATTATGAGTCAAGTTGAATAATGTCCCAATTATGAGCCTTTAACTGTTTTTTTTTTAAGATATATCAGACTTAAAGTGTATTGTAACACATATCTCTTTATCCGGTAGGATTTACCTGCAATACATAACTTAAAGCGCAGCTTAAATTCATAAAAAGGAATGTTTAAACTTAATAGTGAGTTTTATTTTCTATAATTAAAATTGAGTACATTGAAAATTGAATATATCTGAAAACACTTTAACTTTCTTGAAATGAGTCAGGGAATCCAAGAAGTTATTACAGACCGCTTACTGCTTAATGATTTTCTTGCTGGAATTGTTTTATTCCAACTGTATACGTCTTGCTTTAAGTAATTGGATAAAGCAATTTTTCTGGGATCTAGTAAGGATTTGAAAATCTAACCTAAGTCATAGCAAAATGTGGATATAAAACGTATTAGGTCAATGAAGAAATTTATATTCATGACTAAAAGGCGAATGCAATTAAATTTTTTACATTTAGTCGTTTAGAAACAGTTTATACCGAAATATCGCAAAGGAAGTTTCTCCAAAATCGTTACAAATTTTATAATAAATATATCTCTTAACTCTCTTAAGCATAAATTAGTATAATTTGCTTTATAATATAATTTAATTGATTTAAAGATATAGTGTGTTTTCTAATTACTCTTGAAAAGCCAGATTTTACTAAAAAAATCCATCCGTAAAAACAATGTGGACACCGAAAGTTTGTAATAATCATAATCTGAATTATAAAACGTTTCCCTAAGACAGTAATTCAAAATAATCCTGTAGAAGCCCAACTTACATTAAAGCAATTTTATGTTGTTATTTTCGTTAAGTTAAACGATTTAAGAGTTTTTGTAATTTTGTTTTAGGGATTTCCATCCTCAACTCGTAGGTTGATAATGGGCTACTACTCAATGCGTTATTATAAAATTGGTTACACTAGACACGTTGCCAAGGAGGAGTCAGTGGGGTCTGGCCTATACATACCCCCCCCCCCCTCCTCCAAAACTCTAAAGATATTTTGGCTCTTTACAAATTATTCTATGAAAATATAATTCCAATAACTGCTTAGCTTAGAAATTAGCAGTATTGGCTCTACTTACTAGAGCTATTTCCGTCTCTTAAAGCATAGGAAACAGGCCATTTTGTTTTCTTAATTGTAGCTTTTTGATAGCGAAATATTGCAGGTAGAGCAGAAAATTTATAAAATAAGGGTGAGGATATTCGAAACAAAAATGGTTCAGATGATTTTTTCGTTTCTGAGATAAATCGATCCGAAAATATAGTTAATTTTTTCTTCCATTAAGATCCTCTGTAAAAAAAACTGAAAATGTTGAACGCTCCCCGGGACAAAATTTGTAATAAATCAATAACGAAAATTATTATTTTTGAAGTAATTAGTTTTTACCTGCAAACTGGACATATAGGTTAGGTTAGGTTAGGTTAAAAGTGAGTGGATCAAACCGACCCTCCACTGCGACTCTGTGGTCTATTGTGGCTCACACCTATGTTTACACTTCCTCAAGCAACTCTAAGTCCTCAATGAGTCTTATTATTGCCTTTGGGGAGGTATTGTTCAAGTCCTCGGGCAGCAGGATATCTTTACCGAAAATAGAGAACCTGATCCTGGCAGCTGCCGGGCATTCACATAGCACATGTCTGGCTGTCTCGTCATCCTCCATACATAGGCGGCACTCGGATTCGTCTTCAAGCCCCATCCTATGCATGTGATTTCTTAGACCACAATGGCCAGAGTATAGGCCTACTGCTGTTTTGAGCCTAATTCTATTCATATTTAACAGACTTTCTGTTATCCTCTTCTTCATAGGAAGGGGGATAAATGCCTTTGCATGGGACAGGCCTGGCAGTCCAAGCCAATAGAGATTAGCTTTTTCCTCGACCAGGTCTAAAAATGCGCGCTTGGTCGTTTCGTGGGATACTCCTAAAGCTGGTTCAGGTCCCACAAATCTCGTCTCTGCTCCTTTCTTTGCTAGAAGGTCCGCAGACTCATTTCCCTCCAAACCTGCATGTCTTGGTATCCAGATAAGAGCGATTTTATTGTCGCTCCCCAGGCCAGCAAGTGCCTTTTGGCAGTTCCAGACTGTTTTGGATGTACAATGACTCGCTTCAAGTGCTTTAAGGGCCGCTTGACTATCCGAGAATATTTTTATCGTTTTATGTGTCGTTTGTTGATCTTGCAAGATTCTAACACACATTTCGATAGCATGGACTTCTGCTTGGAATATTGAAGTGTTATTTCCCAGACTTACCGATCGATCAATCTTCGGTCTTACCCCATGTGTTCCAGCGCCTACACCTTTATTGGTTTTGGAGCCGTCCGTGAAGAGGCACAGCTCTCCTTTAAGTAGATCAGATTTATTCTGATCCCACTCCTCTCTCCCTGGGAAGATCACAGAGTAGGGTTGCTGTGCACCAACAGTTTTTGGTAACAGGTCTGATAGCATTCCCAACATGTAGTGGTTTTTCACAACTTTCAGCATGTTGGATGATTCCATGAGACTCGTGCTATCCACCATGCTGTAGGTAACATGATGGAAACTGGACATATAAGACAGTTTACAATTAAAAACAGGGGTGGCTGCTGAAGCTTTCTCCGCGTGATCCATTTTCACTTAATTTAGAAGTTCGTCTCTTCACACATTCAAATTTAATGATTAATATGACGTATAGGAAGATCGTGAAGTAACTTTCGATTTCATATATAAAAAACCCCGAAAAAATTATCTGAGAAAAAAAGTTCTATTTTGACAGTTAGGAATATTTCAAATTCTCGAAAAACACTTTTAAGGAAAAACCAAAACGCTCATTAACAAGTACATATTTAAAGTTCTCAAGTAAGTATAACAGGGTGTTTTTTATTTAATGGCTAAAAATAAAGGACGTATTTTTTTACGTTATTTTAGGACTTAAAGTTCATATAATCAGGTCTCCACAAGACCTTCATTTTTGAGATAGAAGATGTCAAAATTTTAATTTTTTTAGTTTTCTCATAAATCTAGAGATAGAGATAAATCATTCAAATTTGACACGGACAGGTCGTGACTCCTTTTACACCCTCGTAATTTTTACTGAAATGTTACTGGCTGTTTTTACTTAGAAAATCAGATTCCTCATTTTGTTTTATACCTTCCTGGTTTGTTATTTTGAACCGTTCAGACGTTAGTTAACAAAATACCAAGGCTCTACACATTTAAAATTTTATGTTATTATTTTCTGATCTTATTTTAATTCCTAAAAATGCAAGATATAATTTATTGGTTTATTTTACCATTAAAAGTTAATTAGTAGTTAAAAGTTCATAAACATGTGCTCAAAAGGTCTTAATTTTTGAGATACAGGGTGTTAAAATAAAAAAAAATTTAAAAATTAAAAATTAAAAAAAACTAAGGTCTTTCGACACATATTTATCCAAACTTTTAATCCTAAAATAGGTATACGAAAAAATTACATCCTCCATGTTTGTTCAAAATAAAAACAGAAAATAAGAATTTTGCTAACTAAAGTCTAAACCGAAGAATCTGATTTTCTAAATAAAAAAAGCCAGTGACGTCACAGTAAAAATTTGGGTGGGGGTAAAACGGATCGCGACCTAGAAGAGGGTAAAACCCACTATATTTTTGTAAAATGTATTATAGCCATTTCGTAGGCATTAGCTTACAGTATATTATGTGTCAAATTTGCATGATTCATCACGAGAAATATATGAGGTCCATCAAAAAAACTAAAAAAAAAATTAAAATTTTGACACTCTGTATATCAAAAATGAAGGATTTGCGTACAGATTCTATTAAATTTTAGTCTTTTAGTCTTAAATAAGGCAAACAGCCATCAGTTAAAAAACACCCTGTATAGACGAATATCACAATTCCCAAAGTTTTTATTACTGGTTGATCATGTTGATCGAGAATTCCACGAAAGTTCTAAAAAGAAGCTAAATAAATTTATGATTATTTAGCACTAAAACCAGTGGCGCGTTCAGAATTTGACTTGTGGAGGATTGAACTCAGATTATATATTGTGAAAAATGTAAATGCGTCGCAAATGAAAAAATTTTAGCTGGCGCATACACCATTTCGTTAAAATAAGTGCTTTTGCTAGTCATTTATCTCAATTATTAAAAAAAATCCGAATAATCGAAGTATTGGTGCGCCCCTGCTTAGTATTGCTTCTAGATTCCTTTGGAAAAAATTAAGTAGGTCGAGCTGTCGCTTTAACATTTTAAATTTATATAATCTCAGACTCGCAAACATACCACAAAAATAAAATAAAAGCACTTTGATTCGCTCGGCGATATTGTTTCGTTTGATTCGTTTGTTTGTCTGCACTCGCACTATTTCACTACAGTTTCTGTCAGATTTTATGGGAAACTTATAACTAACTATATACTGGTGCCAGTTAGTTTGGAGTTTGGGAACTCAAACATATTATGATATTGTGTACAGGGTGTCCATTTATTGTGTGTTTTTTAATATCACGTTTATACCGAAGAAAACTTCCAAAACTTCAAAAAAAACTCAAATTCAAAAATAAACCTTAATTTTGTAAAAATATTTATATTTATGTTGGACATCCCAGAAATAATATATAGCAGTCACAACTTCATTTTTCAAAAATAGAACATCCTGTAGAATGTATATTGTACATATTTCGACTCTGCATTTGTATTTTATTTTTTGTGGTCTTTCTGATGGTATAAATTTTAGGCCTTACCCTAAAATAAAAAAAAATTGTAAATACCGAAATATTTTATTTTTAGAATATTTTTTCTATTTTTTCGAAATATACAATCCGTTTTGCCACAAATTTCAGGGGGGGGGGTTACGAGACGCATCGAGCAATCAAAAGGCGAAACGTCGAAAACTGATTCCTTTTTATCACGGTCTAATACCAAGAACCATGGTTTCTTAAGTTAAAAGGAAAGTTGACCTGCCTATTAACTAATTAAAATAAACTTTTTTCACTACTATGTGTTTCGTTATGCCGAAGATAATAATTTAAAAAATGTGTGCTTTTTAATCGATAGACTACGTATGGAATCTTGCCCATGTCGTATGTTGCAATATTTGACGATTTTTCTTCTTTATTTGACTAATGTGCCCATACAAATAACTCAGAGTTTAAAGAATAATTAGAGAAAACAAATACCATTTATACAAGAATAAAACGGTTTGTTTTACAGGGGCTATTATTGTTAAGAAATTAATAATGGTCATGTTTTGCGGTTCTCCAGCAAGGAGAGTACAAATGAATTTTAATAAGACATTTTGAAAATCATTGCGTTTTTTATAATCACTTCAATGTAAACGATCATTATTTTAAATATAAGTAGCATTTCCTGCTTGCATTATGTTAAATATAAATCCAAATAATACAAAAATCAAGCATTTAAAAAGAAGATGCGACAATAAATTAATTAAATGGGAAATTGCTTACTGATTTCAACACTAACAAAAATTAATTTTGATCCAAAAATCATTGTTCTCTTGAATAACAATAATCGCTCTTATATTCAAATATAATTAGTCTGCAATAATTAAACTGACGTTATATTACGAGGCTACATTTAAAAAATGCACAGTAAAAATAAAAAATGTCATAAATTTAAATCAAATTACGGATGGATTAGTATATTTACAGTATTTTAATTAAACTTATAACTAAATATATGCAATTTCCTCTCTACTAAAATTTCTGAACTCTTGAAATATTTTATCCCTGAAATTAATATATGCGCATTAAAAATGTTAAAAGAAGCAATATCCGTATCCGATCCTTTCTAGTATTTTCGCGCGCTTTTAATACTCATAAATATTAGGTTAGGATAGTTGTGTGCATGCCTGCGAGGATTATATATATATATATATATATATATATATATATATATATATATATATATATATATATATATATATATATATATATATATATATATATATATATATATATATATATATATATATATATATATATATATATATATATATATATATATATATATATATATATATATATATATATATATATATATATATATATATATATATATATATATATATATATATATATATATATATATATATATATATATATATATATATATATATATATATATATATATATATATATATATATATATATATATATATATATATATATATATATATATATATATATATATATATATATATATATATATATATATATATATATATATATATATATATATATATATAT
This sequence comes from Kuschelorhynchus macadamiae, assembly GCA_030620095.1. Lineage (NCBI taxonomy): Eukaryota > Metazoa > Arthropoda > Insecta > Coleoptera > Curculionidae > Kuschelorhynchus > Kuschelorhynchus macadamiae. The sequence continues at coordinate 376,417 of JAUTXW010003327.1, forward strand.
ATATATATATATATATATATATATATATATATATATATATATATATATATATATATATATATATATATATATATATATATATATATATATATATATATATATATATATATATATATATATATATATATATATATATATATATATATATATATATATATATATATATATATATATATATATATATATATATATATATATATATATATATATATATATATATATATATATATATATATATATATATATATATATATATATATATATATATATATATATATATATATATATATATATATATATATATATATTTATATATATGAAGAAATCAAAGACACGAAACAATAAAATGCCCTTATCCCTTCGCAATCACATATCCAGTCACATAAATCGTACATATTTTTTACTAAAATAACAATTTACTTTTTTGTTTTTGTCTTTACTTGTCTGCCGAATTTTAAGTTCCGGCAAAGGTCGACATCTGGCCTTATATTCGAGACATTTCTCAAAGTTCAGCTCACTGGCGGCTTTTGAAGTCTTGAGATTCTAAACCACTGTGGCTACGACTATTTAAAACATTAAATTTTTCAATTAATTTAAATCACAAAATCAATAAACAAGTTTTGAAAACGATTTACGATTTACATTAAACGCATCAACTGACTAAAATGTTTAAGTTTTTAAGGCGCCGCTGCTGATTCAAAATTTGCCAACGTAAGCCGTATATTACCTATACAAATTTAATCGTTAACACTCGGGAAAAACTATTCATTCAATGTACTTCAAATTTTGTAAAAACATCCAGTATTATATTGGAATCAACTGGAAACAACATTTGGGTACGAATCCAAGATGGTGGAACAAAATGGCGGTTTATTAAAATATTTAAAAATTCAGCCTGAAAAAACTGCTTAGTGGTTTGATTTCAAATTGTGTGCCATAACTAGTTGTGGTATAGGGATTAATTAGTAAAAGAGTGGCGCTAATTCAAGATGGCAAAACAAAATGGCGACCAAATAAAATGTTTGTAATCCTAAAAAAAAATCATCTGTCTATTATGTATGGGGATGATCTGGTAATATTTTGGTCAAAATCGAGTATGGCGAAAACAAAAGGGCGGCTTGGTGAAATGTTAAAAAAATATTATGAGAAAGCTATCTGTCTAATTTATTTCAAATGTTGCATAAACATCAAGTATTATGTTGGAATCAACTGGTAAAATTTTGGTACGAATAAAACATAGCGGAACAAAACAAAAAACTACCTAATGATTTCTAATTGTGTGTCATAACTAATTATGGTATAAGATGGCGGAACAAAATTGTGGCCAAATAAAATTTTTGTAATAGTGAAAAAATCACCCTCTCAGGTTTTACATATTTTACGTTTTAGCGTCCCTAGATGCCAAAAAACCTATTTTATCAATTCCGTCGGTCCGTCGTCGGTCCGTTTGTCCGTCAGTTCGCGACATAGCTTAAATACTACTTACCCGATTGAATTCAAATTTTGACCAAAAATTAAGGGTATATTTTGACCAAAAATTAATATGGAGAGGACCTAGTAATATTTTGGTAAAAATACAATATGGCTGAACAATGTTAAAACATTTTTTTTAGAGTGGTGTACTATTGGGAGTCACGATCCAGCAACAAAAACAAGCCTTTTTTTAAATTGTCGACGTTTCGGAACTTAATTTGTGCATCCTCGGGACACATATATAGATCCTGTATCCTGCATGAAATCCATATTATCAGTCTTTACCTACTCCGTTGGTCCGCAGATATTTTCCAGATATTAAGTTACTAAATGGTTTTCGTTAACGATCCTCTTGTTTTTATATTAGAGTGGATTATTATTTGGGGTTAGGATCCATCAAAAAAAGTGTTTTTTGAAATTGTCGACGTTTCGCAATTTTATTGTTGCATTCTCAGGACACATATATAGATTTTATATCCTGCATGAAACCCATATTCAGTATTTGCATACTCTTTTGGTCCGCAGATATTTCCTAACCCCAAATAATACACCACTTTTACATAAAAACAAAAAAATCGTTAACGAAAACCATTCAGAAACTTAATATTTGCGAAATATTTGCGAAGCAACGAAGTAGGTAAGAACTGATAATATGGGTTTTATGAAGGATATAAGATCTATATATTATGTGCAACAATAAAGTGGCGAAACGTCGACAATTTAAAAAAAAGGGTTTTGTGTTTTCTTTACTGGATCCCAATCCCAAATAATACATCACTCCAACGTAACAATAAGAGGATCGTTAAAAACCATTTAGAACCTTAATATCTGGCAAAATATCTGTAAACCAACGGAGTAGGTAAAGACTGATAATAGGGGTTTCATGTAGGATATATATCACATATATCTATGTGCTCTGAGAATGCAACAATAAAGTTGCGAAACGTCGACATTTTAAAAATGTTTTTTTACCGGAACCTAAATCCAAATAATACACCACTTTAACATAACAACAAGAGGATCGTTAACGAAAACCAGTTAGAGACTTAATATCTGGGAAGTCTCTGCGGATCAACGGAGTAGGTAAAGACTGATAATATGGGTTTCAATTTAAGATTGAGAAATAAAATGGCAGCCCAATAAAATTTTTAAAAAATCAACGTAAACAAATCATGTTCAATTGATTTTGCAGGAAAATTAGATGTGAAAATGAGATAAACTGGTACGAATTCAACATGACGTAGGAAAATAGCGGTAAAAAATTAAATTAAAGGTAAATGTAAATTAAATGTAAAAACTACTTATTGAATTTATTTTATTATGCCGAAAAGTCAAGTATAGCATAGGTAGAAAGAAAATGGTACAATATTGTTAGGAATCCAATATAATGAAACAAAAATGAAAAGACAGTACATGTAACACATATATACTGTGACTATGTACTGAACTATATTGGGTCGCACTTCACTATTCCTAACAATTGGAAAACAATCATAACAAGGGAAGTTCCGGATAAAGAAATTTACTGATTTTTTTTAAGAGATTACCTTTACTCTTGTAAGTGCAAATGCACACTTATAGTAAAAAAATACCCGAGAGTGTTAAAATTTTCAAATTCTTAAATGTTTCTCCACAAGAAGAACCAGCGATCACTCCGGTTATACTTCTTATGAGTTTCTTTTGGTATATGAACACATCAGTGGCCATTCAAGAGTTAGTAGTTTGATGTTTGAGAGCTCTATTTGTACATTTTTAGGTCTAATTAAGCTGTAGGTGAGTTATATGATAAGTACTCGAGATAGATGCACACTAAATAATTTTAATTAAATAGGTAGGTACTTTATGCACAATTTAGATTTGTGATTCTAATAATTTTCTGTCTGGTATGGGAATCATTTTTGCATGCCGAAAGTAGAAAATACCAAATAAAATGCGTATTACTTATTTCGTCACGAGTGACGACGAGTTTAAATCCCAAATACGAGGGATGGTCGATTAGCGCAACGGTAACATACGTTGGAATATTAAATGAATATAAAATATTATTTCAGTTTAGTTGTGGTTTAGACTGGTGAGAAAAACTTTAAGATGAATCGAGTATAAACCTCCTTTATATAATTCAGACTAAGAGATTAACAATATGATTACAAAAACTTTATAAATAGGAAATTAACAACTTTTATCAAACATTTCATCAGTTTTTTTTGGTATTGGATCTTTTTATATATTTTTGATACCCATGGCCTTTTCTTAACACTATATAGCCAGCTTCAAATGCTATTGCACGGTATATTGTGAAACAAGTGAGTGAATTAGAATTTTTAATACGAGTGTGGGTTTCGGCGGTTAAAGTGTAAAAAACGCTTCACACAAATACAAATTTTTTCTCATACACAAACTTTTGACAGAAATAAAATGTTTTGACAAATGAGAAATAAAAAGTTTTTAATTTGTTTTTAACATTTTTAAATCCTAACACTGGAACCTGTGGTGGAAGATAAATCAAAATACAAGAGTTCTAATCACATTACATCACAACTTGTTACGTTCTGGACGCGCGTTTCGCTAACTAAGTTAGCATCATCAGCAGATGATATAAACTAAAGTAACTTATCCTAACCGAGGCTATTTATAGGTAAATGATGTCACACTTGGTTGCATCCGACTGTACCGTTGTCATCAAGTAAGCAATAGAGGGGACTATAGGGAATAGGCCCTCTGTCTTCTTAGTGCTTTCTTACCACATTTAGCTATTTCTATACTCTCAAATGCATCCAATAATCTATTATTAGATACACTTTTAATTAACTCAAGATTATTTATTCCTATTTGGTGTATGTTTTCCAAAGCATGTAAAGCAACGCTTGACTTTTCTGTTCTTCCGTATCTTAAATGTGTCATGTGTTCTTTAAAACGAATGTTTATGGAGCGTTTAGTTTGCGCAACATAAAATATTTAGATCGCAGGTATTACAGCTAATTTCATAGATGCTATTCCTCTCCTTCAAGTCTACTTTGTCTTTAAGGTTTCCAAGGAGATTTTTCAAACCGTTCTCCATTTTGTAGGCTACTCCAAAATATACGCTTTTAAATACTTTTTCTAGACCTCTCGTATATCTGGGATCATATGAGATTACTGTGGACTTATTGGAAGCCTTAGGTGCTTGAAGAGTAGTGGCATCTATTAACATTTTCTTATGTTTTTGTCTATTTTCTAATTTATGTACAAAATTATCATTATATCCATTACTTTTAGCTATATTTTTAATCAAATTCATTTCATTGTTAAAACGTTCTTTACTTAATGAAAAATTGACTAACCTGTGAGTTAAGAAATGAAATGCTACCATTTTGTATTGACGGCAATGAAATAAGTCGGATGTTATATACCTATCACTATTAGTAAATTTCCTATGAATATCAAATTGTACTTTATCGTTATTTCTAATAACTAACGTGTCGACAAAAAGGTAATTGTCCATTGTTCTGTTTTTAGTGAGTAAAATTAATGGAAGGATATCTATTGTTTAATGTTTCTAAGAAAATGTCGAAATTTTCTGTTTTAGTATCAAAAATAGCAAACATATCATCTACGTATCTATACCACACCCTTGGGAAATACTTGAGTTCTTTTTTGGATTGGGTTTCTAATCTACCCATTAACAAATTTGCAAAGAACGGATATAAGCAATTGCTCATCGCAGTTCTCTCAAGTTGTTTATAATATTTATTGTTGTACTGAAAAAATTTTGATTCATACTCAATAATTTCTATCTTCAATTTTTTTTAAATGTAGATTTTAGTGTAGCCTACAAAACGGAGAATTTTAAAGAGCACATGGCACATTTAAGATACGGAAGAACAAAAAAGTCAAGCGTTGCCCAACATACTTTGGAAAAAAATCACCAAATAGGAATAAAGTTAATTAAAAATGTATCTAATAATAGATTATTGGATGAATTTGAGAGTATATAAATAGTTAAATGTAATAAGAAAGCATTAAATAAAGACAGATGGCCTATACCCTATAGTCCACTCTATTGCTTACTTGACAAGGGTGCAGTCGGTGAAGATAAGTTACTTTAGTTTGTATTATCTGCTGATGATGCTAACCTAGTTAGCGAGACGTGTGTCCAGAATGTAACAAGTTGTGGTGTAGTGTGGTTAAAACTCTCGAATTTTGATCCAACATTTTTGACCACCTGTATTTCCAACACTGGATTTTTATAGGCGAAATACGCATAAAGAAGAAAAATGATAATATGATGACGTAATAAATAAAAGTCGAAAAAATGAAGAGAAAATTCATAATATGAATATGTCAACAGACACTCGGTGGAAATCCATAATAATAGTATGTAAAACGTACAAACACAATTATTTTTTTACAAACACTCTAGCTACATTTATATTATATAGTATATTTTTAGATTTATTGTATTTTTATATTTTACATAATAAAAATGGTGGAGCAAAAGGAGAAAAGAAAAAATGACAAAAACTTTTGAGAAAAAAACTGCTGAAAGAATTAAATCAAAAGCTTTGTTAAAAAATGGCCCAAACAAAGCTTACAATAATAACGAACACGAAGCTCAAAAATTCTACGAAGACGAAGCACCACAAGAATCAGTCGACAAATTTAGAACCGAAGTTTTCAATGAAACTATGGATAAAATTGTGAGGGTCTTGGAATCCAGATTTAGAAAACACCAGAAATTATACAGTACTCTCAATCTTTTCACCATTCAACTTTCTCTAACCTTCCAAATCTACCAAAAACCATACTTCAAACAATCTGTGAAAAAGTTTCCAAATTTTATCCCGACGTAATATAAAACAATCTTTATATGGAACTATTGGATTTTAACTGAAAGTGTGTTTTGCCAAAAGAGTTTACGAATGAGTACTAAAAACGAATCGATATTCAATAATATAACAAATAGTTCTAAAAATATTTTAAATAATTCTAGTATTCTAACATTAAAATGTTTAAACAGCAAAAATATCTGATAATCTTTCTAAATAAGGTATTTCAAGCTATTTCTATTTATCATTATTTTCTGGCTGAGATAGATATCCCCGAGAGTGGTTTTCTTTTTAACTCTAATGTTTTGATTTGCAAATATTTTAAAGTTCGAATGCGCCGGTATTTGTTTTTTGCCCGGGCTGATTCCAAGAACCAGAAATAAGAAAATAGAAATAGAAAAATATTCCAGAAAAACGACTTAAAACTTTTTTCTAAGTGAATGCCTACACGACCAATTACAGTCTGCACCGTATCCCCCTATTATAATTAAAGAATCGCTACTTTCACATAATTAGGACTCGAATAGCGGCTAGCTAGGTAGGTACCATGTACTGAAGAACGAAATCAAAAAGTAGTGTAAATGAGTGAATGTGATCTCTAAATTTAATAATAAGTGCAAAAAGTCGATTTAGAAAAAAAAAGTAAGTGTACCAACAAAATCTAATTACTTAGTGAAAAATATATATATGCAGGATATAAAAAATTGATATATTACAGTCATTTTAATCATAAAAATAAGAAAAAAATGATCCCAGCAAACCTATAAATAAATATTGAGACGAGGCTTGGTGACTGGAAACCAACAGTAGTCGTCGTACGGGTAGCCGTTTTTCTACTTTTGTTTCAAAAGGGAATGCAAACTAATAATAATTTGTCATTTTGTGCGTCATCAAATACTAAAATAAGATTAGCCGAATTTGTTTTGTTACGAAATAAAAGAGTTGAATTTTATTTTAAAGTAGCAGTTAGTAGACTAATTATTCAAACAGAATTTTCGATGTAAGTATCGCAATTAAATTAGATATTTCTAGTATTTATTTAGGAACATAAACGAAATCAATGTTTATTGATTTAGTGTCGTTATATTATTACGTATGGTGAATATTTCATAAGTACAGACAGAAACTGCACTATGCACAGTATCCACCCTTACAGCTCTCCTATCTCTATTATCTAAAACGGTAAAAACCCCTTGATTAATTCGTTTACGATCAGTGGCGTGCCGACCGCGCCCGCCGTTTCGGGTCCCCGAGGCAGAACATAACACCGTAACGGCGTACGACAGCGTAAAAAAAATAAATTAATACGCTCCGGCTCATTACTTATCAATTGTTGGGTTCCTGATTATTAGATTATACAAAATTGCGCGAATGTGCGAATGAATCGACATCAAAAGCAATTCCAACCGTTCGAAAAAAAGCAGAAATAAGCATAAATACAGCAAACTATATTAGTAAAACTGTGAAACTATTTGACTAAGAAAACATATCAGGCGTATGTAGGGTAAATGAACCCCACCCGGCAGGCATGTAGCCATGGGGGGTTCTGAGGGTCTGGACCCTCCCCTAAACTTTGAAAAGATGTTAGTATAGACATGCTTCTTACTATTTTTCCTGAAGTTTGACCCTTTGGACCTCCCCTCCCCTGAACTCAAATGCTGGCTACGTGCCTTCCACCCGGAAGCTTTTGATATATTAAGGAAAAGTATAAGTAAAATGGACTTACGGTGTTATTCTTTTAGATTATTCGTTGTTATACCCCACCGCGTTTCCTTCATCTGAATTTCCAAGTGCTCAAAACTTGCCTTAGTGATTCCAGGTTCAAGCACTGAAGTTGAGATACATAGAGCAAATTTGCCGTAACCTTTCTTTGTATAAATTACACCAAAGTTTTCAGATGTTACTCTAATCATAGTAGCTGAATATATCTGCAGCTTTTTAGTCGTTTTTCGCCAGATTTATCCATTCAAAAAACTTTTTAGTATCTACTACTAAGAATGATTTTGTCTTTCCAGCATTTGCAACAAGCTCAATAAGGTTTTTTGGAATAAGTGGTATCGCGTACTTTTTCGCTTTTTCAATAATCGCAAGATCACGATCACACGCAAGAAAGGTATGACTCTTCACGGGAAATTTATGAGTAACTTCAGAAAAGTACCCTTTTGCAATCTAAACTAGGAACATAACAAATACAACCTGGTTCTTGTTCTGCCCATCACAGTTATATGACCATAAAATCAGTTTTTGTTTATCTGTAGTGTATCCTATCTCATAACATGTAAAAAACTTGTAGAGACAAGAGGCTCGTTGGATCCCCTTAGACTAGCAGTTTAATTCCAGAGAAACATGATACCCTCCAAATGAACTCCCATATTGATGCAAGCAAGCTGACTACTATAGTACATCTGTGTATGAGTTAAGGTAGGAAGGTACATCTGCTGCTGTAGATCAAATTTTACCACTGGAATATCTGAATTGTGGCCTCTGGATTCTGTTCCATCTTTAGTCATTTGTTCTCTTGCCATGTCAGCTTACTTGTGATGAATATCCAATTTTTGTTTAGCGAAATTATGTAACGACTGTAATGGCTTTCTTGAGCTGGTATTGACGAGATATACTCAATAATCTTCTTTTTCCATTGAGGGTCGTGTCTTTGTCTTCTTCCACCTCGGTTGTCTTTCACAGATTCTTCATTACCATCAATTTTTTTAAAAAAAATCTGCTCATGGCGTTTTGTGAAACGTTAGGTGTTAACTAACGTTTCGCAAAACGTGTTCTTACAAACCTGAAACGAAACAGACAACAGAGAACAATAATACTAGACATATTACGACGTATCGTCAGAGTTTAGTAACTGCATAACGGTGAGAATAAACTTGAGTACTTTACTAACAGGTATTCAAAAATGCCTTAATATTTTTTGTCAAACATACCTCCTTTGGCTCGCTTTTTTCACATACCTCTTGACTGTTCGTATTCACATATTTTGAACCGCTGTTTTTACTAATTTTTCTTATAGTTTTCTTCCATTTCCCTTTATTAGAAACACGTTTTTCGGACGATCGCGACCCTGATGCCCTACTTTAACAGCCATCTTGAAACAACTGCTATTTGCAGCTAACTTACAACGTTATGACTTTGTGTTTCGCATAAATGATAGTAGGGGGCATCACTGAGACCAGACTTTAAAAATGCAAGTAGACACCGGCACCTACAACGCTAAACTGCAATAAAACATATTTAAGTTAGTGTGGCACTTACAAAGTTATGGTTTAGCACCCCTCATATGAAAGTGAAAACTTTTTTTTATTCAACAACAAAAATTATGAGCTTGCATCGAGAAGTGTCCCGCATACCGGAATAAAATCGTAAATACACCACTGAAGAATATATTAGAACTGTATTGTCCAAATGCGAGCATAGCGTTCCGATTGGTAAAAAATTCTATTATCAGAGTATAAGCAAAGTACATTAACTACGAGAAGTAAAAGCACTGACAGTCGGCGACTTGGAAAATCGTAGATCACAAGCCTTCCGACATCTTCGCAGAAATCGGACTGTTCCTTAGGTCCGAGGGAAGATAGCGCTAGAGCATGCTTGCAGATATTTATTTAAACTGGAAATTCGTGGGCCATTCAGAACTCTTTATTCTGAAAGAATTTACTTGGTTAAATTGAATTGATCTATAAATAAAAGTACAAATGAGTAAAAATAAGTGTTTTATATAGTGCAAACAATATTTTTCTAGGGTTTATGTATGTTATTAATTTGCTTTTTACATATTTTATATATTTACTTCGACCGATGAGGCGTAGGGGCAGCTTTTAAATTTTACTAACGCAACGTTGGTTCTCTCTGCTAGGCATTTAATAAAATGCATTAAATGAATTTAGCTCCCGCAAACGGTTTCCACTGGGTAATTAGTGCGCGGGAGATAATTTGATGACCTGTAGTTCAATAAGAGGTGTCTTGCCGAGATGAACGCAAATTTGCTTAAAAATAAAACAAAAGACACACAATTGATAATTTTGATTAAATGAACTAGGTAAAATATGATAGACTAAGTAAAATACGGAATCCTCCCAAAGATGATCCGAATCACGAATCCTGGAAAAAGATTCGAATCACGACTCTTTTTCGTAACAATAAATAACCGAATGCCTCCAATATTTTTTTTCGAATCACGAATACGAATCCTATTTACTCAGTTTATTATTAACTTCGATTTTATGATGGTTTCATTTCAAGTGGAAAAAATGTTTTGAGGCTTTAATTAAGAGTATATTATATTGTTAAAAATTAAGAGGTTTGAACAAATTATAATTAAACTTATGTTAACAATAATGTAGGGCTCTAGTGCTAAAGTTATATATATATATATATATATATATATATATATATATATATATATATATATATATATATATATATATATATATATATATATATATATATATATATATATATATATATATATATATATATATATAATATGTTTTCATTCCGGGTGAACATCCGTTCACTATTGTCGCTCTGTCTCTATTCGGACGCGAGAAAGAAAGCTTCGAAAATGCCAAATGTGATTTTGGCGAAACGTCAGCAAAACTGTTCTTTTCAGAACGACAGTAGTGAACGGATGTACACCCGGAATGAAAACACATTGTATTTTTCCATCCGCGAAGGAGTAAAAATCAACATATATATATATATATATATATATATATATATATATATATATATATATATATATATATATATATATATATATATATATATATATATATATATATATATATATATATATATATATATATATATATATATATATATATATATATATATATATATATATATATATATATATATATATATATATATATATATATATATATATATATATATATATATATATATATATATATATATATATATATATATATATATATATATATATATATATATATAATAAACAAAATGTTTAGTGTTTAACTATTTGTATAGGTTATTTATTTTAATACAAACAATACTTAATTAGATACATTTTTTTAAAAAGTAACCATATAAAAACAAAATCTAAAATCCTATTTAGTTTTAGTTACTCAGCTGGTGGGGTGTTTTTCAGACCTTGATGTTATGTTTATGTTTACCTAGAAACATAGTATAAGGACATTTAGCTTGGTTTTATGTTATACCATCATAAAACCAAACCGTTATATTTTCTTTTTTTAATACAAACTGAGATAAAATTTTAGATAATAATTTAAGACCTAAATAAAATGATATATGGATATGGAAAATAAATATTAGTTATTAAATTATTAATTTAAGTTCGTTCAGCTACTCTCGTACTGGAAATTTGTATTGATTATTTCCTATCAATTTTGACCAATCACTTACTAGAATTCTTACGTTATATTTAATTTTCTCAAAATTAGAGGCAACTTGGATAATTAGCTTTTAAGTAATAATTTTTTTAACATTTCACTAGGCCGCCATCTTATTCCAGAATATTGAATTTTTACCAAAATATTATCAGGTCATCCCCATATTACCCTTAATTTTTTCACCAAAATTTTAAGTCACTCTGTGAAGTAGTTTTTAAGCTATGCCGTAAACTGACAGATAGACAAACAAACCCAGGGACGCCTAGACGAACCGACGGAATTGATAAAATATATTATTGGCATCTAAGGACGCTAAAACGTGAAAATAATTAAAACATGAAAAGGTGATTTTTTCACGATTACAAATATTATATTTAGCCGCCATTTTGTTCCGATATTTTGAATTATTACCTTAGTTTTACTAGTTCATCTGTATACCACAATTATTTATAGCACACAATTTGAAATTAGTCCATTAAGTAATTTTTAAGGCTGAATTTTTAAATATTTTACTATGCCACCATTTTGTTCCGACATCTTCGATTCGTACCAAAATTTTACCAGTTGATTTCTACATAATACTTGATTCTTGTGCAAAATTTGATATAAATTGGGTAAGTAGATTTTTAGTAATAATTTTTTTAAGATTTCACTAGACCGCCATTTTGTTTTACCATATTATATTTTTATCAAAATGTTTTTGAACTATGCCGTGAACTGACAGACAGACAGAGAATCCGACAGACGGACCGACTGAGTTGATAAAATATATTTTTTTGGCATCCAAAGACACTAAAACGTGAGGATATGTAAAACCTGAGAGGGTGATTTTTTTATGATTAAATTTTTTTTAGCCGCTAGTTTGTTTAGCCATCCTAAGTTAGTATCAAGGTTTTACTAGTTCATCTGTATACCACAATTATTTTTGGCGTCACTACATTAAGTAGTTTTTCTGGCTAAATTTTTAAATATTTTACTAAGCCGCCATTTTGTTCTGCCATCTTGGAATCCTAACAAAATTTTACCAGTTTATTCCTACATATTACTTGATTTTTGTGCAAAATTTGAGGTAAATTGGATAAATAGTTTTAAGTAATATATTTTTTAACATTTCACTAGGCCGTCATTTTGTTACAACATTCGATTTTTACGAAAATGTTACCAGGTCATCTCCATACGACCCTTAATTTTTGATCAAAATTTGAAGTCAATCGGGCAAGTATTTTTTTTAGCTGTGCCGCGAACAGACATATCGACGGAATTGAAAAAACATCTTTTTCGCTATCTAAGGAGCCTGAAACGTAGAGATCTAAAAAAATCTCGGAGGGTGTTTTATTTACGATTACAATACTTCCCTTTTACGAGGGAAGTAAAAAGTGAAAAATATTTCGAACAATCATAATTATCTTCTGCATGCATAACCAAAGCACGTGTTACTGCAGACATTTGACATTACAGGCACAAATATTTCATGAGCTAATGAGTAGTAATTTAGAATCAACCCAATAAAGTTTAATATTTTCCACTGAAAACTTAATTTTTATATAGTGAATTAATTGACACTATTAAAAAAGTCGGAATTTATCACGTTTTACAAAAAGTAGAAGACATCTGGTCAGTCAATATACATACAATTTTTTTTTAAATTAGATCATTTAATCACACCCGTCATGTAAAACATTACGAGCATTTTTATAAATATAAGTTTTAATATTAATGAACAAGTTATGCTCTTTATAACAACAACCTTCACGATGAATTAAACATCAAAGTAGGAAAAACGAACGGCTTGGCATGCTAAAAAAAATTCTTTAGAATTGGCCCGCTGTACTTGATATGTTATTATCTAACAATCAGTTTAAAACAACTTTCAATGCCAAAAATATGTCTATGTAAAAATTATAAAACTAGTGAACCGGTTTTTAAAGAAAGCTCCTGAGTCGCGACTATGTCTCTCTGATATTAAATTGTTTGTATTGTTTTATCAATTGGCATAGCAGGAGCGTGTAGAAGAAATAAGGTACTTCAGTTAATGTCAATTAACGAAGTGACGGAGATAGATCGTTTTCTTCTATTAGAAGCACCAAATATCAAGTAGGTCGAAACTTCATTGAAAAAAAATTCAAATAGCAATGTTATCAATTTTATTAATGAAAATTTCTAAATTTTATGAATAAAAAGTGCAGCCATCTAAAAGAATGTCATTGGGCGCTACGATTGGCGTACTGAAGAGGCGTGTAGAGTAAAAATCCGGCTCAGTAGGGGCTTTGCTGAAAATCCTACGAAAAATAAAAAAGCTATAGCGGGAGTCAGACAGGGCTGCACACTCTCGCCTCTTTTGTTCAATATAGTCCGAGACACAACCATGATGAAGGTCAACACTGAATTTAGAGGCCTCCGCTAGACACTCAGCTCACATCTCTCCAGCCTAGACTACGCCAATGACATCTGCTTAAAGACTCAATCATACAGGGACATGTAATTCTTGAGAACAGAAGCGGGGAAGTACGGCCTCAAAATAAACATCAACAAAACAAAATCCATGCGTATAAACATCGACATAAAAGCCACGCTCAGAATGGCTCTCCTATTGACTGTAATGAATTTACTTAACTCGAAAGCGTAATCAATAAAAGTTGGAGCTCTAAGGACGATAATCAAAACATAATTAGGAAGGTACAAAAAGCATATCTGCAATTTAAAAAAGTATGGAATTCCAGGCAACTCAACATACAACCAAAAATTAAGATTTTTAACACCAACGTAAAACCTGTGCTTTTTTCTATATGCTTGTGAAACGAGGAAAGTAACAGAAGGACTAACAACAAAACTGCAGGTATTTTTTAACCGTTGTCTCAAAAGAATATTACGCATTTTTTGGTCAAATATCATCCGAAACGAAAAACTGCTCCACCTCGCTGGCCAAAAAAGGGATAGTAAGGAGATTCTACACAGAATGTGGGGCTGGATAGGGCACTCGCTGCGGAGACGAGACGAAGATCCCGCAAAAACCGCCCTATATACATATATATATATATATATATATATATATATATATATATATATATATATATATATATATATATATATATATATATATATATATATATATATATATATATATATATATATATATATATATATATATATATATATATATATATATATATATATATATATATATATATATATATATATATATATATATGATACTGGCAATTTTTTCGAAGATATAATCAACAAAAATATTGAAAAAACATAGCGATATTAACACTTGTAAATCCAGAAAGTTCATATGGACCCTATTCATGAAATTTTGCTTGACAATGCACTTTAGACCAAGGAGGAACCCCAGTAATAGCTTTACAAAAATGGACGTGTCAGAAGCGCAAACAGAATAAAGAAAATTACCCAAAAACCATCACAATAACGATTTGGAATTTAACGGCGAAATTTGTGATGGAAAATTATTAGTATTATTATATTAGGTACCAAGAAAGGCAATGGATACAAAAAGACGGGCAATAGTCAAAAGATAAAGGAACTTACGAAGTTTTTCAGAGCATTATAATTCTTTTTAAATAGGTGTAATATTTTTGTTTTCCCTGATAAGACATTTGGATATGCGGCGGTGTTTTTAGATAATTATCATTTGTGAACGGTCCACAGAAATAGACAAAAAAGATGAGAATTGAATTAAACTTTAAAATATTCTTAGCCATTTTAACAATAACTAAATAAAAGAAAAGCAAAAGTCTACTCATAGATCGTGTTGTGTAATTCTGCGTTACGTACATGAGAATAAAAAACCACCTATTATTTTTTTATTGCGAATTTAATGAATGGTTCACCTTTACTAAGAAAAGTTAAGTAACGCTTTGAAAGATATTCATTATATTTATTATTTACCAAAGTATTAAGCGTTTTTTTTGTATCAATTAGAGTAGAAAAAACATCAAAGAAACTAAGAAAGCTGATCAAATTATATCCTCCTATTAAAAATGATATTTATTATTATAAATTTTATAGATTTGCCAGTATTTTATTTAAATAATATATAAGAGTATAGAAGAGTGATTTCGTCAGTGATAAGTAAGTGATAAAGTGCTTCTCAAAGTAATAATTTTACTAGTTCGAGTAATAACATAATGAGTAAAACAGGTTACTAAGTGTCCGCAAAAAAGTTAAGGGGCTTAAATGTTATTTTTTTGTTAGGATTTCGGCTTCGAAAAGGTAGAAACTCAATAAAATAACACATACCTTAAAATGAGCAAACAATATTTAAAAATAATTTAATTTAATAAAATTTTCATGCTACGAAATAGTTTGTTGTTGAATTAATAAGTTGTGACACTTATTAATTCAAAAATTTCGCAGTTTAGCAGTTAGAACGGTAGCAATTGGAAAGTGTTTTATAGAAATGTAATTAATATAGCCCAAGAGATAGCGACAGAAAATTTCGACCTATTTTACCAAAGCTGGTTTTCGTAGCGATGAATATACTATTACAACTGATAAGTAAAATGACCGTCAGTCTTCACAACATCGTTGGGAAAGGTGATGAGAAAATTACCATTATACAAAAAAAAAATCAAATTCGTGTTTTCCACCTTCTCCGAGCTCAAACTTGGTCAGGGTGGATGGGGAACCGACCGTCGAAGCCAGTTAGGAGTGCCTTCTGATAAAAAAAATCGACATAATTACGAACATTGGCATCCAATACGGATATTTTCTCGCAAGATTCAGGTCGTGACGGTAAGAAATCTCAAATTGGTTGACCGGAAACATCGGAGCACAGGATATTCCTTGAAACAAAAGAGAGTAAAAATTAGGGTAACTTTGAAAGCATTTTAGGGGTAAGACAAGGAGTCGCTAGGGAATTTAAGTGGCTTTCGAAATCAAAGCATCATGACTATATCGCAAATGCCAAGGAAGTGATCGAAATTCAAAAAATTAAACAGAAACTGTTTTTGCCCGTAAATTTTTAGAAATTTTAGTATGTTTTTCAAAATCACTAAATAATAAAATAAATTTATTACTTTTTGTAATGAATAACAAACTGTTATTCATTACAAAATCAAAGCAAATTTACGAAAGTAAAGGAACATATCATTGCAGACTTCTGGCCAAAAGCCTCATTCTGTTCAGGCCTTGCATATACTTAAATTACTTACTTAAGAATAGCGCCTTAATTTATGATCTAGAATAACTAATTGCTAAAGGGAAAGCAGAGAGAGAATATAAGAACAACTTTTTATTTATTTTTATTTTATTACAGGTTAGTAAAAAGTGTATTTTACGTGTCTCCCAAACGTGTTGCATGATCGGGAAAAGTAGCTGCTTGCGGGGAATTTAAACAATTTGCAGCATTATACGAAAAAGACCGTTTGTACAATTCCTTACGGTGTCGAGATATGGTTAGAAAAACCCCTGTTGCGAAGATTTAAATTGTGAATTTCTTTTCTAAATGTTATTTTATTAAATAAATATTCTGTAGTGTATAACTGAAACAAGAGAAATGTAACTTGCGCCGATTAAACGTATTAAACCGCCCCATATCTTTTAATTTATGAGAAATACGACTCCTTCTACGTATTTCAAAAATTAAGCGAAGACAAGGAATTTTCTACTTCTTGAAGAATTTTAGTCTCATTTTGATCCAAGCACCACCCGTAAACAGTGATTAAAATAAGATAAAACCAATGAATCGCAAAGCGTTGTCATGTCTTGACTCAAAAAATACCTTTGATTATAAATTAATTTTAAAAATGGAGTTCAGAATCAATAATAACTCCCAACGATTTTGAAGAATTGGATATTTTAAAAGGGGGGTTTAAATTTCAATTTTTAGCGCTTTTTTAGCCACGCATTTATGACATTCGAGCCCAAATATTGTAAGGGAGTTCAGTAGATACATCTACGAAATGTTGGAGATCTATATTTATATAAGCTTATTGGCATTTTCAATTTCATTTAGCCTAAAAGAGCAGTACAGTTGAGTGTGATCCGCATATAAATGATATTGACAAAACTTTAGACATTGATTAAATTGACTGGTATATATAGTAAATAACAAAGGCCCTAGAATACTCCCCTGCGGAACTAATACCCTTACATACTCAACATTTGAGCAACAATCCCCCCATATAATTTGTTGCTTACATTTGTTTAGAACTGATGCAAAAAACTTTTCTCGGAAAAACCAACCTAGTGCAGGATTGATACTAAAATGTCGTGATTTATTAGGTCAAACGCTTTGCCATAATCTAGCAGTATTAAAATACCTATATTATTTTCATCTCATGCTCGAAGCAGTTCGATTGGAAATTAAACAAAACAAGCCCTTGAAATTTTCATTTTTTGTGGTTGTTAATAAATTCTTTCACATTTGGCCTTGTCTCATCTGTAGAATTGGTCTTAAGCAAATGAAGTAATAAACCCAAGAAACATCTGCGTTTTATCTAGAGATCAGTATAAAATTTAGCCCGATCGGTGTTCAGACTAAATTTTGAGATATTTGTGAAATGCAGGGAGCACGAAAATATTTTGATCGGCCTTTGTACCGATAGTATATATTTTTTTTTGCCGGCTACGGCATCGAGAAATTGGGCAATATCGACTCTAAAAAAACGCACAAATCCTTCTATTTTAAAAAAAATGGTTGCATTTTCAATGTGCCCGTGACAGCTTGCGTTGAGTCATTACTAGTTGTTAATTTTGTAGTTAACTGCTATCTGTAAATTCGTTTACGGCGTGTTTTTTGCATTCGTTTTTACAAATAAATTAGAACATTAGTAGTTTTTTAACTATTTCTGTACATATTTGTGTTAGTGCTATTAGTTTTGAGATTGGTGCTATAAAACTTTCGTCAAAATAGAAGTTTGTGATAGTGAGGTTAACACTTGAATTCTAATAAAAAGTGGATTTGCAAAGAAACATTTTAATTTAAAACAATGCTCTTTATTTGTTGTGTACCTAATTGCAATGGAAACTATCTGAAAGGGTCTAACGTTCATTTTTTGGGTTTCCAAAAGACGAAGAAAGTCGAAAGAAGTGGCTTCAAGGCAAACAGAGGTTTTACTCCAACAAAAGCATTCATAGCGTAACATAACTGTTTGCAGTTATTATTTAATTTTAGTGGAGAGCACAGGATGTAAAAGTAATGAAAAATCCCATAAAAAGATATATATGTCAACTTGATTAGATCAGCCTGATACACATTTTGCTAATTTTCTTGTGAAAGGTAATTATAAAAGGTTTGATGTTTATCCCGATTATATAAACGTTTATATATCTGCATTGAGACAAATCCCACTTCCACAATTTGAGCTTTATGATCAGAACACCCCATTTATTTCAAAATTAATAAAAATGTTGTCTAAACAATTCACTTTTCACGAGTTGGGCTGTGTATGAGCTAGGTGAAATCAAAAGAAAAAAATAGTTTTACTATAACTATCATCTACTTTAATAAAATCTCCCGGAACCAAAATTCTTACTTTGGCATTGAAACTTTCTGCCAAATTCAATACATGGTACATTAACAAAATTCTCGATTTTACAGATTTTGATACAAAGAATAGAATCAATTTAAATATCTGTAACATTGTACATTTTATATAATTATTATTCTTCTATTTTGACAAAAACTTATTAGCTTTTTAATATTATATTAACCTCTTTTCCGTAGTTTAAGATGTACATATGTATATATGTATATATTTGTGTATCTGTTAATTAGTCTGTGAATTAAAATGTGTTAAAAATGTAGATATTGTTTCATTTTGTTGAAGATATTTGGTATGTTAGTTTATCATAATAAATAATAGAATATTGCTTCAGATTAAGAAAATCCTTCCACTGACAGGAAAGAAAAAATGTTTTACAAAAACTAGAATATTTATTAAAAAAAACTGGTTGTTTCTCTTTTCAACTAATTTTATAAATTGAA
Organism: Kuschelorhynchus macadamiae; assembly: GCA_030620095.1. Lineage (NCBI taxonomy): Eukaryota > Metazoa > Arthropoda > Insecta > Coleoptera > Curculionidae > Kuschelorhynchus > Kuschelorhynchus macadamiae. Next base: position 396,030 of record JAUTXW010003327.1, read on the forward strand.
ATTGAAGTAAATTTGTTAAACCAAATTTTTTGTCATGCAGATAGATATGAAACTGACAAAAAGTACTGTTTAGGCTAGAAAGTGATTCATATCACACATGTGTTAAAAAAAATGTCAACACTGTAGTATTTGAAACATGGTAAGTAAAAGAAAAGCTAAAGCTTACTTTTAAACTATTTTAAATCAATTACTCAGTTTTTTTAATACTAGTGTTGAAAAGTAAATATATTCCTACTGAAGACTCTTTGTTGTAGATTGTAAGAAAAATAGTTACTATTTTTCCTATGATCTGTAATATACTATTAGACTTCTATAGAGAGTTCTTCTGTATAACTAAATTTTCCCCATGCTGATTTATAAAATTACTTTGTCCCTTACATAGACTGTTGGGAAGGGCTTGAATTTACTACCTCTAAGCACAGCTTCTATTATATTTAAATAACTATAAAAGTACTTTTTTTATAATTAAAGACAAGATAAAGGTTTATTTAAATATGTTATTATAATTTGTTGTAGGGACTATGACCAAAAAAAAAATATTTTACGGTTTTTTATTTCCACTTAAAAATAATATGCATCTACTTAAATAAAAAAAAATTAATATATGTATAATCTTCTCCCTTAGGCCATCAGTACTCCCTCCAATAAATCCACGCTTATCAAGCTACAATGCTGTGGGAGTAAGGTGGCATTTGATTTTTTTTTTCAAATATTCTCATTGGTTTTCTGTACTTGCCCCCATTGTATGGTCTTTATGCCATCTAAAGTCTTTCTTACTGAAAAGAATAAAAAAAGCTTATTAGTCTGCAAATTTCAGATTGGAAATAGCCAGCGACAATATTCAGATATTGCCATGGGTAGTAATTAATAATTGTCCTATATTTGTCAAAAAAATATTCACATAATTTTTATACAATAAAACCAGTTTAAATTTTTATAAACACTTGAATAAATCACCCTTTTAATATTTTTCAGTTAATAAAGCCTACAATTTTCAGTTTGACTGATGTAATGTGAGTTTACAAAAACATCATTGCATATGACCTAACTAAAATTAACTGCCAAGGGCGTCCACAGGAGGGGGGACAACATTCAGACACAAGAGCGCGGTGTGTGCCATTCTCCAAAATACAGGAAGGGGGCCCAGCCCGCTTAAGGACGCCCTTGGTAACTGCATTCAATAGAATAACAGTGACATTACTGATAAGCAATTTATTTAAATGACGTGTATAATCGATGATTACCCCAACCACCCATAAAACATTATATCCAACTCCCAATAAACTAAAAATCATTATGCTGCGATGTTCAGTGGTGAAAAGAAAACGTATTTTCATTAATCCGATGATGTTTGTGGTAAATAACTTTTCAACATATAATTTAGGTATATACATACAGCAACTAACCAGCTTTTATTTTGCAATTGGCCTACTGTTTTCTGGCATATTTCAAAATTTTATCTTCCGTGTACCGTGTTCTGCCAAACAATCATTTATGGTTTTTACTCCATTTGTTATGTATATACAACAATTGACAAGTAACAAATTCAAAAATATATTATTGACAAATACTGTTTTAACACATTAAATATTTTTTTTCAATATGAATATGTGCCTAAAATGTATAAAGAGCTCTGACCTCAACCTTCTAAATACGATCTCTCTTATACTTGCAAGAGAATCCCCTTTGATTATAGGAATCTACCTCGCTCTCTTCTTCTTTGCTAAAGCTTGAATTATTGTTGAGAACCTGATAACTGATTTCGCTGTTATAATAATCTAAAAAGTAAAAAAGGAATCATAGCCAAAATACACGTACAGGGTTTTCCCGTATATTTTTCCACCCACCTAAAAAGTTTATTTGAATAGATACGGAAATGTCGTAAATACAAAAGTTGTTGGGTTTTTTATGAATATTTAGAATAATATATTATTAGTGCGAAAATATTATTGGAAATATCAAATTTTGACAGGTTGTCAGTTTTTTTAAATGAAACACTCCGTATATTAAATGATATTCTTGAAGATCTCTTTTTTCTAATTTCAAATATATATATATATATATATATATATATATATATATATATAGTTTTAATATAGTCTGTCAATTCGTTTTGGATATATAAGCGTTTAAACATTAAAGATATTGTAGTAATTTGCGCTAAAACATAGTGAGCCATGGTCAAGACAATTGCATTGAACGACGCCTTTTTGACGTTTACCGGTCAGAAGTATCTATTTATGAACATTTTTAATATCTAATACGTTGGACTATAGGTTATGCGGAAGAAGAAAAACTCGACATGATAGAATTATTTTATTTACATGGTAAAAACCCATCGATAGCTCGAAACGAATATCATAGACGGTTTCCAGATAGACCAACACCGACTCTTAGCATAATATTAAACATCGTTAAACAATTGAATGAAAGAAAAGTTAGAATAATGGAAAGAAACAATACCATAAAAAATCAATAATATAAAGTAGGTAAATAATAATATTAGCTTAAAGAACTAAGTTTTGGTTTTCTTATAGGCTCCTTGGTTTATAATGCATTTCTGAATATTTCTTCTAAATTTTCTGTGTATGGATGCGTAGATAATATGAGGTGATTGGGTGTTTAAATCGTCGATTGTTTGGACTATATTTTGCTCTAAAGCTTGGATGGTTCTTGGCATATTGTAGTATATCTTGTTTTTCAGGTAACCCTACAAAAATATATCCAATGGAGAGAGATCGGGACTATTTGCTGGCCATCTTAATGGTCCATGTCTTCCAATCCAAAATGGATACCTGTCATTTAAAAATTGGTGACCGGCTGGACATTATGAGGAGGGGCACCATTTGTTGCCATATCAAATTAAATATGAATTAATCGGTAGTTGTTCTAAATGCCCCTCGATTTCGTTTTCTGATAACTCCTGATACCTTTGTCCGGTTAAATTCCCATTTAAAAATATAAGTTTAATAACATGATTGTTAAGAAGGCCACACCAAACATGTATGAATCTTCTTCCGTGAATTTTGACCGCCTGAAAACCTCGCGGGTTTTTTTTTGACCAAAAATGCTTATTTTTCCAGTTAAACATGCCTCCAGTGCTAAATGTTGCCTCGTCAGTGAAAATTATGTTTGATAGATTTAGTTGGTTCATCATAACACGTCTATTTCTTGGCAGAAGTGTAATCTGTCTATTTTATTTTAAACGATCTTCAAGAATATGATTTAATATATAGGGTGTTTTATTTAAAAAACAGACAACCTGTCAAAATTTGACATTTCCAATAATATTTTCGCACTTATGATATAATATTCTAAATCTTCATAAAAAACCCAACAATTTTTGTATTTACGACATTTCCGTATCTATTCAAATAAATTCTCTAGGTGGGTGGAAAAATATACGGGAAAACCCTGTATATTCATTACGATTATCTAAGTGAAAATCAAGCTTTATTTATTAGAAATCGACAATATGCACTTGTAGTTATTCGTAATTATACTTACAAGTAACAAAAACTAAAAATTCACTTGAAAACCAGGAAAAAAAAACTTCGAAAAGTTCCAGCTGTTTATTGCGAGAAAAACTACTTATAATGACTCATCGATGCCCGCTTCCAGGCTTTCCAGTAGAGACGGTGTTGGCCGATGCCGTATATAGCTTTGGCTGACATCATGATAATCACTTTGACAGGACGGACTTTTTGAACCGACACGATTTCATATATTTACAAAAATCTTTTCGAATGCTTTAAGAGGAGGCAAAAATGGTTAAGTATCGAAAAGTTGAATAAAATTCAGGGATACTGCATATATTGTAAGGGACTAACAAGTATTTAATACCAAAGTTTTTTTTGCACAATCGTAAGCAGTGCTTCCCCAAAAAAAATTACAAAACATCTTCTAAAATGTAATTTTTGAAATAGGAAACCATTAATTTAGTTTATATTAAAAATGCTAATATATTATCTTAATTATCAAGCCCATAATAAATGCGGCCTTGACTCCGACCCAGCCACAATAGAATACCGAATAGAACCTCTGCGTCCTGTATGCTTGATTTCCTGTGAATCGAGCCAGAGGTTATTGAACTTTCCACCGGCTGTTTGTAATTTTTGCATTTCAGTCGCGTGCTTTAAGTGTTGGCGGAAGCTATTATTGGAGTAGGTTTTTGTTTGAACGGCTATCCGTGTGTTGTGTAATACGTTCGTCGCGTCCTGCATGCTAAAATATGGAAAACAATAATACAGACGTGGATATGCAAATATCGTCAACTTCGGCTGTCGGTAATAACGTTGAAAGTGTTGGAGAATTTAGTAAAAAGAGTGTGTGTGAATGTGTGGTGTGTGTCTTAATAATAAAGGGATTTTCAACATTAAACTTCGCTGATAAGCTTTAAATAATTTCCAAAGGAAGGGCAAAACCGCCTATGAAAAATTTAACCACAAAAATGAAAAACTGTATTAGACATTTTTATCCGGAAAGACAATACGAACAATTTAAATGGCTAACAGGGTGTGAAAATATAAGTAAATTATTTTGTTGGCCATGTTTACTTTTTGAAAATGAAAAAGGTCTCTGGAATAAAACTGGTTTTTCCGGTTTAAACAATTTCCATACAGCTGTAAAAAGACACATTATGTCCAAAGCGCATTTGCAGGCCGTCATAAAAGAAAAAGTCTTCGGCAAAACCAGAATTGAACACGCCTTTAATAAACAGTTGGAAATTAGTCATCGCCAACACAATGAACTAGTCGATAAAAATAGGCAAATATTAAGAAGACTTATCGCTGTTGTTTGTTTTCTCGGACAGCACGAATTGGGATTTAGAGGTTATGACGAAACAAGGGTTTCTTCAAATAGAGGAAATTTTCAAGATTGACTTAGTTTAATGGCTAAATATGATGATTGCGTAAAAAATCATTTAGAGCACTCTAACGTTTTTCGTGGAACGTCGAATCGAATACAGAATTTCCGCTGTCGCAACCATTATTCTAAAAAGAATTAAGTAGGAGATTGGTGAGGCGCGGTTCATTGCTATTGTTCTGGACGAAACAACTGATATCACTAATTTTAGCCAATTATCTATGGTAATACGCTACGTTAAAATAGACGGAAGTATTCAAGAGCGATTTTTAGGTTTTAAGAATGTGTCCGAAAATCGTACAGCAGATGCATTATATACCGTAGTTTATAACGTTACTAATGAAAGTAATGGAGAGAAAAAATTAGTTGCTCAAAGCTATGATAGAGCTGCAGTGATGGTAGGATAATTAGGGGGCTGCAAGCTAAAGTTCGAGAAACTTTCCCAAGTGCTGTGTTTGTCCATTGTTTTGCTCATAGATTAAATTTAGTTTTATCCCAGTCCATCAATCACATTAAAGGGTGTAAAGTATTTTTCGTTACTTTAAGTAGCATGGCTGCTTTTTTTTCCAAGTCAACAAAACGTACACAAGATTTGGACTCCATTGTCCACAAACCATTGCCCAAAGTAGCTCCTACTAGGTGGAACTTTAATGGAAGACTTGTGTTAACAGTATCTGAAAATCGTGAATCACTGATTGAACTATTTGAGAATATAATAGAAAATAGTGAAACGTGGGACTCAGAAGCAATAAATAGTTCGAGGGGCTTTTGGACTCTTTGAAACGAGATTTTAATCTTAATTATTTGTTAAACATATTTTCAGAAATATTTCCATTCTCGGACAATGTTTTTAGTATATTACAAACTAAAACAAATGATATTGCTTTTTGCCTAAAAAAAGTGGCTGATTTTAAGTCCATGTTAAGCCAAAAAAGAGATGACTTTGACCTATTTGGGAGAAAACGATGACGTTAAATGTAGAGCCACAAGCCAAGCGTCTTCGAACAGACAAGGTGGGAGATGTTCAAACATCATACAGACGCCTCTTTTATGAAATAATCGATCAAATTCAGCAACAAATAAACTATAGATTTTAAGATAGGTTTAAATGATTTTAAATTCCTCGAGCTCTGCAATTTTGATACATTTAAAAGAAAAACTTTTCCAGAAGATGCGTTTAAATCTCTTCTTCTTCATTATAGCCAGTTCTTCGACCGAGTATTACTGCGATCTGAACTAAAAGTGATTTACGAAACTGATGACATTAGCGCAAAAAATAACGCTAAGGAACTAATTCAATTTTTAAAAGACCAGTAGCTGGAAGATGCCTACACTGAAGTGTCCAAATTGTGTGAATTAGTATTATCCCAGTCCATAGCAATTTTTCAACGTATAAAAAATTTCGTGAGAAATTCAACGGGGCAGGAGAGACTTTTGCATACATCGCTGTTGTCTATTGAAAATAAACTTCTCCAAAATATGTCGGAGCATCGACGTTTTTATGATGACGTCATTGACGAATTTGCAAAAAATGATCGAAGAATCGAATTACATTACAACTAGATAAGTTTCTAAAAATAGCTTCCCTTTCTTAAAATTTCACCGCACGCCCCTGCATATTGGTGAAACCGTCGTATACATTAATCAGGTAGTATTCTGTTTTATGTTTAGGTTATTATATTTTCTGGTTCCATACATGCATAGTTCTTACACTGCAGGAGTCTACCTAAAATGTTCTTCTTTTATAATCAAAAATAATATTCTCTGTTGCAATTTTTTCTTTCGTGCACTTTGACTATCAATGACTCTAGAGGTTGAAGGCTTGCTGGCTTTGAACTACTGTAAACGAAAATATAATTTTATATATTTTATATATACAGAAGGCCGTAGGTGTGGGCAAAGTATGTCCTGTTTATGTTCATTTGTGTGGGCTTGCTTGTCTTCTTTTAATAGCTTGATATTACTAGAACCACAGTTAAAAGAATAATATATATTCTTTTAACTGTGATAGAACCATCATGGCATGATGTCTTTTTAGTGCATTGTATTTTCTAGGGGTGTCATGGCATTATGTCGCTTTTTGCTTTCTTTTACTAGGGGTACCACTTTTTACATGTGTACGACAGGAGAAAAAATATGTTTTTATATTCCAACGAAGAACTTTTCGTAACCAATTTACTTATCTTAAGTATTCTGTTTATTCATTTATTTAAATGTGTAAACACAGCTGTGATAAATATTCAGCTAAAGTACTTAAAGTATCCCGTATTTAATAATCTACTTGCACTATTATGTGCCAGTATTTTGCAAAAGTACTTAAAATATTCAGTAGTCTACTTAAAAATGAAAATTTAACTATAAGTATTAAGTACATGCTCTAGTTAGTTTTAAGTACATTTCCTAGGTATTTAAAATATATCTAAATACGCAAGTACTGTTCGGTATTCAGTATTTATTTATTAAACACTTAAAATATATCTATAATACCTAAGTCCTTACAGTACATCTAAATACTTAAGTATTTAGCTGATTTTTAGGTACTGCAATCATAGTCTAGCTAATTTTTTTAAAATTAATAACTAAATATTGGTAATTATTATGTCATAATTTCTTTTCTAAAACACATGACAATTGCTCATTTTTCAGGTGATTTCTTGACCATCACCGTAATGTTTTAGTATTAGCAAAAATTTTTTTAAAGAAAATTATATAAAACATTTCGTTACACATAAAGAAAAAACGCTATATACTAGATAAAATTAATAAAGCATTATGTTTTTAAAATACAATTTCGAGTTTATAACGTTTTTTCTGTAAATACCTAATTATACATTATCTGCATTTTCAAAACTGCAGTAGCAAAAACATATTGCTCTACTGTTAAACTGAAGTGCATAATATAAGGAAGAACTTGTACGAGTATTCTACGCATGACAAACAACTAACCTATATGCATTATGTTGTAGCCCATTTAAACAACTTTATTACAGTGGCTATAATGCCTTTATCGAGATGTTAAACAAACATTTTTTATGTGTAATGATGCCAAATTTGATTACTTCATTATACACATTTATGACAGTGATCTTTATATAGTGTACCAGAACCGCCTTGTTGCTCTACACAATAAATGACAAACATATTTATATTTTAATATCTATTTAAAACATTATTTCGAATGATCATCAAAACCTCCATTTTAATTTACCATATTTTTCACTATATTTTCAAACACCACTAAGCTCTTATTTTAAAAGCTGAAAAGAAGGTAACGCATTCTAAAAAACTACATATGCTGGATCTTCCATTAAATAAAAACACAATTTCGTATTCTTAGGAAATTTTGCCGATTAAAAAAAAATCAATTTATGGCTGTAGAGTTTCTTAGGGATACGAAGTTCAGTTTAATAATTTATTTTCATCTTTACCGTTTTGTATTTGTGATTTTTAATGTATATATTGATGTCGCTTGGTTCCCGCGAATGGTGGTGCTTATATATTATTAGTTACCAAAGCTATAGCTCAAATTTATTTACCAAAGAATCCGATACTTATTTATTATATTAAGTAAGTTCAAAATTTTAAACTAGGCATTTTTGGGAGTATTTTAACAGTAGGTATTTGAAGTAAATCTTGCCTTTTTTGTGACTGTAAAAACAAGCATAGGTAGGTATTTTTTAAATTCTGTCAGGCTTTAATCCTCAAAATCATTATAGCCAACCTTAATAATAAAACTTTGCACGAATAGAACTAGAATGTCGTCTGGAATTCATATGTTGCAATCGTGGTGCCCATCTGCACTATGTATATTTCGTAGAGGTACATTTTGTAATTTATTTGCATCAGATATGATTTGTTGGTGAAATTTCTCATACATTGTACTTTCCAAACTTCTACTTTTAATTGTACATCTACAATGTTAAACGAAAACTGCCTCTGTGTACTTATTAGATTATATTGTTTTTAATAGAGTTTTACGAGTTTTAACTTATATTTAGCTTTATATTTGATAAAATACATAAGATAAATTATGTTTTTGAAGTACTTATGTCTTTTTAATATTCAAGTATCTATTTTCGAAAAAGACTTAAAACTAAAAGTACATAACTAATAAATATACTTAAGTACTTCTACAAAGTATTTCAAGTAGGTTAGGATTTTGTAATACGTTTTTAGGTAATAAGTAATACTTACCAAAATTTTAAATTTTAAGTACCAGTTTCCAAAAAAGTACTGAATACATTCTCCCAATTAACGGTAATTCAAAAGCGCCCAAGTAAAATACTTACAGTATCAAAAGTATTATTTAGTTTAAGTACATTTTTGTATTCAATACTTGGGGACTAGTGTTATTTCAAGTTTTCGTTCGGGATTTCATATACAATAAATACATGGCTCCCAAATTTATCCAAAATCCCCCAGCCTCGCTCCTAAATGCAAGGATTGCTTCTGAATGTTCCATCAGGTTAAAACTACTGTATTATTAATAAATCGCACATAATTGAAAAGAAGGAACGCAAGGGGCGTTAAGAAGGGATTCAAATATTCGTATTTTGTGTCGGTGTGTTTTGAATGCCGTCTTAACGATGTAGTGGAAATTTATAGACTAACTTTAAAGAGTAAATAGCAAATACACAACTTGTAATCAAAGGAATTATGTTGATTTTCACTCAGCAATAGATTGACTACGTTTACGTAGCGTACTCATTTTTGTTAAAACTGTCAAATGAAAACTAGAAGAAAAATAAGTCATACGAACGCCATACATATATACAGGGTGTCCCATTATTTTATTCTAATCCACTTATTGCTACAGATAAAAATATGTGGTTTTCATAATATTTAGCGACTTTTTGGAGAAACTTAAGAAGCCTTAAAAGATTGGCTTTCTTAGTTTTCTCTAGAGGTTTTGATTTTGGAGATATTAAAAAAAACGTAATATATAATTGTTCATATTTATTATTTTAAAACGTCCAATAATTTATATATTTAAAATAAAGAAAAAGCTAAATGTATACTATGCAGCTAACAAGAGGCGGGCAGAGGTTATCCCCAATCGATTCACACATTTTACTGGATTTCTTCTTTTATAGCTATTTTTTTTGCTTTGTACAAAAAGCCGTTTTTTACCTTGTTTTTAAGAATTTTTAAAATTAAAAGCCCCTAATATTTTTATTTCTGCCTATTTTTTTTTTGGTTGAATCCACATTCCTAAAATGCATTATCTTTTTTCTTCCCATGTGGTTCAATTGAACATGCGACTACGCCTAGCAGTCTTGCTAATCTCACTAATCCCACTAAAATAACCTGTAGGTTTTGGCTTCATGGTCCGTTTTCTTTTATTTTCTTATAATATATAATAACTCATCGTGAACATAAAAAGTTTCCTTTTTTGTAAAATAATCCTACTTATTTTCAGTTATATTCCTTTTCTATTTAGAATTTGTATTGCTACATAATCTGGGATTCCGTACCTATTGAAAAAATGTTATAAAGAAAGCTTATAGTTGTTTAAAAATCTATTGGAGTAGAAAAAAACAATTATAGAAGATCGGTCATAAAAAAACAAAACAAACCTTGAGATCTTTTTGCTGATAATAAATACCCTAGGGAGGGATTTAATTTTCATCAGGTTATATTTGATATTTTTAACATTATAAAAATTTATAATAATCGAATACCATAAGTTTTAATGAATGTTAAAAATATCAAATATCTTTATTCTTAGCACGAAGGATTTCTTGTGTTGAATAAGTAAAGTGTATAAGGAAAGAGGGACTTTAAAAATATCTTGTTGCATATAAACTGCTGGCCACTTGAAACAATTCACTGCATTTTAGTAAAATTTAAGTTCGAATCGACGAGATACTGAGGTGCGGTTTTAAGTATCTTGCAAATTTTATTACATATAACCGATGCTAGGCGTAAAACTTACCAAAGCTAAAAAGTTATTCATACAGGGAGTTAAACAAGGCTCTGCAAATTTTTCAATTTTTTATTTGTTCCGAAAATCTACAAAAACAATTTCTTAGTTCTAATTGTTAGATTACCGTAATCCTTGGTGAAATTGTAAAAAACAAATGAGATATGAATTTTTTTGGTCAAAAAATTTAATTTTTCTACGTAATAAGCTGTAACTTTTTATTAGCCATTTAATGTTTTAAAGTTTTCTTGCTAGAGGGTCCTTAAGTCATATTTTTTTTATAATGTGCACGGCCTGCACTACGCAGAACATATACAAGATACGAAAAAAATGTGGCAAGGTTATTTAAAAACCTAGCTATCCTAGACATCATGTACGCATATTTTAACACCCTGTAGCATAAAAAAGAATTCAAATTTAAAAGTTTTTACTTATGTTTTATATGGTAGTGAATATTTTCTCCAAACGGTTTTTTAATTTTCTCTCTAAGTTTATGATTTTAACAAATACAGGTGCTGATTTTACAGCCAAATTTACCAACCTTTTTAGTTTTAAAAATATCTACTTGAAATTTGAAATGTCTTTATAACTCCATAAAAGAAAAATTGTCTATAAAAAAATAATTAAGTTACTTCCGGAAGTAACCCCCTACTTTTTTATTTGAAATAGAACCCTGTATATTTAACGAATATCGTATTCTGCTTAAAATTCAATTTTTAACGATATATCACAAGTTAAGTTTTATTTTCAAAATAGCGGCTTTTTTGAGATATATCGTTGATAAGCTAATTTTAAGCTAAATACGATAATTAATAAGAATCTACAGGGTTCTATTTAAAACAAAAAAGTCGAGGTCACTTCCGGTAATATCGGAAGTAATTTTTAATTTTTTTTTTATTAAAGAAAACTTACCACTTCCCGGGGTATAGAAACGTCTTAAGTTTAATTTTTTTGATACACTAAATAGGTGGCAGCCTGTTACATGTCTCTTGGGTTACCCGATGTTGGTAACTTTGGCTGTAAAATCAACACCTGTATTTTTTAAAATAATAAAGTTAGAGAGAAAATTAAAAAAACAGTTTGAAAAAAATACTCGGTACTCCTTAAAACTTGAATAAAAACCTTTAAATTTAAATTCTTTTTTATGCTACAGGTTGTTGAAATATACGTTACATGATCTTTAGGATTGCTAGGTTTTTAACTAACCTTGCCACATTTTTTTCACACCCTGTATATTTTCTAAGGGCCCTCTAGCAAGAAAATTTTACATCAAATGGCTAATAAAAAGTTACAGCTTATTATGTAGAAAAATCAAATTTTTTGACAAAAAAAAATCATATCTCAAAAAATATTAAAAATTTAAAAAAAAGTTTGAAATTGTTTTTTACAATTTCAATAAGGATTACGCTAATCTAACAATTAGAACTAAAAAATTGTTTTTGTAGATTTTCGGAACAAATGAAAAACTGAAAAATTTGCAGTTTTGTTTAACACCCTGTATAAATAACTTTTTAGCTTAGGTAAGTTTTATCCCTAACATCGGTTATATGTAATAAAATTTTCAAGTGGCCAGTAGTTTATATTTCGAAGTTTTTAATGGCATGTAGTTTAATTTTACTAATAATTTTAATTTTTTCTCAAAGTGTATTGCTAATTTTCTATAAATTTATAGAATATTAGTACGGTATTTCGGCAAAATTTCATATTTAACAGACCCAGTAGCTAAATACAGTAAATAGTTATTATGTTCATGGTATATATGGATACTCAATACATAAATGTTTTTGTGATTAAATAATTTAGAATTAGGTAACGCCGACTTCAATAAAGTCAAATTTTCAAAATTGGTCCACATTTTATTTCTTATTTATTTTTTCCTAAAAAATTTTACTTTAACTTAACTTATATCAAAAATGACGACCTACTGTCAATTTAAAAAAAATACTTTTTATATAGAACCTTTTATTTTATACAAGTAGTTTTACTTTGAAATAAATACAGATGTTACCATTATAAAAATACATGAATTGCATAAAGTCACGTATAAAATACAGTGGCGGCTCGTGGTCAGCTTTTCGGGGGGGTCAATGCATATACACCTCAAAGAATCATTTGAAAAAATCAGACACACGAAACAATAAAATGCCTATGTTATTTTGCAAGCAAGAGAACAGTCAACGAGTTAATACGCTTAGAACAGTAGAGGGATTTTCCAAATAAAAAAATAATAAAAAATATAAATTATGTATTATTTTATTTATTTGTTTCTGTTTGGAAATATTTATTGGGGGGGTCATTTGACCTAATGGAGGAGCCGCCACTGATAAAATACAGTGTGACTAGTAAAAGCTTCATTCTATGAGAAACGTTTTTAATAATTATTAAGATATTATAGCGAATTAAGCAAAATATAACAGTGGAAGATAAAGTGATTATTGCCATGGCAACTAGATCTGTTCTACCTCTTAAGTCTTTATAGTAAATCTGAAGGTAAATGTTTAAAGAGTTCCGCTATATTTCAATATAAATATCCGGTAGAAACTTGATCATTCAGTGGCTGACGCAATTCTTTCAAATTTCTTGCTTCTTTTTTCCATTCTCGTCAAGAGCTAGCAAACATTAATCTATAATTTTCAGTCCGCATATACGTGTTTTTCGGGTAAGTTTCGTGAACACCTTTCAGAAATTTCTGACTATTTTTTTGTAAGTTAGAAATTATGTTATGACATTAGGAAGCAAATTCACCATCCAAGTTATTCTTTTTTATTTTTATTAGAACAAAGTGGCTTTGTTTTTATTATGAAAGCAGTAACAAAATTATTTTTTGTACATTAAAGTTCCTAATTAGGGGATATAATTGTGTAATCCAAATTTTAATCTTCTCACTTTTTTTTTGTAGTGAATCATCCTAAAGTAGTATTTATCTTTATAAACATTTTTCTTTTAAGCATTTGAGTATTTACCCGAAAGTTCTCTCGTAACGAATTTCACCACACATGGGTGGCACAGATATTTATTTGATAAATCTAAAGTTATTACTAATGAAATATTTTTTATAAAACTGCAATTGTTTTCTTTTTTCTGGATAAAAGGAAACTTTTATTGTCAGGAAAGTTCTTCAAAAAGCCTTCACCTAGTACCCAGAACTTGCATCATAAACAAATTAAATTTTTAATAAGAAATGTGAAGTGAATGTTACAATTTAGGTACAAATATGTATAAACTTATTACAATTAATTACGACGGAATGTCTTAGAAAGTCCAGTTTACCGATATTTATTACTTTATATATATTTTTTGTTTTTTGTTAAATTTATGTTACGTTTGTATAGCAAAAAGTCACCGGTTTCTCAAATAGTCATTCTGCGTATGTATGCACAAATAAGAATTTTTTTTTCTATTTATTTGTTTTATTTACATCTCCAATAATCATTCGGATTTATTGGAAGGATACAAGTTCCCTCCCGTATTGAGATAGATTATTTCGTGTCAAAAAAATATGGTCCGAATTTACTCCTAAGACCCCCCGCCCCCAAAGTGCCATACATTTTGAAAAAAGGTACCTTACCTTACCAACCTGATTTTTTCCTTTCTCGCTGACAGTAATACTACAGTTAGAAGACGTTACTTCACAAACAGCTTACGCAGATACAGAGAGATATTTACTAAACAAAAATTATTAAAGCCAATAATTAATTACTTTACTTTACTGCTGTGGCGGGAATGAATTCGACCCTGCCATTATTTTTTTTTTCCTTTACTACTTTTATTTGTCAGGTTCTGAAATCAATATCCATTATTTATACCTTCATTCATACACATGTGCACTCATACATACATACATACATACATTATCTCAAACAACAAAAATCGCTTTGATACACCAGTATATTTTATTCTAGTTTTTATTTTACTTTTACTGTTTTAAATCATCTTATTTTTATTTCCTAAAACCGAAAATTTTAGGTTTATTCCAAGAAATGGAATTTTACCGACTTTTTAAATTTTATTAGACCGCCCTTGGGTTCCGCCATAAAAGATTAACACCAAAGTTTAACCAGTTTTTAAAATTTCTAGATGTCACAGAATCATGACAGGTCGCATGAGCCCCACTTTCTTGGAAAGGACATACCCAGTGGCGCACCCAGAAACAAATTCGGCGGGGGTTTTAAAATTTTGCAATACTAAATCGAAGTTTATAATTCGTACCTTAAATGTTTACGGTCTTTCTGGCTGGTTTCTATGTCTTACCGGAAAATTAAACAAAAATTGGAAATATCGAAATATTATATCTCTCCCGGAAAAACTGCAATATTTTTTAAATTTTTTTTGAAATGTACAATTCGTTTTGCTATAAATTGCGGGGGGTTCTAACCACCAAAATCCCCCCTGGTTGCGCCACTGAATGTACCATATTCTGTCTACTATACCTCAATGACCTCTTCTAACTACCATTCTTCTCACAATTAGGTACTCAGATGCTGTAATAACTCTCTGCTTTAATATAATTTCTCAAAGCTGTATGCAATGTTTAAAGTCTATAATTTTCAGAGTACTGGTTACAACAAATACTGGAAGTGAAATCACATAACCTTACCCTAGTTTACCTAAAACCCCAATCATTGTCACTGTTTTATAAAATTCACACATTTTGCCTTTTAAGTTTCAAGTATCCAGTGGTTTATATTAACTAAGCAGTTAAATAAACCGTGAGTGGATACATAATGTTTTACAACAGCTATAAGTTTTAATTACCACACAAATAAATACCGTAAAATATTTAGTTATCTTATATAACAGCAATATACATATTGATATATCATATATTTTTGGTACGACGCACACAAAAATCTAGCTGCGAACATTCACCTAGTACCTTCTACTATTACAATTTAATTTTAGGGAATTAATTACAACAGTAGTTTAGGAAAATATAAAATATTTTCCTAGCAGTTATGAAGACACTTTATACATCTTCTAAAATTAAATTATATTAATATCTGAGAAATACCTGCGGACCAACGCAGTAGGTAAAGACTGGTAATATGGGTTTCATGCAGAATATATGATCTATATATGTGTCCTGAGGATGCAAGAATAAAGTTGCGAAACGTCGACAATTAAGACTTTTGTTGTTTTTTACTGGATCTTAATCCCAAATAATACACCACTCTAACAAAATGTTTTTAACATTGTTCTGCCAGATTGGATTTTTACCAAAATATTACCGTGTCATCCCCATACGATCTTTAATTTTTGGTCAAAATTTGAAGTAAATCGAGTCAGTAGTTTTTAAGCTATGCCGCGAACTGCAGACAGACAGGCGGACAGACGAAATTAATAAAATTTATTTTTTTGACATCTAGAGACCTTATTTTGTTCCGCCATCTTGAGAGAGTAACACAGTTTTATGAGTTGATCCATATACCACAATTAATTCTGACACACAATTTAAAATCAATCGATTAAATAGTTTCTTCAGGCTGAATTTTTAAATATTTTATTATACCGCCATTTTGTTCCGTCATCTTGGATTGGTACCAAAATTTTACCAATTGATTTCAACCTAATACTTGATGTTTGTGCAAAATTTCAAATAAATTAGATAAGTAGTTTTTTCATAACATTTTTTTTACGTTTCCCTAGGCGGCCATTTTGTTTGGACATACTGGATTTTTGCCAAAATATTACCAGTACATTCCCATATAATTATTAATTTTTGGTCAAAATGTGAAGCCAATCGAATTAGTTTCTAAGCTATGCCGCGAACTGACAGACAGAATTGATAAAACATATTTCTTGGCATCTAGGAACGCTAAAACGTGAAGATATGCATAACCTTGGAAGGTTTTTCACGATAACAAACATTTTATTTGGCCGCCATTTTGTTCAGACACCTAGAATTAGTACCACAATTTTACTAGTTTACGTCACCACGATTAGCTATGGCACACAATTTGATTAAATTTGAAATTAATCCAATAAGTAATTTTTCACGCTGAATTTTTAAATATTTTATTAAGTCGCCATTTTGTTCCGCCATCTTGAATTCATATCAAAATATTACCAGGTTATCCCCATATGACCCTTAATTTTTAATAAGAATTTGAAGTCAATCGGGTAATTACTCTATAAACTATGCGGCGAACTGACAGGAAGACAGACCCATAGATGGATCGCCGTAATTTTTGGCATCTAGGGGCGCTAAAATGTGAAGATGTGTAAAACCTGAGAGAGTGATTTTTTCACGATTACAAACATTTTATTTCACCGCCATTTTGTTCGGCCATCTTGAATGAGTACTACAATTTCCCTAATTTATCCCTGTAGCACAATTAGTTATGGCACATAATTTGACATCAAACCATTAAGCAGTTTTCTCAGGCTGCATGTTTAAATATTTTATTAAGCTGCCATCTTGGATTCGTACCAAAATATTACCAACATAATATTTGATGTTTTTGGAAAATTTTAGATAAATTGGATAAGTACTCTTTTAATAATAATTTTTTAATATTTCACTAGGCTGCCATTTTGTTTTGCCATATTGAATTTTTATCAAAATGTTACCAGGTTATCCCCATATGACCCTTAATTTTTAACCAAAATTTGAAGTCAATCGGGTAAGTAGTTTTTTAGCTATACCGCGAAGAAATAGACAGACCTACGGAATTAAAAAAACATGTTTTTCGGCGTGATTCCAACATAAAATTTGAAATAAATTGGTTTTTCGGCAACTAGAGACCCTGAAACGTGAAGATCTGAAATTGTTTCACGATTACAATACTTCCCTTTTGGGAGGAAAGTAAAAATCGGTAAATTCTCTTTCCCGTGTTATGAATATTTCCTTTTATTATGAATAGTTAAGTGGGCCCAGTTTACTTCATCATTTAGTAACAGATAGACATATAGTGTCTTTTCAAACATTTTTATTGTGCCAAGTAAACGAGACCATTTGTTTAAAAGTTCCTCTTAATTTATTTTACAAAAATGAAACACATGACAAATGTTTCGTCAACACTGTGAGTTCATCAGATATTAGATCTTAAATAAAATTGTAATTGTAATACAACCTGTAGTTATTTGTATATTTGTTTATTTAAGTAATTTATTTTTTCATTACTCATTTTACTCATCAAAAATGTATTTTTCCTGGATTAAATGTTTAGAATAATTGGAATTATCTTTTTGGTTTCTGTAAACATCTAGGACCTAAATAATATTCCATTGTTAAATCTTTATTAGGCTATAATGAAAAATTCAGAACATTTCATTTGCATAATATCTTCAAATGTAAAACGGGTTCAGGTATTTTATACCTACAAGTTGTATTACACTTTTATTTAAGATCAAAAATCTGGTAAAGCTATAGTGTTGGCGAAACAACTATCTTGTGTTTTATTTATATATCTAAAACACTAAGCTAGATTTTTCAGCAAGTTCGTGAGAGAGTTGTATTGCACCAATTCACATTATTTTTTTTAAATGATCGTCTGGTTAGCGAGACTGTCAACACTATTTTTTGTATTTTTTCTGTAAAACCAATATGGTTTTTTCAATAACATTTCTGGACGATGTGGTGAATGCGTCTCATATTCTTATAATTCCACTGGAAACTCATCGCGCCATCTAACGGAAAAAGCAGAACAAGGTCTGCCGGGGCAGATAGTTTATAAAATAAATTAAGTGGAAATGTCAAACAAGTGTTTTCGTTTGACTGGTTAAAATGAATTTCTATCAAGTAACAGCTAATTATATTCTATATTTTTATTGTGGATGGTTTATTTTTATCTCCCATATTGGATTCGAACCAATATTTTACCAGTTTTTACCCATGCCACACTTTTTGAGTATTATTTAAAATAAACTCAATAAATTGTTTTTTTTATTGCGTTAGTCATAGTTTACTGCTAAACAAACTTGAAATCTACGAATCCAGAGGGGCAATTCATAAAGTTCGCTTCCAGAATAGTACATCATGTGATCTTTGTGTGATAGCAAGTGTACCGCAAAGATCAGTTTTTGGACCGATCTATTCCTAATGAATGTAAATTATATTTCTAAGGCTATAACAAATGGTAAATGTACTTCCTTTGATGATAATACTACTATTCTTTGACGCCACAATAATACGGAGATGCTGGATTAGTTGAAAATTAGTGTGACTATAACTTCATATCCTTTATTTTTCATCGTTTATTATTTCAAATCAAATAAAAAAAATCGGTCAATTTACTTTATCCGGAGCTTCCCTCGTTATGAATTTTTTCCTTTTATTAGGAATAGTGAAGTTTGAGCCAATTTAATTCCGCACATAGTCACCAATTTTTTCCACCGTATTAGACCGCCATTTTGTTCCATTATGTTGAATTCCAACTAGGTTATCACTATATCATATTTAATTTTTCTACAAAATTTAAAGGCAATAGCAAAAGCAATCCTGAATCAATAAAAATTCATGCAGAATGTTTATACCAAAAAGTTTAATGTCGTCACACCTTTCAAATTTCAAGAAAAAAATTATGTAGGATTATCATCTTATCTCTTATAACGAAGATCCCACTCTCTGCACGAGAACAGTAATCGAGTTTAACAGTTCATCGGAATTAGATAACCTGCTGTTTAAATGTGAGTCTTAAACATATTCAACTCAAAAAACTCGTCAGAACCGTTTGTTGTATATTTGTTTTTACCAAATCTGTCGTAATTAATTTGCACAATTTACAGCGTACCGCTAACTATTGTTAATTAATAATAGCCGAAATGGAACTGAACATCTTTAACGTAATAAATTAGAACCTTGTTGTAAATATTTATTAATAATCATTGAGATGGCAACTGACCAAATTGTTAACATACGTATATTTTCCTAATTCACCTTTATCTAAGAATATAAGTTTTTTCTATAAATTAAAAAAATGTCATTCTTAAAATAACGCTTTTGCTGAGTTTTCCCCAAAATAACATTTGTCCGAAGTTTTTTGTTTTCTCGTCCGAATAGAGAATCTACTAAATGCCTGTAATATATATGCACTTAAAGACATCTCAGAAATATCACATGATACAATAATATCGCCTAACCTAGCTAGATAAGGAGAACTAGTTTGTCAACTTTTTATACGATTTCCTCAAACAATATATTTGAAGCATTAAACTCCGTTTATTCAGGACCAGTCGAATATCTAAAAGATATTCTTACCACAATAACTTATGGAAAAGATTTTATTTTTCTATAAGGAAATCATACATAATAACTGCAGTCACCAGTGTATATTGTTTATATATTGTACAGGATCTCCCATTTTGGGTACTTAAGCGGGGTATCTCCGTTATTTTTATAGATTGAAAGTTGCGGTTTTCGCGACAGTGTGCTACTTTTTCGTAAAACTAAAGATGCCGTTAACAAAATTACCATAGTCCTTTTAGTTTTTAAGATACAGGGCTAAATTGAAAATGTTGCATTTTCAGGCACCACTCGTATCTCAACTTTCAGATAACTTATCGAAAATGTGAAAACTGTTTCTTATATATCTTTTTCTGTAGAATTCAATTCGGAATTAGTATACAGGGTCCGATCAAAAAGTTATCGGACCCTACTTTATTTTTTTAAATAGAACACCCTGTATATCTATAGACTATAAAATTTATCTTTTTTTACCTTTTCAAAAATATATAATAGTATGCACTTTTTCTCAAAAACACGCAAATAAATGACAATTTTCTGATATTAAACGCATAATTTAATAGTAGGCCATGAATAACAATAATAAACAATTCAAAGTTACGTATTGCTAACGAAGAATTGGATACCTTTCATATAAGTATCTTCTTATAAAAAAATACCTATAGAGTTTTTTTAATAACAGTAAGTTTGAAACAACAGTTTTATAGAATAAGGTAACAATATAACAAACACAAAGAAATAACAATATTAAAAAAAAAAAGAAAAAACAAATTATTAAAGGTGATGTTTAAATTGACGACCATTTTCTCTAATGCAAAATTGGCACATTTTTGTAATTCCTTTGAATATCGTTAAAAAGAATCATTGGTCTCATTCGCAGATTTCGAAAGGCTAAATGAATTGCTTCTCGAAGTTCTGTTATGCCGTCATATCGTGTTTTATATACCTCATTTTGTATGTAACCCCATAAAAAAAAATCTAAAATTAAGAGATCTGGAGATCGTGGAGGCCATCTAACAGGTCCGTTGGTACCTATCCATCTTTGAGGAAAGTTATTATCAAGAAATTCCCTTAAGAGCCTAGAGTTATGACTTGGGGCAACATCTGTAGGTAAACAGCATTATATTATTTTCGAGCAGTTCTGGAATAACTTCCTCAAGGATTTCTAGGTATCTACGTGCTGTAAGACCTCCTTCAAAAATCCTATAAACTATATGTCTGCCCAAAATAAAACATGACAACTTCAAAGCGTTCTTGTACCGTTTCAAGCATTAAATGCTATTTTTCACTATACCAGTTCCTGGTATTGTGACGATTAAAAATTCTCGCACTTGAAAAAAAGCATTCATCTGACCGGATAACAAGTCTGCCAAATAAATCGTTAGCATCGATTTGTTGCAAATATCACTGGCAAAACAGTACCCGGCGCTCGGCATTTCCAGGATGTAAATGTTACACTATATTAAATTTGTATGGATGATACTAATATTTCTTCAAGATTCTCTGATCGTCAGTTTTTGGCACCCAATTTCCTTCTCAATTGGTCTACATGAGGACGAAGGTGTTGCTTTTATATATCCTAAAACATCTATCTCTTTTCTTTCCCTGTTCTCTTTGTTGTATGTTTTAGGACGCGGATGAACAACTAAATTTGCTTTTAAACGAACAAATATCTCAAAAAACGATTGCCTTCTTTCTGAATATCTAACAAGCAAAAATGTATAATGATAATACAGATTGTCATAGCAATAATAGCTTACTTACCTTCGGAAATATAATTCCGAGGCTTCTTCAGAAATTTCATTACTCTGTATAAAACATACCAGTATATCATATTTTTCATATTCTCATACGTAGCCATTATTCGAAGAAATTGATAAATATCAATATCATAATAATTAAATAATAAACCAAAAGTCGATCCAAATCCGATGAGGTCGAGAAATATTTGACATTTATTTTTGTTTGTTGTCATAAACAATAGCCATAGCCTACTATTAAATTATGCATCTAATTTCAGAAAAATGATTCATTCATTTATTTGCGTGTTTCTGAGAAAAAGTGAATACCATTATATATTTTTGAAAAGGTTAAAAAAGACAAATTTTATAGTATGTACATATAGAGAGTGGTCCATTTAAAAAAACAAAGTAGGGTCCGAGAACTTTTTGACATACTAATTCCGAAGGCGAAATTGGGTTCTACGGGAAAAGTTATATAAGAAACAGTTTTCACCTTTTCGATAAGTTAACTGATAGTTGAGATACGAGGGGTGCCTGAAAATGCAACATTTTCAATTTAGCCCTATATCTTAAAAACTAAAAGTCTACGAAAATTTTGTTAAAGGCATCTTTAGTTTTACTAAAAAGAAGCACACTGTCGCGAAAACCTCAACTTTCTGTCTATTTGAAACACTCTTTTCAGTTTCCTAATTGCTTGGGTAATGAAGGTGGGACATTCTCGTCAACACTGTCCGTTCTATTATGACAAACTTTATCCTTTAGGTATCCCCACAAAAAATTGTCCAAAGGTCAGGTCTGCTCGTAGGCCAATGAATATGGCCATATTTGCCAATCCACAAATTATATCGAACATTTAAAAAATCTGTTGTGTGTGAATGTTGTGTGGTGGTGCGCCATCTTGCTGCCAAATTATTTGGTTATAAGTGTTTAACGAAAGCTGCTTCAAAAACTAACCAATTTCGTTATTTAATAGATTTAAATATCGTTCCTCCGTTAATATACCCTCAATAGATATCGGACCAATAATTTGGTTTCCCAAGATGCCGCACCACACATTTATTGACTTCCGCCCTTTTCTCTTTCGCTCTTCAATTATATGTGGATTTCTTGTTGATCAATGGTGCTTGTTTTTTCTATTAAACATTCCAGCTGTGGTAAAACAAGCCTCATCAGATCACAAAATCCTTCTGAATAATAGCATATCTTGCCTCAGTCTGGTCAGCATATCTTCACCGAACTGGAGGCGTTGGTTAAAATGATTAATAATAGTAGCACCGGTCTAATTTTATACGGGCGGTATAGATTTTTTTTAGCATCGGATGTAGAACCTCGGTTTTCCGGTTATCCGAGAGACGTCCGGAATCGATCTGCTTGGATTTTCTAAAAATGAACTTTAATTTGACTTTTAGACTACCTAAAGAAAGAATTTTTAACCTTCAGTTTTTTACTATATATGCAGTTTTTCTTGAGGGAACTCTTGCGTATAAGTGCCTGTATTGTCGCACTGCCATTGACGCATTATTAGCATTTGCGAAATGAAGTTGAAGAATTTTTAGTTTTTCTTCTTCGGTAAATTGCATTTTAGATTTTATTAATTTTGTTTTCCGTAAAATCAATAAATATTTTACTTACGAATAAAAATAAGTGTTGGTGACATTCCATGGGTAAATCGATTTCATCATTTCATGGGCACTACAATTTAAATGTGGCTGTATCTGTGAAATTGTCATATGTAGTAACTTCAAAGTGGAATAAGTCAAAAACTACTGTTCCGAATATACATAAGTTATTAATTTTTGGAAAGGGGCGAATGAGAAGAATCCAGAAATGTCATAAAATGCAGGGTGTCGTATTTTAAATAACAAAGTTGATGATGATTTAGTGATTTTCCGATCGTCTTTGGTTTTTAAATTTACCTCCATGTAAATTTTTAGGAAATTCCCTATAACTTTTGTAGGAACCATTTTTTTGTATCTTGAAAAAATAAGCCTCTCAGGGGGTAGCAAATTATAAAAAATAACTTTGTATATTGACCAAACGGATAACTACACTAAGCAGTTGTTATAAAAACGTACATGGTATCCTATTTTCGGCACTTTTGGGGGTCCTAAATGGACTCATAAGATATTATCCTAAAAGCGCTTAAAATACGCTACCTTTGTAAATACAATTTCGAAGCTTCTTTTTCGTTTGCCGCCATTGTTGTAAAAAGAGTAAGTTAAATATAGTATATAGTTAAATAGAAACACCAAAATAACAAAAATATTTCATTAATGATCAAAAACTGATAAAACCACAAAGTTTTTGACATTTTGCTTTTTGTTTCAAATAATAGCCTACTACCTACTAATTGGACACAAAAGAAAATTTTAGAAAATTTCGAATTTTGAGCTTGTTTTTCAAAATAACTGCATACATGTAGCTCACATTTTTTTAAAATATAATACCTAAAATTATACGCATTTGTATTTTTGAGGCTCAGTCTATACAAAACTACCAATAATTTCAAATATACACTGCCATTTTCCTTTCAATACATGCCCAATATACATATTCAATTTTTGTTTAATACTCAGATATAAAATATATTAGCATACGATTTTACCTTGCTAAAAAACTGGTTCCTTAGCCCCAAAATTTCGATTTGCAAATATTTGCCTGTCACGTTGTTAAAGTCTTGGAACCACAAAATTAAGTAATGACGTGGAAACTTACATAAGTTTTGTTTTAAGCCCACCATAATCAAAGTATTTTGCATTAGACAATATTTGCTTGCAGATTTAACAG
Organism: Kuschelorhynchus macadamiae; assembly: GCA_030620095.1. Taxonomy (NCBI): domain Eukaryota; kingdom Metazoa; phylum Arthropoda; class Insecta; order Coleoptera; family Curculionidae; genus Kuschelorhynchus; species Kuschelorhynchus macadamiae. The sequence goes on from JAUTXW010003327.1 coordinate 420,532, forward strand.
TTCGTTTAATTCTTTTTAAATAACTACACTTTACTTAAATACAATACAGCAATATTTTGGGTAACAATTTATGCTTTTGGCAAAAAAGAAGTTGCTAGTGGAATTACAGATCAACCATCAACTACTATCACACTTGTTTTTGAAACGACTAGCTTAAATAATTACCAACAATTAAAACAAATGTGTTTTCGATAAGAAACAATACATTATTAACGGTTGTTCGTTACAAATATTTTAAGGTGAGTATATTAAATTTCGAAATTTGACTATAACTCTAGTTTACCTTTGTTTTATAGAATATCTAATTATTTTTTTTACCGATAAGACTGGTGATTGCTGAAATTTTTTTATATATATGAGTGTTTTTTCCGGTTTTTGATATACATTTTTCCTTTATTTTGAATGAAAATTAGGCTGTGAAAAATGATAATGATATATGCAGTGTGGGTCATAATGTTCTCAATATATGGGAATCTTTTTATTATCGATTTTTCAGAAAACTTTATTCTTGGTAAAAGTTGGAGCATGAAGAAAAAATAGTTTTGACAGTGCTGAACCTTAGGTCAGATATACAGGGTGTTGGAAAAAAAATCGACATGACCAGATAAATAGTGGGGATCGGATAAAAAATATATTTATCGCTACAGAAAGTAATATAATACTGGTTTGGCTATTAAAATAACACGCAAATTTGTATTAATGATTAAAGAAATGAATTTGTTTTAATATTTTATTGAAGGATTATATAAAAACTATCAATAATATTCCTTCTGAAATCCTATATTCGAATAAATTATTGAACACATCTCAAGGGTTTAAAATATCTTCAAAACTTACAGACACAGGTTTTAGGTACAATAGAAAAGTTCCATGTGCGAAACAATAATTCTTATGTAATTATCTAAGAATTATATTAAGGAAATATTTATATAAAAAAAAATCAGAGAACAAAGAGCAACGATGACTGGAATAACTATATATTTTTACGTAATTTTACAATTTCAATGTTGAGAAAGGAAAAGAAAAAATACATAGAAAATCCACTGTCAAGTCCTCGCAACAAGTGGACTGCTACTAGAAACTTTATCATTGCACAATCAAAATATAGCGCTATATCCTATAAGATTAAGTGACCCTAATGAAATTAATAATTTTTTTAATACGTACTTAGAAACTATTTTGAATCGCGATGATAAAATTAATTTTTACAATAACACCAATTTTAATCAACAATTAAATTTCTCTTTTAAATTAACAGATATCTCCGAAGTGAACAGATGTTTAAATCATATTAAAACCAATGCCACAGGCGTTGATGAAGTGTCTACCTTCAGTAATTCAGCCCATTAATCGATAAATATATTGCGCATATTTTAAACTGCTGCATTGAAGCAAATTATTTTCCAGACCAATGGAAGATCAATCAATGAATAGGTAGATCTCTTCCTAAACTTCCAATCCAGAAGATTTTAATGAACTTCGAATTATAAGCATTCTTCCAAGTTTATCGAAAATTTTTGAAGATGATCAAATGTTCTCATTTTTCGTTGATAATAAAATAATACCTGATAGTCAATGTGGATTCAGAAAGAATTTCAGTACTGCAGTAGCTCTAACAAATGTTATTGACCATATAATACGTGCAGCTGATAAGAATTTATTACTGTCTTAATCCTGTTAGACTTTTCGAAAGCTTTTGACATCATAAAGCATAAACTTATTGTATCTAAATTAAAATATTACGGTTTTAATGAAAATTCATATAATTTTATTCAGTCATTCTTAACAGGTAGATATCAAAACATATATTCAAATAACAGGTTTTCCGAACAGACGCAGAGTCTTTCTGGCGTTCCTCAAGGCTCAATATTAGCCCCTTTGCTTTTCTTGGTTTATACCTCTGATGGTTAACTGCAGGATCCATGTATATGCCTATGATACCCAAGTTTATTTTTGCTTTTTTTGCTTTGATAGCGACGATTACTTGGAGGGCCAGGCAATAATTAATAATGATCTCAACACATTTTACACCAACTTTGTAGTCAAACCTAACAAATCATGCTGCTTACTGTTTGGTAGCAAGAATAAGGTTGCATACTTGCGTAATTAAATTAATATTAATATCAGCAATACTAGGCTTCCTGTAGTTGAACCAGTGAAAAATCTTGGAGTTTTGGTGAACAGTGATCTTAGATTTAAGGAACATCTTAAAAAAAATTCCAAAAAGCATTTTTTTCTTTAAAAACACTGTATATTAATAGACAAATATTACCTTTAGACTTAAAAAAATCTTTTTGTGACTCCTTAGTCCTAACCAACCTTAACTATTTTGATTTTGTGTATGGTTTTTTTACCTGCTATGAGTAATGCTAGAATACACAAAGTGCGAAACTCCTGTATCCGCCTTATTTTCGGGCTAAGGAAATTTGATCATATGTCTCATAAACTTCGCGAATTAAACTGGCTAAATATGGAATCCAGAAAGCATCTGTATTTTTGTAATTTTATTATTAGGATTATCAACGATCCTAGTTCTCCTGCTTCTGTTAGAGACCGGCTTGTCTTTTGTAGAGATGTTCATAACGTTAATATTCGACCAAAAATTAGATTAACGATATCGACTCCTCAGAGTGCCTTGTTTCGAAGATATTTCAGCTATAACGTCGTTCGTTTATATAATTGGATTCCTGAAGAATTGGAAACTTAGATTATTTAAAAGATTCAAAAAGTATCTTTTAGATAGGTAGATAGTTTAATGTGCACAAATTATTTGGTTTATTTTATATAACACATTTGTTTTTCTACTTAGTTTCTTTTTTCACACCTGTGTGCTTTTTCATTTTAATTTTTTTTTCTAAAAATTATATTTTACATACATAAGTATCTATTGTAGACCCCATAAAAATATTCTTCATTTGTGGAACAGAGTCTTATCGTCATAATGCTAATATAAGTAATAACTTGGTTCTTTAAAGTTACTGGTGATTTAAAATGCGTGTATTTTTTTTTTGTAGTAATAAAGGCATTATTTATTTATTTATTTATAATTATTTTATAACTAAACGATGAATATACAAGTTTAACCTCATTTAATAGCTAAACATGCAATATAATGCTTCATAGCTGCGCTATGGCAGAAAATATAGTACTTTCTATTTTTTGGACTTTCCATTTTAAATTTTGTAAACTACCCTCAAATTGACCATTTTAGGTCAGGTGACTTTGATACAGTTCTCTGAGCAAACAAATCGTTGCCATTTTGCTACTAAATGGTCAAACTCTAATGTTTTTATATTGCATTTTTTAGAATTGTTACCGCCATTTCTTCGCTCGGATATCTGACATAAAATAGATTAAGCTGCCCCTCCAAAAGACCCCAAAAGAGATTCTAAGCAGTTTTGTCATCTAATCCCACTTTTTACCTGATCATATCGGATTTTTGTTTTTTTCTTCAGCACCCTGTGTAACTAATCTAAGAGAAACAATGTATTTTAGTTTATGTACGGATCATTATTGGATAAACTTTAATTTTTTATGAAAACTATTAAAAACCAGACTGCTTAGAATTTTAAGAACAAAGCAACTGATAAAGAAAAACATAATAACTGATGAAAACACAACAAAAGGTAGCACCACATATCTTAAATTCCTAGAAAAGAAGTAATTATATTATTTTTACTTTAAATTATGAATGTGTCGATTTTCGCAGAAGGCGAAAATTGCTTAAAGGAATTCAACTTCCTTATCAATAATTAGTTCGCGGTAAAGAACTTGGCAATATTTTTACTGGACTTCCGTCTAACAGATAAAATACAATGCGTTTTTACAAAAACTCTCTCTGGGTATTTATTTAAAGCAATGCTGTTCACAAATTCGTCACTTGAACGAATATTCTCCTAATGTATAGAAGTCCCCATAAGGGGAAGACAATTATGGCAAAATAACAGCGGTAGCGGTAGTTGTAAAGCAAAAAGCGAAAAACATTTTAAAAATTTAATTTTATATTACGTCTCCATGAAGACAGTACGTGTGACGAAAAAAATAATTTGTGATACAGAAATACGTTCCGGACATATTCCCCAAAATTACAATCGTTCATTTGTCATTCAAGCGTGCTGTCTTTATAAATTGCTTTCAAATTTGTACAAAACAGTCCTACTCCGAAGGAAAATAAACTTGTGCAATCGTAACATAACACGCTTTCATGCAATTTTCTTGCACTTGTGCAATTGCTACTGATAATTTTCTGTGATAAAAGGGTTACTATGTATATACAAGTTTAACCTTTTGACAACAATTATTTTGGAAGATATTATCATTGACTTGGGTACATTAGAAATGACATTTTTCTAATGTACCCACGTATTGTACAGATATATTAAGGTTTTTTAGCTAAATGAAACGATTTAAAATAAGTTACTTTTAAAGAGATATATAAAATCCAATGAAACATAAACAAAGAATTCATCCCCCTAAAATAAAAAAAAATAAACATACCCTCAAATAAACGAAAAATCAAATTTGATAAAAAATAATAAGAAAAATTATTTATGTTATGATAAATACACCGCAGGCCATTACCCTTAAAAGAAACAAACATTTTTTTACATTTATTTCTACAGTTTATTTTTGTTATTTGGCCCGATTCTATCATAGACGTTATAATCTTTGTTTCTTATCAATGAGGTTTATAAATTCGGAACATTATTTCACACAACACTGAGCTGTTCTTTGTGGGCAGGGCTGGAAATGGACCGGAACGGCGGACTATGGAAAATGGTATAACAAAGGCATATCAAAAATGTATTCTGGCAATATAGCAACTAAGGAGTTTTGTTCATTTGATTTACTAGAATGCATTTTGAACTTTAATATAATGTAGGTATTTTACAAAATATAACTAAGACATTTAATTTGTTTAGTGTTAAATGAAGATTGTTGTAACATGTGGCCAATTCGAGTCTTTTTATATGTTATTTCAGAAATAAATATCTTATTGAATTTTGTAAACAGATACGCACTATTATACATTTTGGAAAGCTTATCTCGTGTAGATTTTACAACCACTGAAATTTTTTGATTCTATAAAAAAATATCCCAAATTTTTAGAGAAGGAAGTGAGGAGAAGAAACTTAAACTTTAGATTTGATGAAACTTTTAGCAGTTAACGTTTCCACACGCCTCGAATATTATGTTAATTTGTAGCTCAGTAATACATTCAAAAAAATCAGCTGTAGCTTTTTAAGGGTTCCAAAGTTATTCGAGAAAATATGACAATATACTGTCAAATATTCATAAAATTCTGGGTAGAATTAAAAACTGGGAAATTATACAGAGTGTGCCATTTGTTTGCCATGTGAAAAACTGAAAACTTTGGATTTTTTGAAGGGAACGCCTTGTATATTATGTAATATTTGGATTCTACTGCATATATACCTACCCCAGGTCTATCTATCTCCGTCTCTGAAATATTGAAAGTTGAAAAATGAGAGTTTTCCCTCTTTGACTTCCTACTGAACCCTAGAGCTAAACGGTTTGCATGTTCATATCTTAGTTTTTAGAAGCTATCGAATGACAATAGGGACATACAAATTGTTTGGCTGAAGCTTGCATAGTTTGGATTCAGTAGCATGTGAAAGAGGAAAAACTGTCATTTTTCAAATGTCAATATTTCGGAAATGGAGACTCGGGGTATGTTGTAAATACGCCAAGGGTTCCTGAGTAGAGTACACAACAACAGGCAATAATTACACATACAGTGTGTCCCAGATTCGCTTCTCTATACAGGGATCTCGTTTTTCGCCAGTACATCCAGAACGGTAAAGACAAATAAGATGGCGTATCTACAGTCTTCAAAGGTTAAATGGGGAAAGTTTTGACCGCCGTATTGGAAAATTACTTGCATTAGGTTTCAATGTTTTTAAATATGTTTTATTTGCGATTACAAAAAGAAAATGGCGGATTTTTTTTCGTAAATAACCACTTAAAAAATCATCTTTAACACTTTGAACGGTAAAGACAAATAAGATGGCGTATACGACGCGACACGTCTTCATTGTTTTTTGTTAACCCGCAACCCACCTCAACTTTCATTTTTCTTATGACCGCCGTATTGGATTTTTTCAAAATATCACACTTCGTAAATTAGGTTTCAATGTTTTTAATGGAGGCCATGATTTATTTGTCACAAGATTACATTAATAAGGAAGTAATGTATTGAACGCATTGAATTTTCAATACAACATGAACTTAAATAACGACTTAAAAAATCTAAATGAGCTTTAACAACTTTGTAAGTTGGTAACATTAATTTACAAATCTGCAAAATGACGTCCATTTGCTTCGAGACATTTTTGACAATTGGTGACTGTTTCGTACAACCCTGGTAATTTGTATTTCCGTTAATATTTCTAAATGTGTCCAGAACTCTTTGTCTCAGGATTTCTATAGAAAATTTCAATGGGGGTTCAAAAAAATTCATAGATTTCATTCTTCGTGTGACTCCTATTTAAAAAAGAGGTAGAAATCCAAGGGCGACAGGTCTCTCTCAGTGGGATCAAGGAGGCCAAGATATTGGACCATTTAAAGAAATTATTCTTTCGTCAAACTGCTCTCTTGGAAAAAGTTCCTAACTTGAATGGTATTGTGAGCCGGACATCCGTCTTGTTGAAACCGAGTTCTTCTTAATTCATCTTCCATTAGAATAGCTCGATTTTCATTTTTAAGGCTGGTACAACCTGGTAATTAAATTAACTACGATTTTCCAAAAGCTCTAGGTACCTCTGCCCGTTTAGGATTGTAGTCAAACAAAAATGGTCCAATAAGTCGATTTTGTCGATAGGTTTTGACAATTTATGTGTCAGATTTATGATTTTATTGAGATAAAAGCGTACCTACTACTTATTAAAACATAGCTTTGATACTTTCAACTATTTAACTTAACGTCAAAGTCAAAATCTAATTTTGTTACAGATAAATCATGGCCTCCTTAGAAAAGCATTGAGAGCTAACATTACTTTAAATCATGACCTCCTTAGAAAAAAACTGAAAGCTAACTTTACGAAGTGTAATATTTCGATGATACTAAAATCTTTAAGGCACTTGTGAGATATCACTAGACTGGAAATTTTAGGTTCTTTCCAAAAATCGAAAAACCCAATATGGCGGCCATAAGAAAAATGAAAGTTGAGGAGGGTTGCGAGTTAACAAAAAACAATGAAGACGTATCGTATACGCCATCTTATTTGTCTTAAAAATGTGTCCGAATGTCACATTTTGGCAGCTGTCAAATTTACCGTTCTGGATATACTGGCCAAAAACGAAATCCGTCATTTTCCGTTTTTCCCCGATATTTCCAAAAACAACTGATCGATTGTAAATCTGAAGCCGGATATCGAATGCAATAGGTTTCCTCTAAAACTTCCCCATTTAAACTTTGCTGTAGGTATAATAGGAGCCGAGATCCCTGTATAGAGAAGCGAATCTGGGACACACTGTATAAGAGTCTCTAAATACAATCATATTCACTAAATATTACTATTTTTTTCGGATAAGTTATTTAAAATAGAAGAAAAAAGAATCATAACCTATAAATTCAGTTTTTTTTAATGGACTCGGAATTTTGTTGGCGTGCGGTAGCCTGCCAAAATATGAGGAACTACCCTCTACACACTATACATATGTTACTATATTAGGGTGTATCCTATATACTCCATTAATTTCATCTTTTTTTTTTTGAAAAATTATTTAGAATAAAGGCTTAACAATATTATTAATATAGTGTTCAAAATTGGAATTTTTCCTGACATTTTTAAAAAGGCAGTAAATATACTGTTACACAAGAGGGGTGATAAAGGTGAGAAAAATAACTGTAAGTCGATTGCGCTGACTAGTCCTATTTGTAAAATTATTAATAAATGTATTAAATTAAGGTTGTGTAGCTTTTTGTCTATAAACAACATTTGGTCTAATTACCAGTTTGGGTTTAGAGAGGGAACGGGTACAGATAGTGATTTACATGACATTTTGCGAGTTTGTGACGGGATGCTTTAATAAACGTTATAAATCACTAACAATTTTTCTGGACCTATTTAAAGCGTTTGACACTGTGGATTATCATAGAGTCTGGGGTTCCACAGGATACAGTGCTTCGCCCTGTTTTGTTCACAATTTACATTAATAAGTTAACTAGTCTGTTATCATTGACTAAAACTGTTTGTTTTGCGGATGACACCGTCCTTCTTCGTAAGGGAGTTACAGGGGTCGAAGCATTTCATGAGGCAGAAAAGGCCATTTCTACTGTAAAAATATGGTTGGATCTAAACTCATTAACTCTAAATGTTGAAAAGACAAAGTTCATGACTTTATGAATTCCAGGGGGGTGTCAAATAATCAGTTTATAAAGATTTAAGCAAGCGATTGTTATAGTTACAATTACTGCTCTTGTGTGGATATTGTTAAGGCAACTGACAGTATCAATATAATTTGATCATACCAAACATTTTGATGCTGCACAAAGAAATCTCAAATACGTGGCCCCTAAAATTATAAATTTACTACCAACACAACTCAAATGTAAACCTTTAATTAATAACAAAAATAAGCTTAGTAAATGATGAAAGACAACAAGGAGGTAGTTGAGAATACAATTGGTTTTTTGTAGGAACTATTTACATAATATACCTAGATACCTTAGTAATATTAACTAAAATGAAATCTGTTTAAAGCTGAAGTATTGGATTTACAATTGTAACTTCGTTTGATGTTATATTCTATTTTGTAATCATGCAAGGTCTTTTGTCCAAAAGGGAACACTTTAGTGGCCTGTGCTGATATTTTTATAATATTACATATAGGGTGATCAAAAACTGACATTATAAATATACTTTAAAAAATCGTTAAAAGTTACTTTTTTCAAATGGAAACCCCCAACTTTTATCTTATTTAACACTTAAAATAAGGGTGACTTTGTATAAAGTTGACTATTCATAAAATTTGTAGTTTTTGAGTTATTGACGATTTAACATTTTTTATTCTAATAATACCAGACGACTTCTAAGTTTTCTTGATAGTTGGCCATGACGGGGAGGCCTGGCGAGAACAAAACCTACTACCTACTAAAATATTATTTATTTATTATAGTAATTATAATAATTATTGAACTAATAATCAGGCCGGGGCGATTAAATTACACACACGAGGATTATTTGAATTTGTTTATTATCTATGGGGAATCTAACAGAGTTTTAACAAGAACATGCCAGATATTTGCTGATAGACATATAGATAAACAGAAACCGTCACCGAACAGCGTTAAACAAATGTTGGAAAACCATAAAAATGTTGAAACCGTGAACACAAAAATTAATTAAAGAAAGCCTATTCCCATTATAATCTAGTCTACACAACTTATTTTTGCAATAAATGTTTAAAATGTCCACCTTGTACTTCCAAACATGTTTCGCATCTCCGAATAAATCCCTCCTGGGTGGCCGCTCTAATTGAAGCTGGAGATAAACATTCGAACGCGTCCCTTACCCTTGCCATACAGTCCTCTTTCGTTGTTACTTGATTAAAATAAAATATTCCTTTTATCGTTCCCCATATAAAATAGTCTAAGACTGTCAGATCGGGGAACGAGGAGGCCACAGGAAAGGTCCATTGTTGGCAATCCACTGCCAAAGGTAAATTACTTAAATATTCGTTGTCCAACTCTTCAAGAATATTCAGATATCTCCTACAAAAGTTCATAGACATAATTTTACGGAAAGAAATGTTTTGATCATATTCATCGATTTATTGATTTAAGAAGAAACAAAATACATCAAAATTCAATTAATTTAATCTGAAGAGTGCTCGATAAAAAAAAGAAGGTTTAGTATCGTATGACTTTCTAAAGTACCCTGTATAAATAGGTTGTAAATATCTAACTAAAGATAACTTTCCTATGAAACTTGGGACGATATATTTTTTTAGATATGATGTGTTACGGTATGTGGACCAGTATTTGTATGAAGTAGTGTAATGTGACCTGTATAAATAACTTAATTTGATTTATTTATGTAATAATATTTACTAAATGATTTATCTAATTTTGGATTGACGCTAAATTGATAAAAAAAATTATTATAATATTACCTAAATGGATTATTTTTCATTAAAAAAGTCCTTGTGTTTAGGCAATGTATAACTTACCATTCAAATTTACTTCGTAAAAATTCAGTTTTATTATTCCATCGTTCCTTACTGCACAAAATACATTAAATTGCCAGGATTCTTGAAAGTTCCGCGATTTTACTGCATAAGGATTCGAATCACTACAAAAATGGGAATTGTGTCTATTGAAAAGGCCATTTTTAGTAAATTTTGCTACATCGGTCCAAATTATATTGTCCAAAAATCTAGGGTTATCTTGTGCCATTGTTAAAATAAACTCGCAAAACTGTACTCTTTTTGGCAAATCAGTGTCTTTTAGCAATGTTGAAGCAATGATATTAAGTAAGGTTGGAAGTTATGTTTTAACAGAATCCTATGCACTGAGTTCCTCGAGATTCCTGATTGTCTTGTCACGTTTCTTAGGGATGTCATTGGATATGCTGCAAAATATCCCAGAATTGCAATCTCGACATTTTCATTATCAACAATGGGCTTCCTCTTATTAATTTTTGCCTTGACGTTTCCAAAATATTGTATAGTTTTCCAACATTTGTTTAACGCTGTTCGGTGACGGTTTCTGTTTATCTAGATATCTATCAGCAAATATTTGGCATGTTCTTGTTAAAACTCTGTTAGATTCCCGATAGATAATAAACAAATTCAAATAATCCTCGTGTCTGTAATTTAATGGCCCCGGCATGATTATTAGTTTAATAATTATTATAATTACTATAATAAATAAGTAATATTTTAGTAGGTAATTCTCAAATGACAATAAATATTACGTTTCTATAGTAACCAATCGGTTTTGTTCTCGCCAGGCCTTCCTATCATGGTCAACTAACAAGAAAACTTAGAAGCCGTCTAATGTTAAATCGTCAATAACTCAAAAACTACAAATTTTTGGAATAGACAACTTTATACAAAGTCACCCTTATTTTAAGTGTTAAAAAGGATAAAATTATAAAAATTGGGGGTTTCCGTTTGAAAGAAATAACTTTTAACGATTTTTTAAAGTATATTTATAATGTCAGTTTTTGATCACCCTATATTTATTTATTATAAAAATATCAGCATAGGCCACTAAAGTGGATCCTTTTGTACAAGGAAGCCACCCGCAAATAAATAATAGTGACTTCGATAAGCAGATATTTATAGTTATGTCTAGACCTGCAAACGTCATTTTTTACATAAAATTCAAAATATCTCAAAAACAGTTCAACTTAGGTATAGGATATTATATATGAAATATACCTAGAATTTTTCGTAGGAATCCAAAAATTAGATAATACATAGTGTGTTCTATTTAAAAAAAGAAAGTTGATGTCTACTTCCGGTATAACTGGTAGTGCCGCCATCTTAAAAATATTTTGGGCGAATTGCCCCCATCGACTTTAGATAGCTCCCAAAATCCGGGTGTACATCCGTTCACTACTGTCGTTCACAACAGTTTTGCTGACGTTTCGCCAAAATCACGTTTAGCATTTTCGAAGGTTACTTTCTCGCGTCCGTATAGAGACCATCCGTGAAGGACTAAGAATCAATATATATATATATATATATATATATATATATATATATATATATATATATATATATATATATATATATATATATATATATATATATATATATATATATATATATATATATATATATATATATATATATATATATATAAATATATATTAAATTTTATCGCTGATAGTAAAAACAAAAAGATGTTGGAAATTCCAAAAGCACGTAACGCCATTCATTTTCGAACTATCATTAAAATTGACTAACATGATTGCTACAAATTCAAACTAGAAATCTGCATACATTATCTATTCAATTGTTCACTGCTGTAGTTTGAGGTAAGTATAATAATCCTGATACTGACAATAGCTCTGGGTGACCTCAAGTTCATAAATTACCTAATGGTAATTATGCTTTACGGAATTGGTAAAACTTGATATTTAAATATGACACCATTTTTATGTTGGAACGCAACGGTAAAAAATGTTTTCAGGTTTTTTTAGTTATTATCGTGCAACTTCAAATGTGTTTTGGCTTTACTATTATAACCTGGTTATGATAAAAAGATACAAGTGAGTGTGATTATAACAGTGAAAATAATTAGATAATTCCAGTGTGGTAATACTTTCGTATATGAATGGTAAGTTAATTAACCAACTTATCAAGGAGAGTAAATAAACAGCTACAAAAAACTGATTACTCTATTTTTCCTCAAAATTATGGAAAATACAATAATTCCTTTTCTAAAAACAATTGAAGGTCATTTAAAAATATGGTGAACAACCGTAACAAAATATTATCACCTGGTATTTTTAAAGGGATTTGAATGTTGAACTAGCAGTTCAACTGTGCTCTTTTTATCTTTATATCTTTAAAAATAAATATTCTTTTATTTAAATTTTTTAAAAACGAATATTTTTTATTATTTTCCTTAAACGGTTTTTTTCAAGGTATGCATAAGGGGACATGTTATCATAACAATTTATATTTTATAATTTTATAATGTTAAACAGTGGTGGATAGACTATCTAAAAAATCAATTATCACTTTTAGAACTTTCATTTAGTATGAAGCAAAGAAAAACTTTCTTTCTCAGTTACGAAAGATAAACAAAAAATAGCCTTTTGTGAAAAAGTAAATATAATTCTAAGGGCTAAAATATATTCTTAAAGTCAGTGTTATCTTTCACTCTTCTCGGAAAAAGGAAAACTTTATTTGAGGACCTTCTCGGCAACTAATTAAGACGGATCTATAAACGACTCTAACTGGAACTCCCCTCGCAAGGAATTCATTTTTTATCAAAAAAGTGAAATATAATACATGTAAAACAAATTAAGTGGAATTTTTAATCAAGTGTTTTCGTTTACTTAGTTAAAAAGGATTGCTTAGTTCTGTTCAATATTTGAAATATAACACATTTTTATATGTACTTATTACCAATTAGGCCCGGTACTAACTTAGCCACACTTTGCTTGTCTTGAGGAAAGGAAAGGCTCATAGGAAGGTATGTTCTGGGTAAAGCTAAAATACTGTTTATTTTTAAGTAAAAATTTAACTTTAGAAAAATAAGAATTTAAAAAATCAGTAATTTAGCCTTTACACAGAACTTCGTAAAAAATTCCACTAGGTGCACATAACACCGTTTCGATATGCATATAATAATTAGCTAGTAACTTCATGCAAATATTTTAATTGAAATTCATTTTATTTTTTAAGTATAATTACTTACATGTATTCAAAAAATAAGATATCTGTATGTAGTGGAATTCTGTGCGAGGAAAGTTGTGGGTAAAAGCAAAGTTACCGATTTTTTGTTTGTTTTTTAGTTATTTTTTTAGTATTATTATTAATATTATATCATTCGTTATTTTCCTCCATAAAAAGAAGCTCTTATTTCAGGAAATACAATTTTACCGAATAATTAAACATTTTATTAAACCGCAATTTTTTGCCCTGTAGAATTCGCACTAAAATTTACAGTTTATCCTTGTATTCTTCTTAATTTTTGTGCAAAATTTCAAGTCATTTGGATGAGCAGTTTTTTAGTACGAAATCTTTTAACATTTCATTAAACGGCCTTTTTGTTCTGCCATAATGGCTTCACAACAAAATTTTACCAGTTTATCCCTATTTCACACTTCATTATTCTGCAAAATTTGACATCCATTCGGTAAGTAGATTTTAATAGTGATTTTGTATGGCCGCCATATTGAATTTTCACCAGAATATCGTTGATGTTTGACCAAAGTTTAAAGTCAATCGGATAAGTAGCTTTTGAACCATGCAACGCACAGCCAGAACGACAGACAGAAAATAGAAGAACATGTTTTTCGGGATCTAGCAACTCTGAAACGTAAAAATCTGCAAAAGATTTGGAGGATGATTATTGCACGATTGCAGTACTACTGTGGCTATATGTATTCGGGAGCCTCTAGGGTCTGGTCGCGCTTGAAAATAACCGATGACTAAAAAAAAGTCCTCCGTCCTCCGTTTCATTAATAAAATACTGTTTCCCCTCTGGTCCATGCCTCGTACGGTCCTCCCTGCATTTGGCCACTATGCATTTAGTAATAAATCACCGCAAAACATCGCGCTAGTTCTGTGCTGAGGCCCCTGCCACTACAATTCAGGCCAGGTATGTAGATTCATAAAATGGGTTATGCTGTAATTCTTAAGAGGGAAGTTGTGTGTAAGGCCAATTTACTGATTTTTTTATATGTTTTAAATTTATGTTTATATTATTATTTTTATTTATTTTTATAGTCTATACAAAAAAAGTTATATAATTTTTTAATTTCTTCCTTAAAAAGAAGGTTTTTATCCCAGGAAATGGAATGATGCCCAATATTTAAACATTTTATTAAGCCGCCGTTTGGTTTTACCCTACAAAATTCGCATTAATATTTTGCCGGTTTATCCCTTATGCGAAAAATTTGAGGTCCATAATTAGATTTCACCAGTATGTTACCACGTCATCCCCATATGACCCTTGATTTTTGACCAAAATGTGAAGTCAAACAGATAAGTCGTTTTTGAACTATACCGCGTGTAGAAGGACCGACGGAAATAAATGGATGAACATGTTTTTAGGGATCTAGAGTGCCTAAAACACAGAGCCTAGTGAGAAGTGAGATCTTATTACACACATAGCTATTTAGTAAACCGAACTGGTCTATGTTCAAGGCTTTTCCTCATAAATAAACCCCCAATTAATGTTCGCATTTTTATAGAAATGACGAAAAATACACAAATTTCTCCAAATTGTACATTTTTTTGCTATAGTTGGCAGATATACAGTGGGTTTTATTTTCCTGACATCAACATCAGCTTTATTTTCTCTTAACGTGACACCCTGATTAAGTGCTCATCAAATGGATGCACTGTTTCTTATTATAAATATAGCAGGTTTAATATCGTTACCTTCAATAATATTTAAGGAATTTGACAAAAATCCTTTTATACGATACAAGATAATGTGCTCTACTACAAGGGGAATACACTGCTTCTAAGATATCTTTAAAAATAAAGGTATCAAATCTAGTATATTTTTATTCAGCAGAACTGTTTGCTGAACATGTAATGTACAGGGTGTTGAAACTAAAGTTGACGTAGATTTTAGAAAAACTACCAATTCTGTACATTTGCTAACTACATTAAGAAAAACTTTGTGTTCAAAATCAAGAGGGAAGTTTTGTAATCATGAAAAAATAGCCATCCGAGGTTTTCGCAGTTCTGTGCGTTTTAGGGTTCCTGGACCGGACTGTCTGGCTGTCGGTTTGCCTGTACGCGGCATAGCTCAACAACTACTACGGATTGATTGACAAATTTTGGTCAAAAAGCAGAGGCCGTAAGAGGATAAAATGGTAACATTTATATATGGCGGAACAAAATGACAGCCTCATAGAATGTAAAAAAAATCCTTAATAAGAAACTACATGAATGGACCTCATAATTTGCACAAAAATAAAGTGTAATATAGGGATAAACTGGTAAAATCTTTTTATAGAGACATTATGGCTAAACAAAATGGCGGCCCAATAAAATGTTTAAATATTCGGTAAAATTCCGTTTCCTGCAATAAAACTTTTTTATATAGGAAAATAATAAACGATAATTTATTTTTAGAGACTATGTAAATAATATTATGGAAAATAAATAATAATAATAATAAATAATAAATAAATTTAGACAATAAATTACAGTTTATATAGGATTTGTATAAAGTTATTAGCAAATAATTATATGCATTTACAGACTATGTTATATATACGTAGTGAAATTTTGTAGGGGGGAAGTTCTGGGTAAAGGCGAATTTACCGATTTTTTTATATCTATAAAAATACAAACGTTAACGGAGGGCGCATTTACAACCGAAAACCCGGTACAGGGTTTTCATTTGAAAGAAAGATCAAAAGATCTTTTTCCTGATTTCAAAAATATAAGGTTTGATAATATTTGGTTCAGCTGTTTCTATAATATTTAATTACCTTAAAATGGAGAAGATCCATCCTGCAACGATAAACAAAAACTTAAACTCGGGTTGTGGTGTTTAATTATTAATCTGATATTTTATTATTTAGACAAGCTTCTACTTTGAAATAAACGATTCTTAAAAATTAGATGTTTTTTACTTCAATAATAATTGATTATATGTAGTTCAGTAAGAATGGGTACCATCAATGTCCTTTTTGGTATAAGCCCATGGTGCCGTCAACAAATAAAATAAAATATGTTGTCAAGTAATTTAGTATACGGGTAATAGTAATCATAATGTAGTCCGTATAGGAGAAGTGGTAGTTATAAAATATATTGTAGATAAGAAAAAAAAAACAAAAAAGTGATTTATTTTCAATTAGACCTTACGAAGCGAGTTTAAGTTTTTGTTAACTGTTTTTCTTTTATTTTAAGTAAATATTTGTTTCAGTAATTAACTGATAGAATGTCTGTCTGTCGATCTGTCTGTCTGCGGTCTGTTTGTCCGCGGCAAAGCTGAAAAACTACTGTCATATGAGGATAACCTGGTAACAATTTGGTTAAAATCCAGCATGGCGAAGCAAAATGGAGGCCTAGTGAAATGTTAAAAAGATTATTATTAAAAAACTACTTTTCTGATTTACTTTAAATTTTGCACAAAAATGAAGTATATGGAAGTCACCTGGTAAAATTTTGGTACGAATCCAAGATGATGAAACAAAATGGCCGGCTTAATAAAATATTTAAAATTTCAGTGTGAAAAAACTAGGCTTTTCTATACAATAATTAATTGTATAGAAAAAAATTGTGACACGAATTCGAGATGGCGGCCAAATAATTTTTTTGTAATGGAGAAAAAATCACTAGGTTTTACATATCTTCACATTTTAGGATCCCTAGATGCCAAAAAAAAATGTTTTATTAATTCTGCCTTTTCGTGGCATTGCGGAAGTACTACTTATCTGATTAATTATAAATTTTGGTCAAAAATTAAGGGTCATATGGGGATAACCTGGTAACATTTTGGTAAAAATCCAATATTTAAGGTCTATATTCACAACGCAGGAGCATAACTACGGTACTCGATATTTAGATTCTTTTAGGATCACACAGCATAGGTCAGCAGCATTTCAAAAATCATTCAGCTTCGTCGCAGTTCAGATGTGGAATAATTTATCAAATAATATTAAACAACTTCCGTTACGCAGCTTCAAGACATATAAAAAATATGTTGTTGCATTCGCAAACGTTATTTTAATTTGAACCGATGAATTTTGCATTCTATGGATACTATTATTGCTTATTTATTTAATTAGTTATTGACAAGCACCTCTTCATTCATACTGATTTTTATATATTCACATATTTTTTAATTGTATTTTTGTTTGCTGCACTCGCCCAGTTTTTAACATATAATAGAATTTAACTAATAATAACTATAATACTAGTCACATCCTCTCAAATGTTCGCCCGCGCATGCTTCCTGCATTCTGAGCCCCCTGATGTCCGCTGTATAACTATAACATATTGTTATTGTTTTTGTTCTCACCCTTCATTCTTAATATTCACTTTTTAATAATCAGATTAGTTTTAATGCTCATTATTATTTATAAATTATTAATCTCGTTGATATTTTTCAATTTTCTAAGGGCTGCATTACACTGACTCGGAAAGCGTCTAAGTCTGTGCAACCGTTATTAAAACCGCTATGCAGACCCTGTTTGCCTATAAACATTACATTTAAATTTTTGTATTCTAATATTTTGTTACATTTTTACATTCCAATATTTTGTATTTCAATTTATTTCTAATATTCTGTATTTCAATTGTTTGTATGTCTTATAAGGCATATAAAAAGTTTTGAATTTGAATTAGAATTTGAAATGCACATTTCTGACTTAACCCATTAAGTCCCACGGTACTTTTTTGTTGAAATAAAGATTACTATTAAAGGTAACTTAGATATATTTATATATATATATTATATATATATATATATATATATATATATATATATATATATATATATATATATATATATATATATATATATATATATATATATATATATATATATATATATATATATATATATATATATATATATATATATATATATATATATATATATATATATATATATATATATATATATATATATACAGGGTTATTCACACAACCCGTTCATTAAAAGTTTTTGATGATGCCATTTAGATAAAAATTTCAAATTTTGGGATTAAGGTAAGGTCAAGGGGTACTTCTTTTTTGAAATATTTTCAACTTCCTGTCACTTCCGGTTTAACCGGAAGTTGGTATCGACTTGCTTATTTTAAATGGAACACCCTGTATTTTATAATATTTTTGAATTCTACGGAGAATTTTAATGCTATTTTATGTAGCATGTTCTATACCTAGGTTCAAGCGTTCTTAAGATATTTGAGCTTGAACCGAAAATGAGCCTTCGGGGTACCAAATTTTAAAATCTCATATTTTTGTAAGTTTTAAAGATATAATCTTCATATTTGCAGACGATCGGTAAATAATCTTAGGTTTCTATTTTTTTTTTATTGAATTTGTCTATTTTTATACAGGGTGTCCTAAATTCAGCGGCAGACATTCACATTTTCAAAGCCGCTATAGTTCGTTTTTTTAAATGGGACACCCTATAACTTTATGCGCTATCAAATGTAGAATTTCATTTTCTATCGAACTGTATTAAGGTTCCCTATACCTATTCGTAACCATTTTCGAAATAATTGGAGTTGTATAAAAATATCGTATGTATTTGCTTAAATGTTTACATGTTCCAATGGTGACCCATGGAAAAACAATTGAGATCCAATATCCAATATGACAGATTATTAGTATGCGTTATTTATCGAAAGCTGTCAGTGATAAACTAAACCTTCTAAATCGTAATGGAAGAATACTCAAACGCTGATATTCTCAATCTATTTTATATTCATGGAGAATGTTATAAAATTTTGGAGAGAACGTGTCGTGTGTTTAATGAACGCCACCCTGATTTGCCGCCAAAGAACAAATCAAAATTCAAGAGGATTGAAACGAACTTTTTGCGTTTTGGCAAGGTTAAAGTTACAAAAAATGTTCCGAAACCAGTTACAAATGCCGAGGATAACGTAATAAACACATTAGCTTATTTCCACGTAAACCCGCAAAGTTCAATATCGTCTGTAGAAAACGATTTGGGAATTTCTTTTTCATCTGCCCAAAGAATCTTGAGCGAACATCATATGCACTCTTATTCCTTCCAAAACGTGCAAGCCTTGAGACCTGGTAATGACGTCCGACGAGTAGAAATTTAGGAATTCATGTTTTTGAAAATTCAAGAGGACCCTCAATTCCTTTCAAAAATATTTTGGACCGATGAAGCGAAATTTTCTAGAGAAGGAATAACAAATAGAAGAAACGAACATTTCTGGGCAGCAGAAAATCCGCACGCTTTACGCGAAAGGCGTTCTCAAGAGAGGTTTAGCTTCAATGTTTTCGGTATAGTATTAAATGATCAGGTGCGGTACTGTATTTATGAAGACAATTTAAACAGTTATAAGTATTTGGAAATTCTACGAGGGACGGTTTCTGAATTTATAGAAGAAATTCCTATTTGTGAGCTGCAAAATTATTGGTATCAATTAGATGGGGCACCAGCACATAATTCCGCTGCAGTTTACCTCCAATTATCTCGAATTTTTGAAGATCGCTGAATTGGTCCCAATGGCCCTTGGAGATGGCCCCCGCGATCGCCTGATTTAACACCCCTAGACTTTTATTTATGGGGATTTATCAAGGGTAAAGTCTATGCTTCCCCAGTAAATAACCAACAAGATTTATTGGACAGGATGCGAACAGCTTTTGCCGAATTAGAAAACGGACAAATTCAACGGGCCACAGCAACTGTACAAAGAAGAATTGAAATGTGTCTTTAAATGAAGGGACAGCATATAGAACATTTGTTATAATTCAATTTTATTATTTTATTTATTTATTGTTGATTGTTAGATTGCTATAATTTTTAAGTTCACTAAAACAAGTTTAGAACAGTCTCGAACTTAGTAGATATGATTAAAAATAATGTAAACAATTTATTACATTTTTTATAACTTTAACTTTTCCGAAACGAAAACATTTCGTTTCAATCCTCTTCAATTTTCTCTTGTTCATTGGCGATAAATGAGGATGTTTTTCATTAAAAACATGGCACGTTCTCTCCAATATTTTGTAACATTCTCCGCAAATATAAGATAAATTGAGAATATCAGCTTTTAAGTGTCGTTTTATTTCAATTTAAAAGTTTCAAATCAGCTGTCATGTTGAATAGAAAAAAACAATTGTTTTTCCATGGCTTATACGGGAAGGTGTAAGCATTTAGCAAATACATATGATAGTTTAATAAAAACCTGATTATTTCGAAAATGGTCACGAATAGGCATAGGGAACCTTAATACAGTTCGATAGAAAATAAAATTCTACATTTGGAAACAAAACAACAAACGGACTTTGACGGCTTTGAAAATGTGAATGTTTGCCGCTGTATTTAGGACACCCTGTATAAAAACAGACAAATTTAATAAAAAAAATAGAAACCTAAGATTATTTACCGAACGTCTGCAAATATGTAAGGTATGAAGATTATATCTTCAAACCTTACAAAAATATGAGATTTTAAAATTTGGTACCCCGAAGGCCCATTTTTGGTTCAAGGTCAAGTATCTTAAGAACGCTTGAACCTAGGTATAGGACATGCTACATAAAATAGCGTTAAAATTCTCCGTAGAACCCAAAAATATCGTAAAATACAGGGTGTTCCATTTAAAATAAGCAAGTTGATACCAACTTTCGGTTAAACCGGGAGTGACAGGAAGTTGAAAATATCTCAAAAAAGAAGTACTCCTTGACCTTACCTTAATCCAAAAATTTGAAATTTTTATCTAAATGGCATCATCAAAAACTTTTAATGAACGGGTTGCGTAAATAACCCTGTATATATATATATATATATATATATATATATATATATATATATATATATATATATATATATATATATATATATATATATTTACTTAAATGAGTACAGTGGGTTAAAAAACAACATAAATAAAAACGACTTCTCGTTTTAACTAAAAGTTACAAAACAACACTAAAAGGATACGCTTTTAGTGGGAATGATACGTAATAAAACAGTTACGTATCCAAACAAAAAAAGGGTCACGTTGCACTTTATACATGCTCATCTAGCCCTTAGATGACAAATGACGCATATTAGCTGTTTTTCAAATTTGTGAGGAAAATGGCCACCTTGTTGCCTAATAGTTTGAAGCACTTGTGCTGCAGGCCTTTTTTTTTAATATTGCGATTTACCGAAGCATTTTACATAATGCATTACAATTTGTCTTTGGAAACCAAGCAAATCAGTTTTCTCTTCGGACACCAACTATTGTATTCTTGTGAAGGGACTGCAATTTTTTCAAAGAGGTCCGATGCTACCATGCATACTAAAGGTATAGTTTTCAGCTGCAACTTGATTTGATTTTTTAGCACCGCAGTAGTTATCAAAGCAATAACAATATCCCGTGGAGCTAGTTAACATCCAGTTCTTATAGCCAAAGCGTGTTGGTTTACCTTTTATGAATTATTTTGACGAGTGATGGCCAAAATATTTTACCATTGCTTCATCTAGTGAAAGCTCTCTGTGAAAAACACCCCACTGCATAAATCTTTAATTCAAATGATTCGTCAAAAGGCGGAGTTTTGCCATTTTATCGTTCTTATCTAAACGGTTATTTTCGGCCAGATGAAGGTACTTTTTTATTTTTTGGAACCTATGCCTAGACATACAATTGGAGATAAATAGAACGCCAGCATCTTCATCAAGGCTTCAATAGAGACGTTCACAAGAAAATCTGTGGTATCCTGTAAATAATAAGATTGCCAAGAACAATTTTATGTCAGCTCTAGAAATAAAAAAGGAATGATTGCTGTTTTGAGACGAGTAAAGGTTTGTCTCATAAACAATGTGGTCTATGATCTCATCATCTATACATTTTTCAAAGACTTCTATTGAGTTACAATATTCTAACTTCACTTGGAGTATTTCAAGTCTATCGACAGTTCCAGATGTGGATGGGAACGATATGTCGATTATTCCCTGGGTCCATTTATATTCAACTGGCTTTATTTTCTTTCGTAACGGGTCACTGTCTTTTTTCTGATTACCACCTATAGAATCTTTTATTATATTTTATTGTATTGCAAAATAGATAATGGCAAGTCCAATTCTTCGTCACTATTGCTATTGTCATCTTCATCTAAGTAGTGTATTTCAACTTCACCAGGGATATCCCTAGGCAGTTGGCTGACTTCTATCAAATCACCGTCTATATCTTCTGCGTCTGTCTGACTATCTACACCTGGCGGTATGCTTGAGCATATTTATTATACCCAACTGATATCTTCTATAACGGCTACCAATCGTTGAAACGTTTTACCGTAAAAGATTGCTGTAGGAACTGGTACAGTCTTATCGAGATTCATTTCCTAATAATAAATTCAAGCCTAAGCACATATGATATTCTCAAAGTCCTTTAAAAAATATTGCGACCCTCACAACTCAAACACAAATGAGCATTTGTAATAACCAATAAAAAATTACATAAAGCATGGCATAATATAATTTGCCACAAATGTGCTTTGTATGCCTGCTGTACTCATATGAGTCTCATTGTACTCGTTGTTTGTCATTTCCGGCAGCCTAAGTGCAATATCAACGGTATATTGACATTTATAATTTTTTTAGGTTTTATCGAAACTAATTATCAACAAGAAAGCAAATTTATTAGGCAAATAGTAGTAAACATTCCATAAATTACGATTTACGGCACCGAAAACTTTTTACCACATTTTTAACCACATGTTATGTGGCTGATGCTTCGCAAAAATGAAAACAAATGTCGGTTTTGCTTCTGTTGATGACTCTGCTGTGGTTTTGTGTTAGTTAACTGTTAGTATCAAAATTAATTTTTAATATTATTTTTTTTTAGCGATACGTAGATGATTGTCTAACATCACTTCCAGAAATTAAAATAAAAGAACTATTTTTAGCATTCAATAATTTCCCTCCAAAATTTAGTTCACTGAAGTTGAAACAGAAAACAAAATAAATTTTCTTGACTTTACTATAATTAGACAAAAAGAAAATAATTTAAAAACTAAATGCTTTACAAAAGAAACTTGGTCTGGACGATATCTTAATTTCAATTCTCACCATCCACACAAACAAAAAAGTGTGTGATTGGGCTAGCTGGCCTTGCCATATCTTCAACAACACCAGCATACCATCCTGAAGCCCTTAATAAAGTTAAAGAGACCTTGATTGCTAATCATTTTCCGGAAATATAACATACTTTAGTGTCATAAAGCCCAAAACTTGATAGGCTCCCTATTTACAAAACTAAAAACTAAAATTCCTAAAAATAAAAAATTTAAGCTTGTATATGAAATTCCTTGTTTAAACTGCCCTATGAAATATACTGTATAGTACATAGTATAGTTTTAACTCCGTGAAAGCCATTATTTTAAAAATGTAGCATAACATCGTAAATGTCTGATTGTATTCTAAGATTTAAATTAAAAAATAAAGGAAAAAAATGATCTTTAAATTCCTCACTATCGAACTGTAATAAGAACCTTTTTGTACCTACAACTGTGACATATGAGTTGCCTGGCTAACTTGCTGCCTACCAATAAAATACATAAAACAAACGACATGCATTTTTTGAGATATGTACCCTAATTTTATTAACATTCAATATTTTTTTGTAAATAGTATAACATTTTAAATTAGTTTAAACAAATTATAGCTGCCTTTTTATAATTTGACTCTAAATGTTTTATTTTTAATTTATTTGTAGCTCGAAAAGGAAAATCAGGGACTAATGTACGCCTCCGAAGTTGTCAACTTTTAACCCAAGTTTAGCAGTTTTGCTCACATCCGGTTTATTCGGAAGTTGCGCCATCTATGTATTTTTAAATGAAAATCAGAATTTTTAATTACATTCCGATTAAGCTTTAAATCCTATATTCTATATGGCGGAGGTATACGCATTTGTTTTATTTTACTTAGTTTGCCAAACCACATATTATTATATCAATACAACTTTAGGCTACTAATTTAAGCTTAGTAATTAGTGCAACCAAGTAAAACTGCATTTAAACCAAAAACTTCCCAAGTTTTCTTGATAAGTAACTTTTTAAAATTATTTATTAAAAACATTATTTTTCTTGTTTGGACCCATTTATTTTTAAAACCAAAATAGCAAGAATATGTTCATTTTTTAATAAATACTGAATTACTTTAGTGGCCAATTTTAGAATTTTTAGAAATGAAGGCGTCTCTAATGATTTAAAGTTTTATTATCAATCGGAGTATGGGTAGTGTATTAAATCAAAATATGAAAATAGTTACATTATTTATGGTTTATTTTCAATTGTTTTTAAATAATTACTAAAGCAAACGGATTTTAGCATTTTCACACACTAAAAAAATTTAATTTTGTTTTCTTTTGAGAAATAATACTAAAATGTTATTTTATAACAAGAAAATTTAAATGCAATTTTCCTTCGTTAGGCTACTAATCAAGTCTGAATTAGCATCCTAAATTTGCATTAAATTTTATTACAGATTATTACATTAAGATTTTAATGTGTTTACTCCCGAAAACAAAAATGTTGTTACTATTCCATTGAGTATATTAGAGTGGCCACATTTTGCGACTCTGTATTTTTTTTGGTCTCACCCGTTTAAATTATTCCATGTGCAAAAAAATTTTGTGTGCAAAATTTGGAGTCATTATCTGTGGTGTGGTGCCGCCGTGCAATAAAACATACACATTTACCTAATTTTACGGTGTTTATTTCATAATAAAAACTAAATCTACAAAACAAAACATAACTACTAATTTAGCAAATTATCAGCTGTCTCTAAAACCCTTTAGTAATTGTCTCTTTGTTTATTTTCATAAACTGTGCTCGATATTCACTAACAATAAAATAATTTGGCGAACAACTGGCGCTGCTCTTCATCTTTCGTTAATATCTTATTTTATTCGTCTATTATTTTAATACCCCTTTCTGATATATCGTTTACAACTTTTATTTTTCTAACAACATTAAAATTAGTTTTATACTGTTCATTATCCCCTAGGTTAACGGATTTTCATTATGAAAATTTGTAGAAAGCCTAAATCTGCTAAAGGAATGATTTGTTCTGTTAGACATCAAATCCCAGATTTCTTTATTTTTTAATTCGTAAATATCCATTAATTTTATTCGTTTATTGCATTATTTTAATGGGTCTCCCGTTTTAACAGCTTTAACCATATTATTTTTAACTTCTACTGAAATGTCATCATCAAAGAAAGATAAAGCACGAGCCACAGGTGATTTTTTATTTTAGAAACAGCAGCTTGCGATATAGCAGGATCAATGGTTTTATAGTTAATAGGATAATAATTTTGATATGGAGCTTTGTATGAAAAAGGAGCGGTAAACCAAACGTTCACATAAACTTTAACATTAGAAATGCATACATCGCTGATACCTTCATTTTCCTTTACTGCTATTTTTAATTCGTCTCTGAACAAAAATAATTTTATGCAGTAAATTGCTTTCGCCATCCAACGTCCGTGGTGAAACCCACCAGGCGTGAGACTCCAAACGTTTACATTCGTTTTCTCTAAGAACAACTGCGTCAAATGTAAAAATTCTATATAGTCATCTCGAGGTTATTGACTGTTTAACATATCAAAGTCTATACGTTGTAATAATGAATTTATATATACATCATTAAACCCGATTTATAATTATACTGATTAATTTTAGGCCACGCTTCTCAAAAACGTTTGAATAATGGGACGTTAGGGCCACTAGAACATATCATACATCAAAAGCATTTCTTAAAATTATTTCAGCTATAAGGTGTCTATAAGAAAGGTAAAGCAAATGCCGTTCTAACATTTGTTCAAGTAATATTCTTATTACTTGAACAAATATTTTTAGATGACCTAAGTTAGTCGTGTCGGTTCCATTTTATCAATGCTTCCTTCATATACTGCAGTAGCTTGTTTTCTGTTGAATTCTGCAAAATTGGTATTCTTAGAACTTTTTCCGTATCACCACTTGTAACTATATAACTGCAGGTCTATCATTTTCTTGGAGCTCGTTAAGTCAGCAAATATTTTCTCATCTCACCGAACTACGGGGGCAACAAGAGTTCTATATATATATATATATATATATATATATATATATATATATATATATATATATATAAAGAAAGAACATCATGACTTAATGCTTCCGCGGCTGCAGTTAAAAGATGAACTACGTCTTGGTCGCTTATCTTGCATTTGTCGAATGAGGCTTTTTTGACGGAATTATATTTTTTATTTCTACTATCCGTCTTTTTTTTGGTTCTAAGGGGCCAGGCTTGTCGAGATATATTTCTTCTTTATATGGAGAGTTTACATGTGAGTTGCTACTTGATGACTCAATAGCATATAATTCGTTCTCATTTTCCACAACTTCAAAGCTTTTTTTCTATACTTTCCCAGGTCTTCGTATGTTTTTTTTATTTTCAGTTAGAGTTTTGTCAATAATAAATAAATCCTGACCTACTTTTTTTCTTTGATTAAGCAGAAGTTCGCATTGGCAATATCAAATAAATCATCTAACATATTGACAAAAGAAAGTTGATCAAGATACAAGAGTTCTAACCACACACAAAAAAAAGGTTCCTTTTTTTTACGGTTGCACCTGGTTTATGTGAACTTTTTTGAAGAAATCTGCATTCTTCGTACAAGTGCTATAACTTTTTTACACAATAATACACATCTCGGGTCGGAATATGCGACTTTTTTAGGGCTTGAAGATTTAATTTTACTTCGAATAAGTTAGAAAAAGTATACTTAAAACTTGTTTATTGGAAGGAAGTTTATTTCCAATAATCTGGACGAATAACTGCCGAACAGATACGCCAAACGGTCTTTTCTTAAATGCCGAGAAGCTAACATGACTGAAGACACGAGAACACAAAAAATGGTAAAGACGAGGGTAAAGATTACTATGCAGGCTTATATAAGAAACTTAACTAAACAAAATAGATCACAAATCTCCAAATTGAACTTATACACGCCCAACAGGTACCGAATTAATGTATGAGAGCAAGTGAACGAATATAACATCTAGAGCACGAGGATGAAAGATAAGAATGATGCAGGCTTCTTTTTTGTTCCGGTTAAATCTAACAACTTAATAAGATAATTACTTTATTAGAAGAAGAATAAACAATAATTAGCTGGAATTTATAATTTTACCAACATAATAACAAATAGGTTCTAAAGGGATTTGGTTCCTGCGACAATAAAATACCTGAAAGCGATAAGTTTGCGTGGTTGACGGCACCACTAATTTTAATTTAAGTCAATGAAATGTATAGGGTTCTTCTTTTATACTATATATATATATATATATATATATATATATATATATATATATATATATATATGATAGTATGTTTTCATTCCACGTACACCAACGTCATAACAAGAAAATGATCCTTGTTTGGAACATGTTCTGCATCACAGCAGACTCAATGATCTATATATATATATATATATATATATATATATATATATATATATATATATATGCATGTATGTTCTGCTTACTGAATTTAATGAAAATATGTTCACTTAGGTATAAAATTATGCCAGATAATGGCAAGTTCCGCATTGCTGGCAAGTTTACCGTTTTTCTATTATAAAAGAATATTTTTTAATGGAACAGGAAGCAATATTTTTTAATACAAAAATTTAGCAGGCGTAATTGTCGATATTGGGTCAGGGAAAATTGAATACGTGAAAATCATACCCAATTTCCCCAAAACATCAATTTTTGGTGTGGTATAAAGGATGCAAAAATAATCAGTCCCTTCTTCATTGAAGACACATTAACTGGAGAAAGATATTTGAAGATTTTAAGGACCGAACTTGTGCCAGCTGTTTAAGTATTCAAACTTAAAATAATGGTGCACCAAATGATGAAATATGATTTCAGCAGGATGGTACTCCACCGCATTTGGCTCGGAATATTTGGGAATATTTTGACAATGTTTTTTTGGGAGATGGACTGGACGTAGGGATACAATAGAGTGGCCACATCGGTCCGGACTTTACGCCTCTGGACTACTTTTTGTAGTGACACCTTAAAAATGTGGTGTATAAAACTAAGCCCAATGACCTCGAGGATTTAAAGGAGCTAATAGAAATCGGATGTAGACGAATGAAGGAAGCTTGCATTCTTTTTGTTATTAAATGTTTTCCCACAGTATTTGGCTTACCATCAGGAAGTAAATAGACAATATTTTAAACATCTTACTTAGTTTAATTAATTTATTGCTCTTTGTATTAGGTATTTATTTTTT
Organism: Kuschelorhynchus macadamiae; assembly: GCA_030620095.1. Lineage (NCBI taxonomy): Eukaryota > Metazoa > Arthropoda > Insecta > Coleoptera > Curculionidae > Kuschelorhynchus > Kuschelorhynchus macadamiae. Next base: position 449,180 of record JAUTXW010003327.1, read on the forward strand.
GTATTGTATTGTTTCTATTATTTTTTACAACCTACTGTTAAAGTTGAGACGCTATTTTCTCTTACTGGTGTTTTGGTAGCAAAATGAAAAATAGTTGTACTTTTCTATCTGCCAGAACGTGCAGCATCTTTTACCTTTCCAGTTTCACAAAATTTTATTTACGGCAGATTTAGTTATTGGATTTCTGTTAGGATATTTTTCATTAAAAATGTTACAAACATCTTGCAGGTTTCGCGTTCTATCCCCATAACCCAGTATATTTAAAATTTCAGTTCCTTATGTTTCAGTTAAAATCCATTTTTGTAAATCAACAAAACTGACATTGTCAAATATATCAGGTAGCCTTTTTTGTGCAGGTATTTATAAAAAGTGCTCCTAATAAAAAGGATATGAAAATTTTATGCAGATTTTAAAAAAGTAATGTAATATAGTGTGTTCCATTAAAAAAAATAATTTTCCTTTTATAACAGAAAAACGGTAAACTTTGCAGCAATGCGGAACTCGCCATTGGATCCGACATAGTTTCATACTTAAGTGTACCTATTTTCGTTAAATTGAGGTAAGCGGTGCCTGACATATTTCGCCGTTTCGTTACTTTTGTTACACGCTATATATATATATATATATATATATATATATATATATATATATATATATATATATATATATATAATATATATAGAATATATATATATATATATATATATATATATATATATATATATATATATATATATATATATATATATATATTGTGATGTCGGGGGTTCGGGCTAGGACATGGTCAAAAATCGAAGACGTCTAGCCGGTTCATATTCATACTACTTTTACAAAGGCGAGAGATCACCTAATTTAGAAACCTTGATTACCAAGCTTAGACGTGCTATTTTAATATACTCACAATAGTTAATAATAAATAATCACATTTGTAATCAGATGTATTTATATTCTAGAACTATAAGAGGTGATCAAAAACAGATTTTTTTTGGGTTAAATGTAAAAAAAATCTTACCTTATCTAGATAAAACGCAGTTCATTTGCCTACTAATCTTTTAATAAAGTTTACTTTTCATATAGTTACTACTTATTTCAGTAATTATATCCATATATTATTATCAATTATATTAAACAGACCCGACTTCCATAATGATAAAAGGAATATAGGAATCTCAGTAATACAGATTGCGATCTAATTAGCTAGAATATCACTGATTTAAATAAAATCTAAAAAATCGCATTTTTTATTATTCTCTTATCAACTACTTGTAATATCGGTAGAAAAAGATTGTAACCGTATCGAGACAATCGAAGCATTTTTCTCCTCAAGTACTGTATGTTAACCTATGCTGAACACTAATGTTAGAAATTCTCAACTTGTGGTTTGATATCCATTATTGTGTTATGAGTAACGAAGTAAGAATTTTGTTATTTGGGTGAGCCAGAATATTCTTTAAAATTTAATTATAATAAAATTCAATTGAATGTCGTATAAGGAAATAAATATTTCAGATGTAAGTTTTTTTTCTACGACTCTATGAAAATGCATAGAATCCTCAGCATGCTTGCTTTAAAAATTACTCGTTCCTCAATATGTGGCCTCATACTGTGCGAAATAATATTTCTCACAGTCTGTCGTGGGTGCTTTGTACAGGTACACAAATTTACCTACACGATGTTGACGCAATAGTAATTCATTTTAGAAATTTTAATAATGGGATAATAAAAATAACGGAAAAATAAATCCTCTAAAGAAACATATTTACAACATTGGGTATTTAAAACACACATCTCACAAAGTATCCTATAAATTGCTCTGAGTGCCCCGCATTCAAAACTTATTTGCTCTGTTCGTCATTCAATCATCAATCATTGACGTATCTATAAAAAAAAGGTAAGTCAAAATCCAAGGTTGGTATTATATTACATCCCAGATCTTCTAGTACTAATTGAGCAATGACGCTAGATATGGACGCTCCCATTATACAAGCATCAATTTATTGGTAAAAAGAATTTTTTTATTCAAAATATGTTGACTTTAACGTAAGTTCTACCGCTTGCAAAAAATCATGTAATGGAATATCGGTGTATTTTTTTATGCTTTTCCATTTTTTTTAATTGTATCTACAGCAACGTTTATTGGTACATTAGTATAAAGAGATACAATATCCAGTGATATTAAAATATAAGTATTTGGAATGTTCATGTTATCAATTTTGTTTTTGAAACACCTTGAATCTTTTATGTTACATTCTTTTTTATGTACCACATTGACGATTATATTTTTCAGAAATTTAGACAAGTTGTTGAATGGAGATTGTACGCATGATACAATAGGCCTTAATGGTATTCCCGGCTTATGTAATTTCGGTAGGCCATAAATTCAGAGTGGTAAAGAATTTTGAATACATAAATATTGAGCAGTGTCAGAAATCTAATTTTTGTTTTTCCACATTTTGATAAGTTGATTATTTTTCTTTTAAAAAATATTTGGTGGATCCGATTTAAGCTCTTTGTATGTATTTTTATCTAGTATTTTTAGTAATTCGTTCATTTTGCTATCATAGACCGCTGCTTTCATAATTACCGTTTTATTTAATTTATCGGGTTGTAGAATCATTAAGTCAGGATTATCACTTCGAAATTTTTTTGTTTTGGATAGATTTTTTTGAAAATGTTTTTTTATGTTTGACAATCAGTTGATTTATTTTATTAATATTGTAATATTTTATTTTATTAAATTTATTTTCGTATCCATACTTTTTTTTTTTTGAAAGAAAAATTTTTATTGCATCAGGAGGAAGCGATTTTCTAATTTTACATTCTGACAGTTGTAAAATCTTTTCTAACTCCTTAATTTTATATATTGTGTCTAATATTAATACACTTAAAGTATTTGAATAGAAATTCTGTACATATTTTTGTCTTTGGGTTACAGAATATATATTTAAGTGGTTAGTATTTCTGATCATAAAGTTTGGAACTATATTTTCGGACTTGCATCGTAACAGAAAATTCCTTCTGTTTCTCTGATTTGCCAGTTTTAAGTTTATACTCGAGTAGGTCTTCATTTCATCAGTTAGGTCTATAAATATTTGGGAGGTAGCATATTGTTTTTTTTTCTTTTCCTTCTATTTTATTTGGTTTTATTAAAAGACAATAAGTTAGGAATGCAAGCAAGTGGGGGATGAGATAATATTATTTGCTGATTACATAGCTTAGGAATTTTTTAGGATAATAAAATATATTTGGTTTAAATTAGTTATGTCTGATTTGTCGTTTACGAAATGTACGTTTTTCTTTAATTGAATCATTTCATGGATTCCCGTTTTTTTTATGTAAAATATGTAATTCTAACTCTTATAATTGGACGAATTTTTGGTTGTTGAAAAAGATTGCGCAAGTAATAGAAACATCCTGCTAATAGAAACAAACAAAAATTAAATATACAGTAGTCATCAAAAACTGTAGTTTTATGAATCTATGAATTTTGGACCACATTCCCAAGAACAGTCAGTCTTATAATATTTTGCAAATTGGTTGAAGAATCAAAAGATCTCTTTTAATATATTATGTATATATATATATATATATATATATATATATATATATATATATATATATATATATATATATATATATATATATATATATATATATATATATATATATATATATATATATATATATATAGATACAGATTATTGGAAATAAACTTCCCTCCAATAAACAAGTTTTAAGTGTACTTTTTTTTTAACCTACGCGAAATAAAATTAAATCTTCAAGTGCTAAGTAAGGCGTGTATTCCGACACTAGATGTGCAACATTGTGTAAAAAAGTTAGAGCATTTGCATGAAGAATGGAGATTTCTACAAAAAAGTTCACATAAACCCAGTGCAACCGTAAAACAAAAAGAACTTTCTTTTGTTAATAAGTTAGATGATTTATTTGATATTGACAATGCGAACTTCTGCTTAATCGAAGAAGAAAAGGTAGGTCGGGATTTATGTATTATTGACAAAAATCTAACTGAAAATGAAAAAATATACGAAGACCGGGAACAGACTAGAAAAAAAGCTTTAAAGTAGTCGAAAATGAGAACGAATTAGATGCTATTGAATCATCAGTAGCAACTCACATGTAAGCTCGCCCTAGAAAGAAGAAATAGATCTCGACAAGCCTGACCTCCCAGAACCAAAAAAAAAAAAAGACCGATAGTAAGAACAAAAAATATAATTACATCAATAATAGTTGCCGCATTCGACAAATGCAAGATATGAGACCAAGACCCAGTTCATCTTTTAACGTCAAACAACCATCCAACATTGCAGACAAAAATTGCGTAAAGAAAGGGCAGAAAAGGTGAAACGTTTTAAAGACACGATTTATTAGCCCCCGCAGTTCGTTGGAATGGGAAAATATTTGCTGACTTAACGGGCTCCGAGAAACATGATAGACATGTAGTTATAGTTACAAGTGATGATACGGAACAAATTCTAAAAGTACCAATTTTGCAGAATTCAACAGGCAGAGAACAAGCTATTGCAGTATATAAAGCACTGACGAAATGGAACCGACACGACTGCTTCTAACTTAGGTCATGTAAATGGTGCAAAAATATTACTTGAAAAATGTTAGAACGGGATTTCCTTTATCTTCCTTGCAAACACCACATAGCTGAAATAATTTTAAAAAGTGCTTTTGATGTAAAAATGCCTTCTTCTAGTAGCCATAACATCCCATTATTCAAACGTGGCTGAAATCTGGGATTTGATTTCTAAGAGAACAATTCATTTCTTTAACAGATTTAGGCTTTCTACATATTTTAGTAATGAAAACCCGCTAACCTGGGGATAATGAATGAACAGTTTAAAACTAATTTGAATGTTGTTAAAAAAATAAAAGTTGTACGTCAGAAAGGCATATTAAATTAATAGACGAATATAATAAGATATTAACAAAAGATGAAGTGAAGAACATCGACCACAGTTTACGAATATAAACAAAGAGACAATTACTAAAGGGTTTTAGAGTAAGCTGATAATTTGTTAAATTACTACTTAAGTTTTGTTTTGTAGATTTAGTTTTTCAATGAAGTTGTACAATTAGGTAAATGTGTATGATTTATTGCACGGTGGTACCACTTCGGTCATGATAATGACTCCAAATTTTGCAGGAATAATTTAAAGGAGTGAGACCAAAAGAAATACAGATTCACTCATATATATATATATATATATATATATATATATATATATATATATATATATATATATATGTGTGTGTGTGTGTGTAGAATAGCAGAAATATATAATTTCTGCAGGAGTAAAACGACCTACAAGAAGAATTGCTTTCGATTATGTCATCATGATTTCTGGCAGTGTTGCCAGATGAGATAAAGGAGAAATCGTGAAAATCATTAAAGAAAAATCGTGAGAAATCGTGAGGAGACTTCAAATTACTTAAAAATATTGGTAAAAAAAGAACACAATAATACTGTTGAATAAATGTATTACACCAAAATTAATTATACATTAAACTCATTTTTAAAAAACTAAACTCTAAATGAAAAGGTAAAAAAATTGCCTTATAATATTTCACTTCTACCCAACTTTCGTATCATATTGTTATTGACAGAAAAATCATAACATTTTTTGTGGCCAATTACACTATTTGTATATAAAATACTTTCAATGGTTTTCAAGTTAATTTAATTAATAAAGTTAATTTTAGAGAATATTCTCTCTACTGCTGCACTTGAGTGTGGCAAACAAAGAATTTGGAAAACAAACTTGATTGAATTTTTGATCAATAATTTTAATATGGGTATTTTTTGTCCAAAATAATCCTATATCATCATTATCTTCTAAAGGAAATGACCTTAACATTCTCCAGCCATTATCAAGGTCTTGAATTTCGCTGAAATTACTATCTCACAACTACAATATTTACACCTAAAATAAAAGTTAAAATAATTTAATAAAAATAATTAACGTACCAAGCAGGAAAAGGACCTTTTCGACTAGACTGAACCCATTAGAATTCTTTTTCCCAGTCACTTTTATAATTTTCTTTATATCCTTGTAGTTTTTGTTAAACAACGATGAGGCGAAAAAATCACAAATTAATCTTTACAAAAAAAAACCTAGGACTGCCTGAAAATAAAAACGTAAACCACCAGCATTCAATGGGGAATTCCATGTCTTTTTGCTACATAAGTGCTTGAGGGCGTAGTGAATTTTCGGATTATATTTTATTAACAAACTTACAGTGCTTTACTAGTTTGATTTAATTCAAATGCGATATTTTATTTCATAGTAATTTGTAATAGGTAAAATCGTTAGAATTGCTATCTTATGAACCAAAATCGTGTATAATCTTACGAATATTCGTGAGATCTGGCATCCTTGATTTCTGGGCCTCTACCCTCATCAGGCAGGCTTATACCCAGGGAAATCTGAAATAACAGATTGCTCGATATGACAAAATCGAAAACGAAACGTCTATCATACTGAAACAGTACTACACCCTAAGCGTAACACTTAGCGCCACCCATTGGGGCTCCGGTGATTTCCGGCTGCAGACCCATAGGTAATATAAAAGTATGCACTAGCACCATCATGCGGAGAGTAGATACTGAAAATCGATAAAAATGCGCTTTCACACATCTTTATCAAAAATTCTTAGCCGGAAAAGATATATGTAGAATAGCAGAAATATATAATTTCTGCAGGTGCAAACCCTTCCTACAAGAAGAATTGCTTTCGATTATGTCTCAGGGTATCCTCCTGGGATCATGATTTCTGGGCCTCTACCCTCATCAGGCAGGCTAGGGAGATCTGAAATAACAGATTGCTCGATATGTATATATATATATATATATATATATATATATATATATATATATATATATATATATATATATATATATATATATATATATATATATATATATATATATATATATATATATATATATATATATATATATATATATATATATATATATATATATATATATATATATATATATATATATATATATATATATATATATATATATATATATATATATATATATATATATATATATATATATATATATATATATATATATATATATATATATATATATATATATATATATATATATATATATATATATATATATATGCGTATATATATAAATATATATATATATATATGTATATAAATTAGGCAATGATTCTTGAACCTCTAATATATAATTTTACATTTTTTTTTTATTTCTTGGGATATGGTTCGACTGGTACAGGGTAATGAAAACTACTTCATTTCCTTGAAAAATCTGTTATAAATTATATTTCCAGACGTTTTGGCCGAATTTCAGCCTTTTTTAATGGAATAGTAACAACATTTTTGTTTTCAGGAGTAAACACATTAAAATTTTAATGTAATAAAATTTAATGCAAATTTAGGATCTTAATTCAGACTTGATTAGTAGCCTAACCAACGAAAATTGCATTTAACTTAGTTAAGAATAATAATACTAAAATAACACTTTAATATTATTATTGGTTTGCCAGGCAACTCATGTGTCACAGTCGTAGGTACAAAAATGTTCTTATCACAGTTCGTTTGTAATGAATTTAAAGATATTTTTTCCACTATATACTAGTTCTTGCTTTATATATATATATATATATATATATATATATATATATATATATATATATATATATATATATAATAACTAACACAAAACCACACTAGAGTCATCAACAGGAGCAAAACCGGCATTTCTTTTTATTTTAAGTCAAAAATGTGCATTTGACAAAGTCATATGCGATCGAGAGAGCCCAGGGTTGTAATGACAACCGTCGAGAGTCGACTGAAAACAAACATTTTTCAATTTTAAACCGATAAGTGACGCTTGGTCATGTTCGATCGCGGGTGATTAAACCCGAAGTGGTAAAACAATGTTGACAAAATTTGCTTTAGCTTTAGTCGGTTATAGACGATAGAAAACAAAAGTCTTCCGGTTCGTCTCGTCGAATGCAGACCTGTGTGTTGTTAACATAAGTGGTGCCACGTGTTCGGTTTTGCTGATTTATTTCGGGGGGAAACGGGAGATTCAACCGCTCAGTGTGGAAACCAACGACCCCGCTAGAAAGGGAGCATACGCTGTGAACGTGTGAGGCCTAGTTGTTCCTGCATTCTATCCCGTTCGTCTGCCGCAGTTCTACATAGAATATTAGCGTAACGGCCGCTACGTGGCGGGAGTGGGAGGGGTAAGGGGATAGCTTGAAAGAAAAGATTATCTCGTGAGACCAGTAGTACTCTCAAGGGGCATCTAGTGGAAGCCAAGATGCATTAGAAAGTTTTTAAATAAAGTCAAATTTAAAGATTTTGAAATACACGGGGTGACCGGGACCTCAGAGCTCGCCATCCGGACATCCCACCGATAACGTCCCCAAACCGGAATAAAGTGTATCTCGCTCCGAGGGTCGCCGGATAAAGCGAGTAAGCTCCGGACGGGGAGCAATCTGGCAAGTTGCGAAGTGCAGTGCCAAAAACATATATTGGAATTGGAATTGGATAGAAAACGATTCTACACTATAGATTTGTGTGACTGCAGCTTAAAATTTGGTTTGCCCACTGCACTGAATGCCACCAGTCGTTAATTCACCCAGGAAGGGCCAAATATTCCATACGATGATGTTATGATCTTTTTTAGTTTATGAGAAATTAAGTTTAAATATCGTTTTTTAGGACGTGGCATATTGTTAATCGTTTGTAATCATATTGTTATTCGTACCAAAGTTTTGTTTAGGGTCCCTCATAGGCCGGATTTACTCAATTAGCTGTGAGGATTCAAAATGTGAGAAGTTCCGAGAAAAAACATGTTTATCGAGTTCGACATTTAAACTCTAAGTTAGAGTAATCTCCCATAAATACATGCCTTTCGAGCTTGTCAATTTATGTATTACATATTTCAATAAGTTTGCGTTAGTTTCTGTCGCTGCAGTTGTAAAAATACGCATTCCGATTATCATTATAATTCCTTTGCTGTTTTGTGGCATCAAAAAATATAGGAAACGAAACATCAGAAATAAATTGACCAAATACATCTAGTTCAGTAGCTGAGAGTGTTGCAGACCCACTCCGAAGAATGATCAATTAGCCATTTGAGAAAGGATTTTTTCCTGACAGGTTAAGGAAAAAAGCGGGGATAAATATGACGCAAACAATTACCGGCCTATAAGTGTTTCGAGTATTTTTCCTAAGATCTTTAAACGTCTGATGCATATAGGTTTAAATTCATTTTTGAGCAGATTTGGACTTATATCTGGTAATCAACAGGGTTTCCTACGTGATAGGTCGATGGAAACCGCAACGACCGAATTTGTTGGTTGTCTCCAGAAAGAAATAGACAGGAGGAGCTATGTTGAAGCTGTTTTTTTTAACCTATCCAAAGCCTTTAACAGTGTTGATCCTGAATTTGTCAGGAATAAACTATTTAATTTGGGCATAAGAGCGAATGTTTTTGATTGGCTGATAAGTTTTCTTAAAGACAGAAAGTTATATATTTCAATAAGTGATTGTAGGTCAAATGAGTATGAGATAACTTTAGGTGTAGCCCAGAGATCCATCCTAGGTCCGTTGATTTTCCTACTGTTTATTACTGACTTACCCTCATACATTAGAAAGTGTCTCGTAGTAAATTATGCGGATGATACTTCTGTAGCCATTTCTGAATAGACTCCTGAGCAACTCAAGATTTCTGTACAAAAGGTTGTTGAGGATATGGCTGACTGATGTATGAGAAACAGGCTTATTCTAAATGCAAATAAGGCCAGGGGCATATATTTAAGCAGAAATAATTTGGAAATAAAAAACATATGTTCTACATCATGTCAACATTTTTAGGATTAGTGATAGACAATGACATAAATTGGGATCTTCACATAAATGAAGTTGCTAAGGAGCGTCACAAAGCCTATTTTGCGATCCTTACCATCAGAAAAGATCTCTCACGTAAGATGCTAATGCAGGTGTATTATGCATTGGCTTACTCGGCAATGTCTTATCACTAAACCCTTTGGGGCTCTGCAGTTGACAATAATAGAATATTTTTAATTCAAAAGAGAATTGTAAGACTAATGTTTAATCTAAAAAAAAAGAAAAACTTGTCGAGAAGTTTTTAAAAAGCACAGAATATTAACATTTTCCTCAATTTACATTTTCAAATGTTGCCTTTATGTTATGGCTAACTTATCTCGTTTCAAAACTAGTTCGACGCACCATCAGTGTAATACTCGTAATGCCGCTGCTTTAGTGTATGTTTGTCATCGAACTGCTCGCTACAAAAAATCGGTAAATTACACAAGCATACGAATTTACAACAAACTCCTTGACTCGCTAAAATCTATTTCAGGCTATAACATCTTTAAAAATAAATTAAAAAAACTACATCTTTGTCAAAAGGGATGTTACTCATTAAATGAATTTTTTGAGGACATCCTGCAATAGATGCTTATACCTCTGGACAAGTATGAACAGATCCGTGGAATGTGAACGAATGACCTGTCGCCTGAGTAGGACTGTTTTAAATTAATCTTTGTTCAATTGTCTACAACTTTTAATTGATTTAGATATAAGGACCATTTATGTTAATTACAAATTTTTGACTGACTGATTGTAAAAAGGTTATTGTTATCTTTCCTACTCTATTGTTTTGTATAATTTGCCTGGTCTTTAGGTAGGTTTTGTGCTACTCCAATTCAGTAGCGGCTCGCCAGGGGACGCGGGTGAAGCTCCGCTTCACCTACATTTTCCAATCAATATACTTAAAAATAAAAATATTTTTAAAATATTTTATAATCTACATTTTTATTATAATAATGTAGTATGTTTTGTATAAATTCACATTATTTACTTAATTATACCATTGTTTTCTATCAAAACTAGTGCCTTATATACTAAAAAAATAATAATGACTTAAAAACGTAGTGCTCTGAACACTTTTTCATAAGAGCGACCCGTTGAGGAGTCACAATCAGCAGTAACAAATTCTGCACGCCGGCTTAGATTTGTTTACGGCAGTTGATATGGCAACGCAATGGTGAATATCCGTAAGCCAAATAGAGATGGGAGCGGCATAAAATAGGCTACAGACGCTTGTTCGCTTGTTACAGAATTAATGCAAACTAGTGCGTTGGGAACATCGGAGGCGGAAGCAGTTTTGCATCGGTCGAATCGAATCGAAATTAGCTTTAAGATGTAGGTACATAACTGTTTTTTAAAAACAAAAAAAATATATTTAAAATCTTATAAATTCATAATATTTCCCCTAAGTATTAAAAAACGCTCCAAAGCTATGGAAAATTAATATCATAAAAAGGTTAAAAAAATAGGAATTTTGGGCGTGGCACCCTGACAACATTTCGCCTGCGGCGCTATTTTTACCTATGGCGCTGTGCGCCTAGCTACGCTACGCTTTACCCGTTCCTAAATCTACGAGCCGCCACTGCTCCAATTCTTATATTATGTGTTTTCTATTTTTACTTTATTCTATTTTTTTTTAGTTTCGTTGTTTTTAGCTTTGTAATTTATTTGACGTGTCTGTGTTCTTTACTGGAATTTGGTGGCTAATAAAAGTTTTGACTTTGACTTGACTATCAAAGAAGTAATCCACGTTTGTTGTGTTATTTTATGACAGAGATGCATCGTATTTTGTAGCCGATACAGTTCTTTCTTCTTCTTATTTTCCCCCTTACCACCAAGTTTAATTAGTTTATCAAATTAAAGTAAAAGGCTTTTAAGACAACACTTAATAAATTAGTATTATTTGCAAACGATGATTGTTCAAATCTGGTATTTGTTACATTTTTTCCAATCCTGTTCCTATTTTTTTAAGACGTCTATATGCTAACATGCGTTTGTTGTTTGACAATTCATTAAATATAAGGAGGTTTTAAGTTTTAACATTTGTGTATAAAAATGTAAATAAACTAAACTTTTAGCTCATTTTTGGTTCTAGTAAAATTTTAAAAAAACTACATTTATTCAGTAATTTAAAAATAAAACTAAAGGAAAAGGTCAATAAACCCAAAACGTTTCATTAAAGTCCCATACTATTACATATCGTTGAACTCGTCTTAAAACGCACTGTCATAATCTGTAATATCTAAGGTATCCTATTTAAAATAAGAAAGTTTATATTAGCTCAGAAAAAAACGCAACATTCTGTATAAATAAAACCAAAATAAAAAAACAAGCAAATATGTGTCTTCAAAATTGCAAAAATGAAATAGACAGAAGGCGGTGATCAATATTAATATAACAGAAACAGCTACATTGCTACTTACTTAAGTAGATAATAAATAATAATAATAATAATAATAATAAATGTAGTTAGGAAATGTAAAGAGCGTTCAGCCATAATGTTTTCTTTAAAAGAGAAAGAACCCTGTCGTTAATGGAACTTCTATCTATACATTTTTTTCAAGAGCGTCGCTTTTACATTTCCATGTGGATTTTCCTAAGCAGAATCGATAATCTGTTCAAATATAATGTGGTATCAACTGGATAGATTATTGTTAGTAGAAGACCATTCTTCTCATAATACAGTATGAAAATTTCTTCAGAAAATTGCAGTCGTGTGTATTTTTAACCTCTGAATCGAAGATCTAGTCTAATGATAAAGTTCTGTGTCCTATTTTGGACCATCATGGATCATAGTGTAAAACACTTGACCGACTACTTCATATCATATCCCTTATAACATAAGGGTCTCTGACCTCAATTCTCCCCGTTTCGGCTGAGTAGAGCCAGAACAGAATATACGAAACTGTCTTGCTTCTTGTGCTTAGTGCCTTTTCTTTTCTATTAAAGTGATTCGTGTTTTAGTACTTCGGCTTCAACTAAGTAACTGGTATGTATGTACATGACGAATCATCTTACTTAGAGAATGAAAATAAGAGTATTTAAAATCACTATAAACCGTTGAGGCCCGTATTCCACTTTGTTGGCCATCACCTAATTTGGAATATAATCGAACGGGATTTTAAAATTCTTTGAGATCGTTTTGATTACCATCGGACCACAAAACTAATAGTAACTTATTCTGAATTATTTTTTCATGTATTATAAAATTTTAAAAATCCATACATTTTATAACATTACTATGAGTTAGTCTTCTAGTAATAATATACCTACAGAAACAATTACCTATATCGCATTTTTTGAAGGTATTCGATAAAAATTAATTTTTTTTACATTTTATTTGCAATATTTTTTTAATGAAATCCAAATGTACAAAATAATTTCAATTTATCTAAAACTGACCCAAAGTTTTTATTTCCTTTTAAAGGACGTCAAACGATCTATTATAAAGAAACGAGATAGAAAAACGTTAATTTAAACCTTCTGATTTAAAAAAAAAGTAAAAAGAAGTTATTTAAAGGTAGATCGTGGTATGATAATGTGTATATATTAACGCATAATCGATAACATCATATCTGACATAGTTAACCTCTAGATTTTCAGAATTATTACCTGGGAAATTAATAATTTTTGTTAAAAAAAAGTATTATTTCTGAAAATCAGTCAGTACTGAGTCTGATTTAAGCTAGCATTGAAACAGACTTGTATAGAAACATATTTCGGGGCTAATGCAATTAGATTTATTCTAAAAGCTAAGACCAATTTTCATGTAATAGGGTGAACTAAACTAACCAAACCCATTACATTGTTGTTGAGCTTTTAGTGGATTTCGTTGGTCGAACCTGAATAATATATCTCAGAACGTAATACTAGATAATTGTGTCTGGGATGGTCTCTATTAACTCCTAAGTTTTTTTGTACTCGGCAGGAATATTAACAAATATATTGAATTGTTGTTATCAAGCTCATGGTGATGACATTTAGCCCAGTTTTATTTATTTTTTTTTTGTTTTAAGAACGTCGTGTTGCCGGATGGAATTTATTTTACTTTACATCAGTGGCAGACTAAGGATAGGGAGGCAAATAGTAAGTGCTGCGCCCCAGGCCCACAAGTTTAGAGCGACAATTTGATGTAAATAAAATACTAAATAACTTATCGAAGATTGAGTTAATAAAATTAACTAGCTCAGCAAAAACTCTTTTATCAAAATATCTCAAAGAAACGTAGAAGTTAAGTTGTCTGAAATTTCTTTTTGGTGTCAGAAACACTGCCGCTGAAATGACAAAGCATATGTGACAATGACAAATGATGGTTAGACATTCACTTTTGTAGGGCTCAGGAGTGAATTATACTGAGTTATACTAATTTTAAGTCAAGATAAATTCGAAAGCATTATTTATTCTCATAAACCTTTTTTTTTTTTTGAGATATTAGAAGTGAGAAAAAAATGTTTTATAACTAACATTTAATGTTTCTAAAACACTGCTATTCTAGTGTTTTTTTGATAAACGATAGTCACTAAAACATTTAAAAAAATCCATAATTGTTACGAAAAAAAGTTTCATACAAAAGTTTCTTTAAATTTGAAGTCCTTTTATATAATGTTTCCATGCATACAAGGTGTCCCAATTTTGCTAGGATGCCATCAACTATAAAATTTTAAATGGGACAACCTATATTTTTGTCCACTATTTGATTCCTTCTCAAGAATTAACATAAGTTACCAATTTAAACTATAGTCGATTTTAGCCTAGTTTCCGCGACAATTAACTTATGCGTGATTTATTGAAAACACTATAAAAAATAGCAAATATCTCAAATTGGGCGTTTGGGTAGTAATTTCCAATTTATAAAGCATCAATGCATATACGGAATACAAAATTTTTGTCCACACCTATACAGGGTAAACATACTACAAAATCGATCTTGCACCTTTTTAAAATGAAAAAAGTCGATTTTCTTAAATAGATCACCCACTATATTCTTTATTTATGCAAATGATCATAAAAATACCTTTTTTTTCATATATATATTTGTTCTATACCTAAATTCAATGGTTACAGAGAGAGAAATCTCAATTATTTCTTGAATATTGTGATGCTGCATACTTAAAAAAAAACTATAGGAGGCCCTAGAATGGATACTATTTGTTTTGAATTTGTCATAGTTGTTGTTGTTTTATTAAAAACATTTAAATTTAAAATAAATTGACTTTAAAAACGGTTCTTGTATCGCTGTTTACTTGTTCTATTTTAAAAAATGGCTCAAAATTCAAGTCAAGAGCCACTAAATTTGTATAACTGTTACAATAAAAGTCCAGCACTTGCATTAAGAGAGTATCGCTGAATATTTCCCATGGCAAGGATACCAAAATTTTTAACAAGATTTGCAGTGATTTATCAACTCTTGGAATTTGGAATATATAAAAAGGGGAAAAAGGCCGTTCAGTCGTCTCTGAAAATTTTCAAATAGAGTTTTTATTATATTTCCTTGAATATCCTGCCAACCTTTTAAGAGATGCACAAAGGGATTTGAATTTTTCTATGACCAGCATTCAACGAGTATTAAAATAAAACAAAATATCCCCATATAAGTTTCTTCCAGTTCAATTTTCAAGTGAAGCTGATTATCAGACCAGACTGGATTTTTGTATGCAAATGTTTTTAAATGAAATCCTTTGGACAGATGAGGGGTTATTTTCCACTGCGGGAATGCATAACAAAAAAAATAATCGCTAGTATTCTGAGACAAATGAACATCTGGTAAATTAAAAGGCAAGGACATCAAAGTGTTAAAGTGTGGTGTGGTATTAAAAACTACCGCATAATTAAACCATTTAAGAAATCAAATTATGGAAAAACTAAATGATCTTCCGGAACATTGTTCTGAAGGAAAGAAGTGGACTTGGTATATCAACCAGATAATGCTCCATACCACTGTGGAAAAGATATAAGAACATTTTTAAACGAGCAATTTAATTTAAGTATATATAGTAACGGTGAGATTCCACGGCCGCCGCGAAGTCCCGATTTGACATCCTCATATTATTTTTATGGGGCACACAAATATAGAGTATATAAAAATCGAAACAATTATCTGTAGATGAATTAAAACCAACAAATCTTTTGCGTAAATAAAAAACATAGTGTGTGTTCTATTTAAAAAAATCGACTTTTCACTTTAAAAAGATGCAAGATAGATTTCGTAGTAAGTCCATCCTGTATAGGTGTGGACAAAAATTTTGTATTCTGTATATGCATTGACGCTTTATTTTAGTTTTCAAAAAATCACACATTTCCTTAATTATCTCGACTTAAATCGACTAAAATTTAAATTGGTAACTTATGTTTATTTTTGACAAGGAATCAAATAATTGACAAAAATACAGGGTGTCCCATTTAAAATTTTATAATTTATGTTGTCCCAGCAAAATTGGAACACCCTGTATATATAGAAATATTATATAGAACTTCAAATTTAAAGAAACTTTTGTATGAAACTTTTTTTCATATCTATTACGGATTTCCAGATAATATAGTGGGTACTTTTATGTGGAACACGGTGTACGTGGAATGTTACTAATGAGTATAAGGGGATGACAATAAGAAATAAAAATGTAGGAGGTATTATCCCAAATTCGACCTTCAAAGTGGTATTGCTCCATTCAATTTAAATCCATTAAATAATATTATTACCTCCTAAAGAATAAAAAAGTAAGGATATTTACGCCTTTAATATTGATCTAATTAAAAGAGTACAAAATCTTAGTCCCTCAACTAAGATCCTAAATTTTTCTTTTAAAGAATCTATCTTTCCATCAGCACTTAAAAAAGTCCTAGTAATATCCGTTTTTAAAGAAGGCGAATCCAATCACTGTAGGCTTATATCTCTACCACCAGTTTTTTCGAAAATATTTGAAAAGTGCGTGGCAATCACAGTGGAAGACTTTTTTACTGACTCTCAGTTCGGTTTTCGGAAAGATCACAGCATAACATCTAAAGTGTTAGATCTCGTGTCTCACATTCAGAACGCGTTCGAGAAGGGATATTATATGTCATCATTTTTCTGTGACCTGAGTAAGGCATTTGATTGCGCCTCACACGACTTACTTCTTTAAAGCCGAATTGTTATAACTTCCATGATACGTCTATAGATCTTATGGCGGGTTATCTTCAGGGCAGATTCCAGGTTGTCAAGATAAATGGGGCTCTGCAGGAAGGGCTTTAACTGTAGGAGTTCCACAGGGATCTGATCCCATCAGCACACTATACCCTTTTTGTGGACGACTCTAGCATTTCTTGGGTTGGTAGGAATTTGTGGGAGGTGGCTGCAGATTCTACTGAATCAAAGTCTAGAGCCGACGGTTTGCAGCAAACACGCTCTTTCAATGTCGTAAAAACACAAAATATGATCTTCTCGTTAAGACAAATGGCAGATGATGATTCTGTTAGTATTGTTAAAATCTTAGGGGTGCATTTGGACTCCAAGCTTCAGTGGAATATTCTTATTGATGCTATCTTCTCATTATATCACTTCCACATTTCGTATGCTCTGCTCAGGGTCATAGTAGTAGTAGTGCGTCTAAGGTGTTCCACCTTCAGAGAAGGACTGTCAGGATAATAGGTGCCTTATCCTATACAGCTTTTCTTTCAAATAGGATTTTAATTTTATAGTCTTTGTTTATTTTACGCTAAATTCCACACTGGCTCCATCCACTCACATCATACACCAAATAGGAATAAATTAGTATCTAATCGCTGTCGTCTGAAGAAGTGTCAGACTGGCCTGGGTTACTAAGCAATACATTTCTTTAATAAACTTGCAGCTCATGCTTAGGAACTACCGACCAATCAATACAAGAGTGTAATAAAATAAAGCCTCATTGGTCTGGCATTTTACTTTGTAAATAAATTCTTGTTGTGTAAGTTAGTAATTTACCTTGTTTCTTTTTTAATATATGTTATATGTACCAATTTGTATTTTAATTATGCTCTAAATACGTAATATGTAAATCTTGTTTTGCATTGACTTATTGTAGGAATGTGATTATTATAAAAACTGTTTTTTTTTTGGTTTATTTTTTTAAATATATTGACCTGTATAAATACAATTTGAATATTGGCACCAAATAAATTTTGTGACTAATGGCTAGAGTTGGTTGGCTGGACACATTTAATTAACAACATTGTATTGTGCAAAACATTATAAGTGAAGAAACTACTGATGTAAGTGACCAAGATTGCGAACAATAACCACAAAATATTTGTCGAACTGATGATACAGACCTCTTCTTTGAGAGCATGCCAGATAAAGCTATATTTAAAAAAATTAAAAATGTTTTGTTTTCAAAAAGTAAAAATCAAGTAACAACTAATAACAAAAAATCATGGATGACCACGGCGCTATAGGAAGTAAGTCTTTATTGTTCGGATAAAACAATTCTAAATTGTGCAGCTCATTCAAAATTTTCAAACGATCTAAAATCCATTCACAGTAGCGGTCTAAATGAGGGGCGGCGGGGCCGGTCTGACCCGGATCCGCTCAACAACAAGGGTAACGAACGAAATAAGTAATATTTACTTAACTCCGTATCAACAAAATTATAAATAACCGAATGATATTTAATCGTAATCACTATCGCGTTTATCATATTTTAATCATGTTTGCAACTGTGTTGTTCATTATTGTGTGATATGTCAAAATTTTTGAAAAAACGTTTCGAAAGGTTCCACTTTTATTCATTTATCATACCTTTAAAAAATATTTTATAAATAGTAGCTATAAAGCTGAAATAAAAGTATTAAAAACTTTAATAGCGTAATTAAGAGGGTGGGGGATCTTATCCCCTAAACTGCAATGTTTTTAATTGTATTCAAATTATAGATGTTATAGATACTCTGTTACGGCAGCTGTCCATACTATAGCCGGGCAGATATTGCTGCAGCAAAGAGGAAATGAAAAGTTTTAAAACCATCTTCATCTACGCTCGAGTTGTGTGCTTTTTTAAATACAGATGAAGCAAAAGATGATTTCGCTTTTGAGGGGATTGGATTTTTCATTCGCTCTGTATAATTTTCCTCCAAGTAAAAAGCAAGAAATTAGCCAGGATTTAAATAATGAATGGGATCAAAAAATAACCCTCCCTTAGCAGACCTTGCATCAATGTTGGTAAAGACTGTTGAGTAGCTAACTACCTCACTGAAGGCAAAATTTTGAAAGAAAATAAAAATATCACTGAAAGCTGTTGTTTTACCTGAGTGAGTTAGTGATAAATAATAAATAAATAACTTCGAATCATACCTTTTCAAGAGAAAGTCAGTGTTAAAATCCTCGCACATCAGTGCCGTTTCACTGAAACTACAACCAAAGGATGCTAGAAGACAATGTGTATAACTATTATTAAATTATTTTAATACTAATATATGTTTTTCAATTTTTTTTGATAAACTACATGAGTAAGAAATCTAAACTCAGTTGTTTTCTAAAAATGGCAAGTCAGTCTGACGTTACTTTAAACCTATGTAACTACTTTATTCAAAAAGGATTTGTTACTCCAAAACTGCATAATTTGTCTTTCCAAATAATATCATAATGTACTAGTGTAACAAGGATAGATTTGTTGTAGCACTCCAGGTTCAGAAAACTCAATTATTTGAATTATTGATATATGGCAAACTTGTTTGACTAATTACGCCAATTCTTTATTACAGAAGTCATTTATCATCCGTTCCTGAATAATCGAGGTCAAGAGTGAAGAGAAATTATTTTGGGGAAATTTTATAATCAATTATGACATTGATCGCATTCAAAACTATTACCAAATATTCTTGTTTTTCCACTGTGTAATAGAATGATAAATATTAGCGATACACATTATTTACGCCACTCTATATGTGATACCAACAATTATCTTGGCTCAAACTATCAATTAAATCCAGTTTCTGCGTGCAACTGTCTATTTAAAACCAACAACGTTCATTTTTATTTAATGAAAGTCGTAATAATTAATCAAATTGTTACATTCATAACACCATAATTTTTTTGCAGAACGCGCTGCCGAAAATATCTTACGAAAATATTGGCTCCTAGGTACTGACTTCTCGTGAAAAAAAAATGGAAATCGTAGAGTAAACTTAATATAACAACCGTACAGAAAGCAAATATTCTGATTAATCTCGACACTAAACAAAAGCAAATATTGACAAAAGCAGTGGGTCTGGAAAATGCAAAAATCTCTACGTAAAAACTACGCAAACGAAAATCAAAATGGCAGCAAAGAAGTCACTTACGTTTTCGACATGCAAGCGGAACCCAGGTTCAAGGAAGTGTTGTCCAATCTCAGAACAGGCGTTTGGCAAATATTTCCTTCGGTATGTGGTAAGTACTGAACCTTGTTTATTTTTTCCGTTACAAATATCCTAAAACTCAAAATATATATAGATATATAATGTTTTCATATTATGATATAAATAGAATAAATAAGAAAATAACAATCCAACAAAAATTTAGATATTGTAATTGATTTTACAACAGAAGTCGGAAAAAATCAAATAAAGCTGAATTCTTACTAACCATTTAAGGTAAGAAGATTGAAGAAATATTAGACAGGGATATACCTAGAAAAGCTTTGGGTAGCACAATATTAGAGTAAACCAACTAATACTTAATTTGATGACTAAGAAAACATGTTTGCAATGTGGGGACACTTCGGAACCCTAGTCTTAGAAACTAAAAAAAAAAAAGATTAGTTATATTTTTCATTTTCTCAACTTTAAATATAGAATTACAAAAATATGTATGCTATTCATATTTTTCTTGTCGGTCCGGGGTTATTCTACTGAACGATTTTTGTTTGTCAATAGTTTTAGAATAAAATACTTACAAACATAAAATGCATTAATAAACGTTTTTAGTATAGTACCTTTTATTAAATAACTCGTCATATATTTGAAGGCGCATTGCACATGAAAACTAACAATACAGCATAATTTTACAATGGATTTTGATAAGCTTTTCACAGTTTGAAAGGTTTTGTTGGGCATTTAGGATCAGTACACTATTTTCATTTATTTTGTAATTTTCTTATCCCAGCTCTCCATAATATGAGAAAATTGAGTGGAGTTTGTTATGTCTAAGAAAGTATAAATCAATAGTTGCATATACATATAAATTATATATTTCTATCTTTCTTTTCCACTAGATAGCGAGTTTGAGCTAATACCTCTATTTTGTCAGTTTTTAATTATATCAATGGACTAATCGTGAAATTATATATTAATTTGCAGGAAAAAAAGGACTGCTGTGAAAAAAATGTTATTTTTAAATTTCTAATGTTTGTTTCATCCCCATCACTAATATCCCCCCTAATTACAGACTAATTTTTCAACACGTTTTTGTAATATTTACTTCTTGTTCATGATATACACACTGCAATATTTTCTATTTATCCAGATCAAGAACAAATCTCATGATATGTTTGCCTGATTTGCAGGAAGATATACTGGGTGTTTCACATTAAAAAAAGGCTACTGTGAAAAAAATGTTATTTTTAAATTTCATTTGTTTCTTCTGATAACGAATTCTATAAATTTCGGTATAATACTTCACTAATATCCACCATAATTACTGACAGCTCTGTTTAAAATTCTCCAAATACATGTTATGTCAATATTTGCTTCTTGTTCATGATATAGACGCTGCAATATTTTCTATCTATCCAGATCAAGAACAAACCTCTTGAAACTTTGCCACTTTTTTCACTATATGATATCTGTAAACAAAAAGTAGATATTAATATGTTCGATACCTCGCTATCAGCTATCAATAGTGTTACAACTCTGAGAATCCATGAAGTGTTCCTCTTCGTTTATTTTAAAGTATTTTATTTTTTGTATAGGTATGTACGTCCAACCTATTTAAATAGTATTAAAATTCATAATAGTACTAAAATAAATAAAGAGACAATAACAATTCTCCAGTTTCAAAAATACTGATTCAGCAAAATTAACACGCTTGAATTATTTTTAAAATTATTACAGTTTTCACCTGTAGGCCTAGACTCAAAATCACGTTATATAATTTGCGCAAGTCAATGTTCAACTTTACAAGCTTCAAAAGCACCTTATTGCAATAACGTTTGCAACATAAGTTTTCAGAACAAAGGATGGAGTTCTTTACCAATAATGTTTATTAAATTATGAATATAATGAAATATTTCTGTATTCTAATGGAACAAGATAATTTTAGAAAGCTTAAAGAAGGCAATTATCTTTAGAAGCATGCAATTTCCTTTATTTTTACTTAACCTTCTCTGGACGACGTTTAAATAGCTAGATCCCGAATCATCTGGAATACTCTTTTAATTTATTATTTTGAGCTCGTGCAGACCACCGAGAAAGTGTAAAATTTTCTTATATTCAATTCAAGGGCAAAGAAAGACGTAACCCTATTTATTTCTGTGTGAAAATAGTACAGACATACAGAAACAGAAAAATGTATATATTATATATACTAATAATTTATATTTTGTTTAATTATGTTTAGTACTCGTCATTTTAGTAGGAATTATCTCTTCTATTTCTTGCCAGAATCTTACGACATTTGTGTATTGCATTTAAATCCTAATGATCAAGACTGCAATATCCTAAGTTCTAACCTCAAAATGTACATGTGACAGGAGATAGACCGTCACAATTCGTAATTTAAAATAAAGTTCACATAATTATGTTTAGTTTTAAACCTTTGTTCATGATCGGTTAATGTGATTGCAGCCAAAGGTGCTTATAATAACGTCAATAGGTAATGGATATGTCGGGGACAGGAAATTAAGCACCCTTAAAGTTTATTTATAGATAGACAGATGCTTAAAAAAAAGGCATTTTTAAGATTTCATCAATTTTGCGCATGTTTTGAGGCAAAAATCTTTACCTAGATCTCGCTTAATAGTTATTATTGACATATTTGAAGATATTTCAAAATAACTCGGCAAGTACTTAAGAAATCATGGTTCTAGGGATTAGACCGTGTCAAATTGGAATTACTATCCGACGTTTCGCCTTCGATTGCACGTGGCATCTTCAGAGATCTTTACTCCACGAGATCTGAACCTGATTTCTTAATTGACCAAAGGCGTGAAAGCTTCCATTCGACAAGTACTGTGTAACAGAACAAAAAACGACAAAATAGCTTTTAATAAATTTGAGTTTATAATCCGTCTGGCTATTCCAGTATCAGCAGCTTCAGGAGACAAGAGGCTGCAATACAAAAACAATCCCAATACCAGACTCGTAAGTTCTAATAGGGAGAAACTGTCTGCCCTTTGACTTTAACGTGAGTTCGGCAGTCTATAGCAGCAGAAAATAGATTACATACCTGAAACAAAAAATGAGTTGAAGTATTATTACTTCGCACACACCTCCAATAAATTAGGAGAAAAAAGAGTATGCTTTAGTTTTAAAAAATATCAAATAAATAGTTTCTTGGGTAATATTATTTATGTATACTTGAAATGAATACATATGTACAGTGCGATCAGTTTTTCTTGATAATATTTTAACCTGCGATATCTCCTTTAGGTTTAAAGTTTGTGGCCAAAAACCAAATTGAAGTGTTGCTTAACAAGTTTTTTTTTTGATAATTCTAAAACCAATTTTACAAGATATCACCATAAGTTGTATTTTTTTTAATTGGACATCCTGTATATTATGACCCTCAAATGGGTGTCTTTTTGCACATATATATCTGGGTTGATAACTTTATCTTCATAGGCGCCCGAAAATTTTAAGAAAAACCCTGCCATTGATTGTAGTTTCTTTTTTTGAATTATTACAAAAAAAGCTTGTTAAGCAACCCTACAAGTTGTTTTCATTTCGCTAACTTTAAAACTAAAGGAGATACGGCAGGTAAAATGATTTTAAAATATGATTGTACTGTAGCGTTCATGGACTTGTAAAATCAAAAAATACATTTTTGAATAGTTCGAAAATTATATATTATTAAATTTGTGGAACTACCTCGGTTTGCTGCTATTCATGATTGTGCCTGAATCCGATTAGATGATCAATTTCTTCTTGAGGTAACTTATGTCAAGATACATGTACTTAAGACCGAAGATCATTTAATGTCTGTAAAGGATAGGGTAATTTTTTATTCTACTGCCCATCATGTCCCATACATGTTCTATGAGACGAAGGTCAGAGGATCGAGGAGGCTATGGTAAAAGATTTAGATGTGCAATTTCGAAGTAGTTTAACACTAGTATCGCTACGCGTGAATAAACGTTATTATTGAGAAATCGGATTCTGAAGAATTTTAAGATTCGTAATTCAAAAAACTACGTGCCATTCTACGTAAACTACATATTACAACTTTCACCAAGTCATGCCTAGTGGCAAAGTGGTCTTTAAAGGCTAAAAGGTCTTCGCGATCTGAAGTCATCCGTCCAGAGTCTTCAGCTCTTCGGTGTTCTTGATTCGATGCCTGAAAACAGCTAACAACACTCTTTATGGTCTTGTTTACTCTTTCACGTAGCCCTATTAAAAGTCCATGATCAAAACTGACTTAATTTAAAAAAAATCACTGGTGGTAGCGGCGTACCGAAAGGGCATGCAGGACTCTCGGCGCGGGAGGGCCCCGGGTATTAGGGAGCCCTCAAGTTAAACAGAATATTAAAATAATTTTTTTTTAAGTAAAAAAAATTACTAATTTCGCAATTTTTGCAAGCATGAACATGAAACATTTGGAAGTGACAGTATTTAATGCGTATTTAGTATTAGGGAGTAAGTCACCTAGATACAAGATTTACTGCGTTTAAAACAGTTTATTCCACATTTTCAATTCTAAATCTTCAGGTATTGGTTAAATTAAATGACTCAGAAATTTTGGAAAAAGCTCAGTTATTAATGGAGAAATATTCAAATGATTTAACTTCTCAACTGTGCTAATTCAGATAAAGTCATTATTGTATAACATCATTAAAAACCTTAATACAACTCATGAATTCGCAAACTATATTTTCGAAAAAAATGAATTATCGTTAAGTAGTATACCAAAACTGTCTTCTGCATTCCAATCATTTCTTGTCCTTTCTGTAACTTCAGCTCAATCGGAAAGATCATTTTCAAAGTTGAAATTAATTAAAAGTTTCCTTAGGTCAACCATGACTCTAAGTCGTCTTAGTTCTCTAGCTCTTATCTATAGAGCACGAAAAGGCTGGAGAAGTAAATACTGACGAACTGGTTGATAAATATTTATCTAGTCGATACAAAAAAGTCTAGTCTATCGCCAAAGAAAACGATTCTTGTACTCTTTGTTTTTTATTATTTTTTGGTTTTGCTTGAATCAGGGAATAGTTAATATGTTTTAATATCTATTTTTTTTTTGTGTTTATTAGTTTACCTCTACCTGTTAATCTCAAAATGTATATCGTTCGTTCCTTTTTTTATTCCTTTTTTTTATTAGAGTTATTTTTTATTTTGTTAATAAATTTATGACATTTTTTGTTTACTTATTGTTTTGGAGAAATTATACAGAGAGCCCCCAAAAATGTCTTACGGGGGGAAGCCAAAAAATTCGACACTCCAGTGCCGGTGGTTTTGTTCTTAGGACCAGGTGGTAAAAGTCTGTTGGTAGATATTCATAGACGAAAAGTTTAATAAAAATGTGCACGGAAAAACTACTTTCCTCTACTAATCTCAAAATCTAATTATTTCTTATATTAGCTGAGACAAACCCTCTGCAAAATATTTTTAAAATAAATTCATAAATACTGGGTGTTACTTTGAAAACACAGAAGCCGATTTTTAAAAAAATAGTGTGAAGTAAGGCCATAGAATTGGAAGGATCTTTGGAGTAGATACTTGACAAATTTTAATGATAAGTATTTTAAAAAAATAATTTGAAAGATACAGACTGATGAAATTGTAAATATAACTGGAACAGGTACTGAAAATTATTATTCCTTGTAAACTCCATCCGAGTAAGAAACTTTGTGTCGAAACATTGTGATGCTATACCTAATATAATGTAATACTGCAGTGAAAATTAAAATGAAGAGGTTATATCGGTGAACTCATATAAATCTATTAAGAAATCATGGTTCTTGGGATTAGACCATGTCAAATTGGAATTACTATCCGACGTTTCGCCTTCGAATGCACGAGGCATCTTCAGGGATCTTTACTCCACGAGATCTGAACACTGAATGAGCTCGAAGAGATTCAGGCGTGCTTTTATACCCGACTTGTGCTCGCCGAACCGTGACCCTGTGTTAAGATCGGTTTCCACATGTGATGTAGATCGTAACCCGTATCTCTATTGAAATTTTTTGTATGTTTAAATATTTCAATAGATTCTCTAACTTTTCGTTTATAAAAACCTGGAACCGATGCTAGAACCTTGGTTTCCTTTATATTTATGAAATGGCCAGTGTTATGCTGGTGTTCAGCCACAGAAGATTGAACAATTTGTTTCTTTTTAATATATCGTTCATGTTCTTTAAGTCTAGTTGATATTGAGCGTCCTGTTTCTCCCACATACAGTTCTCCACAGGAGCAAGGAATTTTATATACTCCTTCTATTTGGAAAGGTACAAGATCTTTCGGGGATCGCAAGCATTGTCCAATCTTCTTATGTGTATTGAAGATTGTACGTATGTTGGTCCTATTTTATCTGTAGTGCCATGTATGTAGGAAAGAACAACACTACCTAATGGTGGCTCTTTATCATTCTCCTTTGGCGGAGTTGGTTTACTATGTCTTTTAATTGAACGCGTAATATCTTCAGTGCAATAGCCATTCCCTCTGAGAGCTTCGGTCAGTTTCGATGTTTCCGATGTTAAAGAATCTTGATCAGAAATCGAAATAGCTCTGAATACTAGTGAGTTAACCGATTTCGTTTGTGCTGGATGGTGATGAGAATTTGCGTTTAAGTATCTATTTGTATGTGTCGGTTTTCTATACACAGAATGTCCTAATGTACCATTTTCCTTCTTTTGAACTTTGAAATATGAAGAGATTATCCTGTCCATGAGGCCAAACAACAAAAGTATCATCTACATATCTAAACCAGTTCTTCGGTTTTAGTGGAGCAGATGTTAGAGCAATATCCTCAAAGGCTTCCATAAAGATATTCGCTACCACAGGTGATCGAGGAGATCCCATAGCTGCCCCTGAAGTTTGCTCATAAAAAGTTCCTCGAAAAATGAAATAAGTAGATGTAAGACAAGCTTCCACTAGGTCTATTAAGTTCTTATCAAGATTATTGTTATCCAATATGTCTGATATAATGGAAATTGAGTCGAAACTGACCAAAATATCTTCGGGATCCAACTGGATTGTCTTGAGTTGTTCCACAAAATGTGCAGAGTTTTTAATAAAAGAATCTGTTTTTTCAGTAAATGGATTAAGAAAATTTTAAAGATATTTACCTAGTTTGTATGTGGGCCAGTCTATTGCACTGACGATCGGTCGAAGTCGAATCTGTTTTTCCAGCAAATGGATTAAGAAAATTTGAAAGATATTTACCTAGTTTGTATGTGATGTATTGATCAAGTTGGTAATGCGTCTTTCTGTTCTACTTGTGGGGTCTGCCTGCATAACCTATAGGTGTTTTTGTACAAAATTTGAGTAACCTTTTCCACATATTCTGTTCTGTCATTGACGACTGTGGCGTTGCCTTTATCTGCTGGAAGTACCAGAATGTTTGCGTCTTCGTTTAAGGTCTTCATTGCTGTTTTTTCGACTGCGGAGAGGTTCGACTTCGGTGGTTTTGAGTTTTTAATGATCTTCGCTGTCTCATATCTCTTCTGATTACTGCTTCAACAGAAGATACTATGTCTTCTACGGGAATGCTACTCGGTGCTATTGCGAAGTTTTGGCCCTTGGAAAGGACGGAAAGTTCTGCTTCGGATGAGGGCTTCGATGACAGGTTGACGCAAAGACGCATTACCAACTTGATCAACACATCCAGTCTACCACCAGCGGAGAAAAAATTATTAAAACCAAGCAGCTCCAAGACTCCCAGGTTCTACGGTCTTCCGAAGATACACAAGGACAACGTACCACTTCGACCGATCGTCAGAGCAATAGACTCGCCCACATACAAACTAGGTAAATATCTTTCAAATTTTCTTAATCCACTTACTGGAAAAACAGATACTTTTATTAAAAGCTCTGCACATTTCGTAAAAAAACTTAAGACAATCCAGTTGGATCACGAAGATATTTTGGTCAGTTTCGATGTAGATTCACTTTACCCAGAGGTTCCTGTCCACGACTCAATTTCCATTATATCAGACATACTGGATAACAATAATCTTGATAAGAACTTAATAGACCTAGTGGAAGCTTGTCTTACATCTACTTATTTCATTTTTCAAGGAACTTTTTATGAACAAACTTCAGAGGCAGCTATGGGATCTCCTCTATCACCTGTGGTAGCGAATATCTTTATGGAAGCCTTTGAGGATATTGCTCTAACATCCGCTCCACTAAAACCGAAGCACTGGTTTAGATATGTAGATCATAATTTTGTTGTTTGGCCTCATGGACAGGATAATCTCGTCATATTTCTGACCACCTTAATCAGAAACATCATAATATCAAATTCACGATGGAAATTGAATCTAATGGAACTATTCCCTTTCTAGATATATGTGTTCAAACGAAGGAAAATGATACATTAGGACATTCTGTGTATAGAAAACCGACGCATACAAATAGATACTTAAACGCAAATTCTCATCACCATCCAGCACAAAAGAAATCGGTTATTAACTCACTAGTATTCAGAGCTATTTCGATTTCTGATCAAAATTCTTTAACATCGGAAACATCGAAACTGACCGAAGCTCTCAGAGAGAATGGCTATTGCACTGAAGATATTACGCGTTCAATTAAAAGACGTAGTAAACCAATTCCGCCAAAGGAGAATGATAAAGAGCCACCATTAGGTAGTGTTGTTCTTCCCTGCATACATGGCACTACAGACAAAATAGGACGTTTACTTCGGCGGTGCAACATACGTACAATCTTCAATACACATAAGAAGATTGGACAATGCTTGCGTTCCCCGAAAGATCTTGTACCTTTCCAAACAGAAGGAGTATATAAAATTCCTTGCTCCTGTGGAGAAGTGTACATGGGAGAAACAGGACGCTCAATATCAACTAGACTTAAAGAACATGAACGATGTATTAAAAAGAAACAAAT
The DNA here is from genome assembly GCA_030620095.1 of Kuschelorhynchus macadamiae. Taxonomy (NCBI): domain Eukaryota; kingdom Metazoa; phylum Arthropoda; class Insecta; order Coleoptera; family Curculionidae; genus Kuschelorhynchus; species Kuschelorhynchus macadamiae. The sequence goes on from JAUTXW010003327.1 coordinate 478,313, forward strand.
TGTTCAATCTGCTGTGGCTGAACACCAACATAACACTGGCCATTTTATAAATGTAAAGGAAACCATCAAAATGTGCAGAGTTTTTAATAAAAGAATCTGTTTTTCCAATAAATGGATTAAGAAAATTTGAAAGATATTTACCTAGTTTGTATGTGGGCCAGTCTATTGCACTGACGATCGGTCGAAGTCGAAACTGTTTTTCCAGTAAATGGATTAAAAAAAATTGAAAGATATTTACCTAGTTTGTATGTGGGCGAGTCTATTGCACTGACGATCGGTCGAAGTGGTACGTTGTCCTTGTGTATCTTCGGAAGACCGTAGAACCTGGGAGTCTTGGAGCTGCTTGGTTTTAATGATTTTTTTTCCGCTGGTGGTAGACTGCATGTGTTGATCAAGTTGGTAATGCGTCTTTCTATTCTACTTGTGGGGTCTGCCTGCATAACCTTATAGGTGTTTTTGTCCAAAAGTTGAGTAACCTTTTCCACATATTCTATTCTGTTCATGACGACTGTGGCGTTGCCTTTATCTGCTGGAAGTACCAGAATGTTTGCGTCTTCGTTTAAGGTCTTCATTGCTGTTTTTTCGAATGCGGAGAGGTTCGACTTCGGTGGTTTTGAGTTTTTAATGATCTTCGCTGTCTCATATCTCTTCTGATTATTGCTTCAACAGAAGATACTATGTCTTCTACTGGAATGCTACTCGGTGCTTTTGCGAAGTTTTGGCCCTTCGAAAGGACGGAAGGTTCTAGCATCGGTTCCATGTTTTTATAAACGAAAAGTTAGAGAATCTATTGAAATATTTAAACATACAAAAAATTTCAATAGAGATACGGGTTACGGTCTACATCACACGTGGAAACCGATCTTAACACAGGGTCACGGTTCGGCGAGCACAAGTCGGGTATAAAAGCCCGCCTGAATATCTTCGAGCTCATTCAGTGTTCAGATCTCGTGGAGTAAAGATCCCTGAAGATGCCTCGTGCAATCGAAGGCAAACGTTGGATAGTGATTCCAATTTGACACGGTCTAATCCCAAGAACCATGATTTCCTAATTGACCAAAGCCTTGAAAGCTTCCGTTCATATAAATCTGTACATATTATTTTAATTAAAGAAACCAGTTTTAAATAATACATTTAAGGAGAAGTACTAAACTTAATTTTTTTATATGTTATATGTTTTATTTAATTTTTAAATATTTAAAATTAAACTATTGCGTGGAGCTGCTAACTGCCCGATCAATTAAATTGCCTTTTAACTCTACTTTAAGTCACGAGCCTCCGCTCATGTGACAGTTCAAAGAAATTAAACGGACCATATGTTTTACTAAGTGCAGTATTAAATCAATTGAATGTTATTCGCGTCTTGGCATCACATATAACGTAAATTAGCTATGCGTTAACTTATAATTAAAATTATCCTGCAATGTGTGAAAAATAAACTTTAATTAGATTAAACCTTTTGGTTGACAGTTGATATAGTACCAGTTATTGCCTGTACTTAATTGAACTTGATTATCAAATGTGAAAATCGAATATACATTAAAAAGCATAGCAGAAGATGCCTTGTGCAATCGAAGGCGAAATGTCGAAAGTCATTTTGACACAGTCTAATCCCAAGAACCATGATTTTGAAACAAAAACAAAACAATCCGCTCTAGAATAAATCATAACCGCGAAATTTAAAATAAGAATTTCAAAACAATTTAAGAGACAAGGTATTTTTATGGAAAAAATCATAAAGTTAAATATAATATAGGTATCAAAACGCGGATTTTAAGTTAATTTGCACAAAACATTGTTGTATGTATAGAGAGTAGACTAGAGATACTAAACTAGTCGAAATGGTGTAAAGAACTTATCAATAGCCCCGATTTAATTCCTTGTGTGGGGTGATTTATATAAAATATAGTACATGGAAATGGAATGCAGGTGAACTAGGGAAGCATTGCAATGTTCTATTTTTGAATTTCTCGAAAATGATCCTGTATTAAAAGAGAATCAAAGCATTGTCACGGCGTTCCATTCCTTATAGTAGCAGTCGAACTAGAGAAACAATGTCCTGACTAAGAAAATTATGTTGCTACAATAGCAAATGTATTCTACACCCCCCATTCCAGATTACTTAATTAAACTCCAACACACTACGAACTAGAGCAAAGTAAAGTGTCTTTACTGTCTGTGTATCAGATACATGTTCACATATACGCTTTACAAAAACATACCATCGGGAAAACGTGGATGGCTATATTATCTAGGTATATGTTTGGTAAATGTTATCTTAGCATTAGATAAAACTCCCAAATCATTAACTATCTCAACAGATTCTAACACCCTATTTTCTATTGAGTTATCAATCAATATTAGTACTGGCATCTAAAAAAAACATGTTTACACATGCTAATATTTAGATTGATATAATTTTTCTTACACCACAACAAAATACTGTTTAAGTACAGGGTGGTCCACTTAAGATGCTCCTATACTTTATCTCAATAAATAAGACACTGAGAAAAAAAAGTTAAATACAAAAAGTATTTGACCCTAAGTATATTTTTTATTTATAATATTTTTATGTATACAGGGTGTTCCAATGTGCTAGCACAGTAACCAAATTTTTTCTTTTTAATGAAATGGTACGAATATTTTTAGAAATTCTAATTCTACGCTTGATTTTGAGTACTTTTTGTCATCATAACATACGAAATTTTGAGTAGTTTTTGAGAAAAATTAACTTTTCTAATTTTTTTCGGAAAAACAGGTTTTTGGAAAAATGTGATTTTTTCACACCTGAAGACTAAAATTGTGAATTTTGGTTATGGATCCATGGGAGTGGTTAATATTTAATACTCTGACCTATCAAGAGCGAAAATCCATTATACAGGATGGTCACAAATGACCATCAAAAAAAATGTTTTTATAACTAAAAAAAAATTAATTTTTTTAAATGGAACACCCGGTATTTAACACTTTTATTGTGTTTAGGATTTAATTCTGCATCATTCCATATATATATAGTTTATATTCCAAAAATTATTAGTTTAAAAGTTATGACCAATTTTCTGTAATAATTCGGGTATTTTTGTTAAAAATCTAACTAAACCTAAATAATATCGTATTCTAAGTTTTTTTTTTAACATTATAATTAAACTTAACATTACATCAACAAGTAATGCAAGACAGAAAGTAACTAATTACTTATTACAAAACATTTTCGACATAACCCCCGTCTTTGGCAATACAACTAGTATAATATTACGGTTACGGTTTTAATTTTCGCAATAATAGCATTTCTAAGCGCGTCTTAATTTTACCAGATATACATGGAAAAACAAAACTAGTAAAATTGTTGCCTGGACACCAATAAATACACAGTTTTTATTTGACATTTAGTTGCCTCTAACTCTTTTTAAGGGAAAAATGGCTTTACACAGTGTCCAAGAGCGTTTAAATCTTCATGAATGTTACATAAGAAATAATAAGAGTCAATCATTAGCCCTGCGGGAGTATCGGTTGTTGTATCCTGCAAGACGGGTACCCACGAAAAATATTTTTTCACGAATTGTTCGAGAGTGGTAATCAATAAACAAAAACGACGCCCAAAAATTGTCCTAACAGAACAAAAGCAATTAGAAATTCTCCTGTATTTTGAAGAAAACAACGAAAATTCGCAAAGAGATGCATCCCGAGATCTACCGGGAATTAGTAAGACTAGTGTTCAAAGGACTTTAACTGATAATAACTACCATCCGTTCAAATTTTTACCAGTTCAGGAATTATCCCAACAGGACTTTCAAACAAGGCTTTTTTATTGTTCTCTCATGATGGACCACCATTTTGAAACTGACATTTTTAAAAATATTTTATTTACCGATGAGGCAATTTTCAATACGGCCGGCATGTTCAACCGAAAAAATACTCATTGCTGGTGTAACTCAAATGAACATCGTGTAAAAGAAATGAAAAACAACAGGGTCGGAGAAGTGTTTATGTGTGGTATGGTATTATCCGTGATCGAATAATAGGTCCAGTATTTTATGACTTTGTTCTGAATGGTGAGAGGTATTTAAATTTGTTGGAGAACGAAATGTTTCCGTTAATTGACAATCTGCCGAACGATATTAAAGAAGGGCTTGTTTATAAACAAGATAGTGCTCCCTATCACACTGTAGTGCCTGTTAGAAATTGTTTGAATCAACGGTTTCTATTTTGGATTGGTCGGTACGGGACCATAGATTGGCCAGCGAGGAACCCCGACTTTTTTTATTGGGCATCCTAAAAAACGAAGTGTATAAAAATAGGTGTAATACTGTCCAAGATTTAAAAAGGAGAATTAGGCAAGAGGTAGAAAGACTTAATGCAACAGACGCGGTTAGAAATGCTATTGCGAGAATTGAAACCGCGTATACTACTTGTATTGCCAAAGACGGGGGTTATGTAGAAAATGTTTTGTAATAAGGAATTAGTTACTTTCTTTTTTGCATTACTTGTTGATTTAGTGTTAGATTTAATTATAATAATATAATAAATAAAAAAAACTTAGAATAGGATATTATTTAGGTTTAGTTATAGAAAATTGGTCATAACTTCTAAGCTACTAATTTTTGGAATATAAACTATACATATGGAATGATGTGGAATTAAATCTTAAACACAATAAAAGTGCTAAATACAGGGTGTTCCATTTAAAAAAATTAAGTTTTTTTAGTTACAAAAACATTTTTTTGATGGTCATTTGTGACCACCCAATATAATGGATTTTTATCTCTTGATAGGTCAGAGTATTAAATATTAACCACTCCCATGGATCCATAACCAAAATTCACAATTTTAGTCTTCAGGTGTGAAAAAATCCCATTTTTCCAAAAACCTGTTTTTCCGAAAAAAAAATATAAAAGTTAATTTTTCTCAAAAACTACTCAAAATTTCGTATGCTATGATGACAAAAAATACTCAAAATCAAGCGTAGAATTAGAATTTCTAAAAATATTCATACCATTTCATTAAAAAGAAAAAAGTTGGTTATTGTCCTGGCACAATGGAACACCCTGTAAAACATAAAAATGTTATAAATAAAAAATATACTTAGGGTCAAATACTTTTTGTATTTAACTTTTTTTTCTCATTGTCTTATTTATTGAGATAAAGTATAGCAGCATTTTAAGTGGACCACAAACAACTAATAAATAAATGAAATTCCTGTGGTACCCCCGAGGTTGGGTACTCTAATCTCATTACTTGACATCACACGGCCTAGCCTTACACGCTGAATATGACTACAAATAAAATGAAATAAGAAGAGAACACGATCATGAACACCGAAAAACTCATTTTGTGAAAGAAAACTATCATTTGTACTTTTTTCCTGCGACCACTTGTTTTCGAATAAATTTTGAATCATGGTACGAAGAAGGCTCAACTTTTATTGACATACTAAAAAAATCAATCGTAAAAAACTTTTTGTTTGTTTGCGGGTAAACTGCTGAAAATGGACCATAATACATGATTGCTCTAGCAAGTAGCAATTCTCCTTAATTTATCTCTTGGATGCACAGGTATTTATATAGAGTGTGACATATTTTGTTACATTTCAATATCGTCCTATTCTAGCGTATTTCTAGTATAATTCAAAGTTTTTAAATAGTCGCAAAGAAGCAAATCCTATGGATTTTTAATAATATTTTTTACATTTCACTAGGGTGCCATTTTGTTTCGCCATATTGGATTTTTACCAAAATGTTACCAGGTCATCCCCATATGACCCTTAATTTTTGACCAAAATTTGAAGTCAATCGGGTAAGTAGTTTTTTAGCTATGTCGCGAACAGATCTGTAAAAATCTCGGAGTGTGATTTTTTCACGATTACAATACTTCCCTTTTACGAAGGAAGTAATTCGGGAGATAATTTTCGTAAATGATTAACTTGGCGAAAAAATTCCAAACCTAACGAAGACCATTAACAAACAGTAAAGTATAAACGATTGTTAAAAATCTCTTGTAGGTGGCCACCATCCCACCAAATTCAAATAGAGAACCGCGAAATGTTTTGAGTAAAAATAATAGATTTTTATCAGCTTTATTGAATTTTTTTCAAACAATTATTCTAGGAATATGCTGTTAAATTTAATGTACTTCATTAAGAACCATATATGTTAATGTTCTTATTATTGTTTAATAAGAATCAGGGTTTAATCCTCAACCGGTTTATAAATGTTTAGTGCATTGAATCTGGCAGATTGGCCTTGACATTGCCATTAACATTGAATCCCGGTAGTGAGGACTGTGGACTTATGTCTGCGTCTGAATTTTATTATCATTTTTCGGTATAGCATTCGCAGTTTTGTTAAACATTGTTTAACTAGTAAAAATAAACGGATAAGTTTACTGAAATGTAAATATATCATATATTTAAATAAATTTTATTGTTTTTAAGTAATAGCACGGATGAATATTTCGTGTTGCTTTAAACTGCTGTTTAACTGAGAACAATAAATACATATTTTGAGTTTTATTTTTAGTTATTTAGCTTGTGCCTTATATAATTGCTAACAGGACAGGATTATAACTTATATATTGACCCACATACCCCTACAGAATGATTTAATAAGGCTCCCGAAACGGCATAACTCAAAAACATTGTGAAAAGCGTGGAAAATGCGGACGTAATTTTCAATTATAATAATTCAATAATTATTATTAATTGCTTTATCAATCTCTTACCTAGCTTGGGCATGATAAGAAAATGGACGATACTGAATTGTTCAGCAGAACTATATAGGTGCAGACAAAACATAACCATTACTGGACCACACACAAAATCACCGGCTACATTTTAATGTTTCTGACGAATTCGAGATGATATAGGATAACGCTATGATTCTCAAGTCTACTGGAGAACGTCACGGCGTTGGTCAATCATGGTTCTTGGGATAAAACCGTGCCAAATTGAAATTATTATCCGACATTTCGCGTTCCACTGAACGAGTCGTCTTCAGGATCTGTACTCCACGATAATGAGCTCGGAGATATTCGGGTTTTATATCCGACTTGTGCTAGCAGAACCGTGATTCCGTGTTAAGGTAAGAAAAGGAGAAATTTTGTATGTATGTTTAAAAAATTCTATAGATTCTCTAATTTTTCGTTTATAAAATCGTGGAACCAACGTTAGAATCTTGCTTTCTTTTACATTTATAATATGTCTAATAGTAAGTTGGTGTTCTGGTACAGAAGACTGAACTGTTGGTTTCTTTTTAATGTATCGTTCATGTTCCTAGAGCTTCCTTTTTCTAATGTTAAAGAATCTTGATCACACTTTCAGAAGGCTCTTAATACTGATAAGTTAACAACCGATTGTTTCGTGCTGAATGACGGTGGGAATTTGATATTACGCGTTCAATTAAAAGATAAAGTAATACAACTCCGCGAGAGGAGAATGACAATAAAGTCACTGTTAGCACTGGCACTGCAGAAAAAATAGGTCTATTGCTTCGGCGGTCGAACATATGTACGTAAGATCCTCAATCAGGGCCTATTTTTCCAATAAGCCAAGTAGGTCCGGGACTAGGGTCTCATAATCAGATGGGCCCCACGCTCGGCGTTGCTGTGCAGACCGTGATTTTTCAAACAACAATACATCTGAGGTCATGTGCAAATGTAAAACATTTTCCACAGCTTTCTACCTTAATTACCTATTTAGACCAAAAATTAATGTTGTTTTTATTTAGATTACCTTTGGTCAATGAAGCAGAACTATTTTTTAAAGCGGGCGTTAGGATAATTAAGAAGGAGGCCATTTTTTCATATTGTAGATATTTTTGTATAGTCAAAGTTAAACAAAAATTCAAAAAAATATTTTTTGCCGATATCTGACAAAATGTATTAGATAAAGAAATTATGTACATGAAGACCGTAATAGATCTTTGGTCAGGACTTCAGAAAAAATATGATTTTTTTTTGTATATATGATAAATCGATTGTAATCTATAGTTGATTTTCTACCACTGTCATTTTCTACCAAATTAAAAATCTGATAATTGTGAACGCGTCCGGATTATAAATTTGTAATAATGCTATAGATAATAAAACGTTCTCTACATGGTCCGTTCTTTTTTAACTTAGAAGTTGATTTATTCTTTACACGTGCACAAAAGATGATTCTCAGTATAATAACAGGAATGATTGATTTTGTATGTAAAATACCCGGAATAAATAACCTAAGAAAAAAAGCGATTTAAGTAAATTAATTCGATCTTGGCAGTAATAAGAGATTTTCTCAAAATAATGAAAGAACTCTAACAACATAAAAAACGTTTTAAAAACTTGATATTTGAGGCTTTCTAATGATACTAAATGTGAAGCGATGTTATAATTTGCACGATTTAGATTTGCTGTTGATCATGAGATTTCAAAAACCCAGGATATTCCTAAAAAACAAGCAATGATTGACTAGATAAACAAAGCGAAGTTTTTAATGTAATAATATTGTTCCAGGTCGTTAAGAAAGATAATACCCTACTGACTTTTTTTCTCGTTGACGGTGGTTGGTTGATTTTACGGTCACTAATGGCCTGGCGCCAACTGTCGGACTCCCGCAGATTACCGGCCAAAACGTGGCATTGAACTGAAATGGATCAACCTTCCCAGCACAAAACTCTGAACAAATTTGCTGAGATCCAGAGGAACGAAGGTCTTTTGCGGTCCAGTGCCTCACAGTAGCAAACAATATATGTAACTGTCTCATTTTCCCTACCGCAAAACCTGCATGCTAGGTAACCAGCGTGTACCCCTAACTTACTACGTGGATTTTGACAGCTATGTGTCCTGTAAGGATCCCTGTAATTGTCCTTAACTAATGACAATCCCTCACCCATTTGTTTACCTACCCAGCCTCGTACTGTACACTTAGATAGTCCAAGGGCAAGCTCTGGTCCGATAAAACGTCTTAACGTGAGAAATTCATACCTCTCCTCGGTCGCTCTCCATCTGACTAAATGATTAAACCATCCTTATAAATAATTAAAAAACGATTAAACCATAAATAAAATATTATGCAAAAAAATGTCAATGGTAGAAAATTAACTATACATTGCAGGACATCCTTACCTTCATTATTTATATTTACATAATTGCTCTTTCTATCTACAATGTTTTGAGAGATATTGTAAAAAAAAAATTCTAAATTTTTTTTACTTGCTGTTGGCTAGCCCAAAAGAACTCTCAAAGAGTTGGAGCTAATTGGCCTGCTTCCTAATTCTTAAGAGTGGTTAACCCGTAATTACAGACGTGGCGTCAATGGATCATTGTCACTTTGGTATCGTCGATCGAACGAATAGACGTGTTTATGCTTTTCTAACACTTTTAATATTTTTTAAATTGATTTGATTCACAAAATGGAATCACAGAAATAACTACTCCGGTATTGCTAATACCACGACCGGCGTTGAATTACACTGTTAAATCGCGATCTTCGTTTACTGAAATGGATCATTGCGCCTGCAGCATTGCAGAACATATTCCAGAGAGGGATCAGGGTATCCTTTTTGTGACGTTGGTGTAACGTGAAACAAAAATACAAAAATTTGTATTACTTGAAAAAAAACTTACTGAGGAAGGGGGAGCTAGGGCCTACCATAAATAAAAATTGGTCTGTCGTCAATACACATAAGAAGACAATGCTTGCGATCCGCTAAAGACTTTATCCCTTTTGAAACAGATGGAGTATATAAAATTCCTTGCACGGAAGGAATAGCGTATGTGGGAAAAACAGCGCGCTCAATACGCTGTACCTAGAAAGCATGAACGATTCATTTAAAAAGACACATTGTTCAATCTGCTACACAGAGATGAACCGAAGAAAAAATTATAATAGAGGGAGTAATGCAATTTGGTTAACAGGTTAAAATATAAAGTTTACAATTTACATATTAAAACTAATGACATGCAAAAAAGAAAAGAAAAAGGTTCTTGCTCTTTTCTTAAGGCAAGGAAATTTTTGGGAGAAGCGTTCCCTCCTATATAACCGTTCTTGTCTGTAAACCAAAAATTAGAGAATCTATTGATATTTTTCCTTTTTTTTTATCTTAACACGGGGTCACGGTACTGTAACTTCAAGTCAGGTAAAAAATTCAGTGTTCAGATCTAGGAGTAAAGGCCCCTGAAGATGCTTTGCGCAATAGAAAGCGATACGGCAAGCTACTGCAAACATAAGAAAGAGTAGGAAGAGTTTGAATATACCTAGATATCATTGAACAGCAGATGCAGACGTTTTAATTCGCGTTGTCACCTTAGTTTTTTCTTGGGTACGAATCGGTATGTGTGTTTATTGTTCTTGTTTTTTTCTGTACCAGCCATACGGTTGTTAAGCCAACAACACCGAAATAACAAGGACCGGGTACTGTGACATCAGAGCCGCATGACGTAAACCCAGTGAGGTTATTCGTTGCGCTTTTTTACGAATAATATAGTGACAATGCCGTATTTCTGTTGTGTGCCGGGATGTTGGAGTAATTATAAATAAATAATAAATGGGTTGCGGCTATTCACAGAGAAAATTTTATCCCATCCAAATCCAGCAGGGTCTATGAGTTACAGTTTGCCAACGAATATATAATAAATTGTTCTACAGCAACGGATTCAAAACCGGCGGTACTATAACCATAAGTCTGAACATTCCTAGATTAAAACAAGATTCCATACCTACACAATTCCAAAATTGTCCTTTCTATTTATCTACAACTGTAAAATTGCACAAAAGTCGTACTGAAAAATTGCAGGGGAATGGAAAATCGAAATTTTGCAAAAGCAATTAAAGACAGCCAAATTGAGTTTGGGACTTTTCAAAAAGAAATTTCCTATATAAGTTTTAAAGAATTTCTTGTTGTTTTTCACTCGTTTCAGTTATCCGACTACTGGCTTAAAATTAGTGATCTGCACAAAGTTACATTGTTTAAATTAGAATATTCTCCAAGGCCTGTAATTACATATTCTGTAGTTTTAAATTCTGATTTACAGATTGATACTTTTTGTATGGCGGCAAAATACAAATACTCCAAAATGACATTAGATCTAATCGGGAACCTAATTAAAAGACACCTTTTATCTCTAATAATATAAATGAAGTCAAAGATATGTTATTTAAAATAGACAAAAAATTTCGAAGCTCTGAAACTGGAAAAAGCGATAAAAAGAAAAGTGTTTTAAACCACATTTCGAACTTATTAGATTGTTTAGTGTCTAACATGTCAGAAGACCTCGGAGAAGGCGGTTTTAAAAATAAATTTGCTTTAACTTTTATATCTAAGCAACTAAAATTACATACAGTGAACAAAGCAAGATATCGTTATACAAACAATACTATGATTTCAGCTTCAATTATTTAAACAATAAGTCCGCATGCTTACAAAATCCCTCTGTATTTCTTTGTTGACTGACCCTACACTGGAAGAAAAAATATGTCACTTGGCTACGCAAAAAAACCTGCAGTTCACGACTGGTCCCCCTTTTTAAACCAAAAATACTTCAAAGGTGTTAAAAATATACCTCTTTTTAAATGCTAAAACGACGCGAAACTTATGGCAATGGCCGCAACCTGCATGCGATGATGTCACACGCAAATGCCTGATCGTTGTTATTTCGGTGTTGTTGGTTAAGCGTTTATATTTTTTTATAATTCAAAGAAAACGTAGGCAGTAAGCCAAGCTACTTTGTCCCGCATTAAAAAAATGGAGTTCAATCAGATGAAAACTATTCAAGCAATATGTCAGTTCAGAAAAAAATAACGAAATACAGAACTAAAATTTCTGGTTTTGTGAAGAACAAAATTATGGATACAACTATATAATAGGAATACGTTACAATGACCAGTTTACACAAGAAGTTAAATGAAGATCTCAGCGGTGTTTTTAATTATCACCTTTCTTCTCTGCAAAACTGGTGGCGTAGCATAGAATACAGATGGAAGAAAACTAGTAACCGAAAATATTCAATAGAATTACCCGACATTGAAATGAAGAGAATGAAATTTGTGGTGAATATACAAGAAATATCCAATCGCAAGAACCTTATATTCCAGTATTTTTAGATGAAACCGAGGGTAATTTTAGATTTTTAGAAAGAAATGTATGGAAGTTTCTTTTTCAGGTCACCGTTGTACCGTCATTTACGCTTGCAACGAGAATGGATTTATTAAAAATGCAAGCTTGGTATTTCGAAGTGGGACTAAAGGAAGAGACTATTAAGACAACAAAAAATTGACCTAAATGAATTCCAAATTTACCTCCAAAATCTTTAATTATTACGGATAATACAAGTATCACTCTGGCCTTTCGGAGGAAATTCCCAATAAGTCTTGGCCAAAATATAAACTAATTTAAGAAAAGGCGATGAGGGACGAAATTTAGACGTTGGTTCTTTCTAAAGGAATCCTGAAAAAAAAATATCATAACAAAATTTTACGACTTCCATTATACCGTTGGTAGAAATATGTTGCTCACGTGAATCATTAGAAATGCCTGGGATATAAAAAATGTTTGGTATGCATCCGACACACAGCCACTAATTATTTCTTTAAATGATTCTGGCGATTCTGAAACGAATTGTGTATATCTCTGACGATGAAAATAGCTTATAATTGTTTATAAAAATTATAGTTTATTTCTCTCAAATTGAGAAGCTAACTGCTTTTATTTTCCAATAATCATCTGATCTGCCATTTTTTTTAATTCGATACAAAGTAGTTTGGCCAGTGGCGGCTCTTTCATAGGATCATTTGGTCAATGACTCCCCAAATTTCAGAAAAATAATTATTCGTGTGACCGTCCCTCCTAATAGTTGTAATAAAACGCGAACGTTGGGAAAAATTAAATACGCTACACTATTAGCCGCGCGCAGCGGTTCGAATGGTCTCGTTGCGTTCCTTAGGCATAATAAAATACGCTATACTAAGCTAGGCTAGCAGTCCGAATTGCCCTGATTGCCTTAAAGCTTGACGAAAGCACCCGAAGATTTCACAGTTACCCAGCGGCAGCCGAACGTGATAGCAACTGGAATATGAAATCGCGATTTGGGTCATCAGCCGGTCTGTTCTCGTAATTCGATCGATCGATCGCGGCATCACGTCGGCATGCGAAAGTGCAATTGTTCAGAGGTCGCGCGGTCGATATTCTAACTCGATATTGTTTCGGACGTTTTTAATCCATGAAAATTGATTTATATACTGTTTCTTGTAATATATATTTTTTTATTTTTATGATCTATGTGTGAGTTGAGTTGATACGTTATATTTTGGCTGGCATTGTCCATGAACGATTTGTTAAAGTTTTAAATCCTTTAGGGACCACAGCTTCACACCTTACAGGCGTAATTCTTCATGAATTAGAAAATCTAAGCATTAATAATACCCCCGATAAAATTAATTTGGCAAAGTTACGATGGGGCGTCCACTATGCGTGGAAAATTAGGAGGCGTACAAAAAAAATTAAAGAGCATAATCCTGCCGCTAATTTTATAAATTAATACCCCCGATAAAATTAATTTAACAAAGTTACGATGGGGCGTCCACTATGCGTGGAAAATTAGGAGGCGTACAAAAAAAATTAAAGAGCATAATCCTGCCGCTAATTTTATAAATTGTTTTGCCTACCAATTCAATTTAATATTACAGAAAGCAGCAGGTCAAGATAAAAATGTAAACGTTTTCTTTGCAAATTTACACGGTTTCTCAACATTCTTTAGTCGATCTCCAAAGCGCACAGCAGTTCTTGATGAGTTAATTAAAGTTCGCTTACCTAAAGCTGCTCCCACGAGGTGGTACTTCAATGTACGTTGTGTAGAAACTGTGTTTGTTTATCAGGCAGACATTTTATTATGTTTAGAAAAAATAATTGAAATGGAAGAAGATGCCAATACAATTAACAAAGCCTTTGGTTTAAAATGCTTTTTACAAAATGTAAATTTTTTATTTTGGTTGAACTTCTTCCATCTTATAATGCCCGATTGTGAAATACTTTTAATGACCTTCAGAAACGAGTTATCGATGTTTTATCAGTAAAAAAAATATATAGACTCCTTTAAACGTTCCATCCAAGCAGTTCGCGATAAGATTCTAAACGACCTATCTTCAGAAATGCCTTCAATTTCATCATCATCATACTAGCATTAGTAAACGGCTACATAAAAATGAAGATTCTAAACGTCGAGTGGCTTTGGAGGCCTGTGATATAATAATTTCTGAAATGTACCACCGCTTTAGTTTCAGTAATCATTTAGTTATCAGCCAAAATGAAAATTGCGGCAATAATTTTCCAAATAATATTTTAAATTTAGTTAAAAAAGACTTTCCTTGTATAAATTATTTAAAACTAAAAACTGAATGCAAATTAAGTAAGTGTAAGTTTTGGTACTATTTCAATGCTTCAACTTTTTATAACCTAAGTGATACGTTTTCTGAAACCGTCAAAATATTAACTTTACTGTGTACTATGCCAATGACAAATATAGAAATCGAGCGTTGTTTTTCGACCTTGAATAGAATAAAGACTTTTCTACGTAACACCATGGGCCAAGATAGAGTATCCGCTTTACCAATGTTAAGTATCGAGAAATCGTTTATAAAAGGAATGTGCAATTTTAACGAACGTGTCATTCAGCATTTTTCCAATTCTAAACAACGAAGAGTAAACCTGAACTTCAAGAGAATTTAAAGCACAATTTAAATGTAAGATATTTATTTTTATTTTAAATATGCCTATTTTTAAACTTGTTATTGACCTCCCAATATAATTCACCACGAGCCGCAACTGAGTTTGGCTTACTTATAATATCTCATATTCTCTCATTAGTTCATTGTTGCAGTGCTCTTATTTATAGTTATATCTGAAATAGTTTTGATTTAATAGAATTATAAAATTACATATTTATTAATAAATTGTAAATACAATAAAACTTCAGTGGGTTGAATAACACAGTACTAATGTAAATTTTGAGATTAACAGTTTTCGTTGCTGTATGTACCTTCATCTTTATATTTATTTTCCTTTAGAACGTGTTTACCTTATTTCGTGACAAATTAATAGTAAGAATATTTTAGTGAAATAAATAACAGCAAATCATTTTTAGAACTTGTTGCGCTGTTTCTAAATTAACTTTACTGTTGTGACTGTATACCATTTTCTTATAGCTACGCTCTAATACTTTAGAGTTTACTTAAATAATTATTGTATTTATTATCTGACATATCGTTGTTAAAATAAGTTTTAACTTTTCGGCATTTTCTATTATGTCAATTTGATGAAAAAATTCTTATTAGTGAAGCTCAGTACAAAAGGATCTAATTTCAAGCGAGAATGGTTATTAACAAAAAGTTAAATGCATGCAAAATTAATACATACATTAATACACAAAATGTAAACTAATTCTGAACTTATTTATGAGAAACGAATTTCTGAACGTACTCATCACCTCTTAATAAGAGGCGATGCGCTTTAATTACTTCACGGACAATTCCTATGGACTGTTTTGATCAAAAATCTCGTATAACAATAGTATCTTAAGAAAAAACGGCGCAAAATTTTATTTTATTTCGTTTTTGAACAAAAAGTTAATACGTTTATTTATTTATTGCAGCATCGCTGACATGTATCCCGTTCGGCCTCATGCTGGGTTGGCCTTCACCCACCTATCCGAGGCTGCTGGCACCCGACTCGCCCATACCATTCACCTTGGACCAGAGTGCTATGATAGTCGGATTCCTGATGCTTGGAATATGTTTCGGAACTGTGTTTTCTACCAAACACGTAGGGCCCGGACCGAAGAATGGAATTGTACTGGGCAACATGTTTATTCTACTCGGCTGGATTATTATGTGGCAAGCCCAGGACGTCTATGCACTATTGGCCAGTCGATTTCTGTTGGGCACAGGACACGGTTACGCAATGGGTCAGATCAAATCTTACATACTAGAAATGACCGAAGAAGCCCTATCGGTAGCGTTAACTAAACATCTGTATTTTTACGGTATTTTCGGGTTCCTGCTGGCCTACGTGATAGGTCCTTTCGTAGACTTTAGGTTGTATTCGCTTATTAGTATTACTATTTCTGTCTTTATTCTATTTCTAGCGATCTTCCTACCGTGTACTCCCAGGGAACTGATAGGTGCCAAAAAGATTCAAGATGCCAAAAAACTCATACTGTTCCTTAAGCCAGATGCGGATCCTGAGAGGGAAGTTCGCGCGTTAGTCCAAAAAATGGCGGAAACTACCGAATTCCACGGGTTCGTTAAGATAATGCGAAACGAAACTTTAAGGATTAATTTTCTCAAATTCACAATCCTTTTGATTTGTCAGCAGTATTGCGGCGCACCGCCCACGCTAGTATACACCCAAATTCTTTTTGAAAGGTCGAAAGTTCCTTTTGCGGAATACGCGGCTTTCATCTATGCAGTATTATTCTTTATATTCTCTTTCGTAGGTACTTACGTATCTCCTAGGTACAACAAGAAGACCGTGTTACTTATTTCTAGTTATAGTGTATTTGTTTCGTGTACTTGTAAAATTCTTGTGATATACTTTAGGATTAATGATTATTACTTTAGCTACTCGTCTGTGATAGTAATGTACTTGTTTATCGTAGCTCACACTATAGGCCTTGGAAGCATTCCTTTTACACTAATAAACGACTGGTTTCCAAAAAATTATAGACTGTTTATTACACAATATTTTATTATCTTATTCTCTTTGTTGGCCTTAACGATAACCAAGATATTCCAAGTATTGATGGGGCAGTTTCCACTGTATGTACCTTTTTGTCTGTTTACAGGTGTCACTCTTTTTGCCATTGTATTTATAAGTATTTTTATACCTCATTCCAAACCATCAGCCTCAGATATAATTTACAATCTGGAGAATGTTAAAATGTGTACTGAAATGCAAGAGAAGAAATAAAAAAAAAATTATTCAAAATGTTGTTTCATTTTGCAATTATTTATTTGTAGACAGGTTATATTCAATATCATGAGTACTTGTTCGTAGGATTGGGATATTGGACGTTAGCGTGAGTTCTAGAAATGCCCCCTTGCAATTTGATTACATATTTGTTTATTTTATGTTTGGGCTACTAACGTCTGAATTTTCAGAGCTAGTTCCTGTATTCGTTTATGCATCTGAAGGAAAAGAATAAATACTCTCTTTGGAATCACTAGATAGATTATTAACA
Source organism: Kuschelorhynchus macadamiae (assembly GCA_030620095.1). Classification (NCBI taxonomy): domain Eukaryota; kingdom Metazoa; phylum Arthropoda; class Insecta; order Coleoptera; family Curculionidae; genus Kuschelorhynchus; species Kuschelorhynchus macadamiae. The sequence goes on from JAUTXW010003327.1 coordinate 495,518, forward strand.
CTAGCTGGCCCGGCAGACCTTGTTCTGCATTTTCCGTTAAATGGCGCGATGAGTTTCCAGACAAATTATAAGAATATTCACCACAACGTCCAGAAATTTTATTAAAGAATTTTTATAGAAAAAATAAGCAATTTAAAAGAATAAAAAAAAATTGTGTTAAAAGGTCTCGGTAACCAGAAAGCAAAAAAGAAGTTACCATTATGCAACAAAAAAAGTTCGAAGGGTTGCCGGACAGCCAAAGGCCACTTAAACCACCACAGGATACCGTAATAAATTTATCTTCCAAAATCCTTACTGAAGCAGAAAAATCCGTCCTCTCTAAAGGTCAAAACTTCGCCATTAGACCGTAGAAGACATAGTGTCATCCGTTGAAGCGACAATTAGAAGACTTCCAGCAGAAGAATCTGACGCAATAACTTATGAAACAGAGAACATCATCAAAAATTCTATCCCACCTTAGTCGAATCCATCAGCTGCGGAAAGAACGGTGATAAAAACATTAAACAACAATACAGATATTTTGGTCCTTCCAGCGGAAAAGGGAAATGCTACTGTCGCCATGGACAAAACAGATTACGTGAATAAAATACAACTACTTTTGGACGACAACATTTACAGAGTAATCCAAGCAGACCCGACCAACAAAATTGAAAGACGGATAACCAACCTTATAAACGCATCCAACCTACCAGCAGAGGAGAAGAAGATGTTAAGGCTAAGCAGCTCAAGGATCCTACGGTTCTACGGACTACCTAAAATACACAAGGTTAATGTACCATTTCGACCTATAGTACTCCTACTTACAAAATTGGTAATATCTTTCAAATATTCTTAATAATTTTACACAAAAAACACATTCATGTATTAGAAACGCATGTACGGATTTTGTAGAAAAACTTAAATCAATCCAATTAGATTCCAAATCCAAAGATATCTTAGTTTCGATGTAGAATCGCTGTATACGAATGTGCCTATGAATGATTCAATTTTCATAATATAAGACTTATTTCACCATAATAGTATTGACAACTCACTTTTAGATCTAATTAAAGCATGTCTTACATCAGCGTATTTTGTTTTTCAAGGAACTTTCTATAAGCATACCTCAGGAGCAGCCATGGGATCTCCGCTATCACCAGTGGTAGCCAATATCTTCATGGAAGCTTTTGAGGAGAAACCCTTAGAGTCGTCAAAATCATGGTTCAGATATGTAGACGCCACTTTTGTAATATGGGCTCATGGTCCAGAAAACTTTCCTGAGTTTCTTGATCATCTGACTCAATAACATGCTAACATAAAATTTACAATAGAAATTGAATCAAAAGGCACGATTCCCTTTCTAGATGTTCTTGTACATAGGATAGGGGATGGTTCCTTAGGACACTCTGTATATAGAAAACCAACGCATACGAACAGGTACTTAAATGCAAATTCCCGGCAATCAGTTAGACCTCGCGATTTGTGATCAAAATTCTTTACAATCGAAAACAGAGAAACTGACTCGAGCTTTAAGAGGGAATGGATATTGCACTTATGATATTAGACGATCAATTAGAAAATATAATAATCCTACTCCACGAAATGATACTAACCGTTAGCAAATGTAGTTCTTCCATTTATACACGGAACCAAGATTACAAGGTTACTTCGCCGGTCCAACCTACTTACAATCTTCAACACACATAAGAAAATTGGACAATGTTTGCGATCACCAAAGGACATTATTCCTTTTCAATCGGAAGGAGTATATGCAGTTCCTTGTTTCTGTGGTGATGTCTATATTGGAGAAACTGGACTATCCATATCAACTAGGCTTAAGGAACATGAACGATTTATCAGAAAGAAACAAATTCTACAACCTGCTGTATCTTAACACCAACATTCTACTGGACATGTCATAAATGTAAAAGAAAGCAAAGTTCTTGCATCGGTTTCGGGATTCTATAAACGCAAAATTAGAGAATCTATTGAAATTTATAAGCATCCTAACAATTTTAATAGAGATACGGGCTTCAGTCTAATCATAAGTGGAAAAAAATAAATAGCCGACCTGGGTCTCTCCGAGCTCATTCAGTGTTCCATCTCGTGAAGTGAAGATCCCTGAATATGCCTCGTGCAATCGAAAGCGAAACGTCGGAAACCGATTCCATTTTGACACGGTCTAATCCCAAGAACCACGATTTCTTAATTGGTACAGTACAACTCTCTCACGAACTTGCTGAAAAGTCTGGCATAGTGTTTTAAGTTAAGTTACCTTCAGGATGTTTACATAAGTCGTCGAGATGAGCGATCCAATCGCAACTCTTCATCAGCACCACGTAAGAGGTGTCTCCTATGCCTTTGACAATTTCATGAGTACAGAGGCGGATTTAGATATCTATGGATTAGTAAGTTATAATTTTATTATAGTTAACCCAAAATTTAAATCTTTAGAGTAATGAAGGAAGCAAATGTTTATTTTTGTTGGTAATTCAACAATTTTAAAGTAAATCACTAAACAATTTTAGCCTAAATCATTTTTTATATTTTTTAAATTTGGAAATTCTCTCGAATATTCTAAGCGTATAAACCCGTTGGCCTGCCGCGACACACTATCCATGCCTCGCGCGGCGATCTCCGGAGAGAGAGGTTTCGTTTCATTTGGAATCAATCACGGCTGGCGGCCCACGTTGATCTCGTGGTTATAAACGGAGGCGAGTTTTTCCAGAGTGTTCCCGATCAAATTCGCATAGGGGCGCATAGGTAAGATACGGCTTACGTTGGCAAAGTTTGGGTCAACTGCCGCGCCGAGAAAACTTAAATATTTTTGTCAATTGATATGTTTAATGTGTGATAGCTTGTGGTTACAATTGCGTATTTTTGTAGATTTTATTTTGAAGATTTTACATTTTGTTTGTTGATTTTGGGGTTTAAATTAATGTTTTAAAGAAAGGTAGCCACAGTGTGTTAGAATATTAAGACTATAATCCGTTTTCAATTATATTGGCGATCTGAACTTTGAGAAACGACTGGAATTTAAGACCAGTAGTCGACATTTACCGAAATATGAAATTCAGTAAACAAGTAAAGACAAAACCAAAGAAGTAAATTGTTATTTTCGTAGAAATATGCACGATTTATGTGCCTGGACATGCGGTTGCGAAGTAACAAAGGCATTTTATTGTGTGGTATGTCTGATTTTTTTAGATGACTCTTTCAGCCATATTCACTAACATAAATCGAGTCAAAAATTTAAACCCCCATATTTAAACCTTCCTTAAACCCCTGCCAGGTTTAAGATTTAGACCGTATTCACTAAACAGTTAGTACTAGTTCTAAAGTTAGTCCAACAGGTTTAAATTTAAACCCATATTTAGACCTCTCGATGAACAAAACACTATCCATAACCGACTTCATTAATATTGATTATGTATCTGCCTTTGGGAAAATGACAAAGGTATAGCGGGCGAAAATGCATAGCAAATTTTTCAAGTGAAGAAGAGGAGATTCTAGTAAAAAAAAATAACCTATTTGAAAAGTTATCTCCAAACATTCCGCCTTTAAAGAGGGAAAATTCATCGCCGGATGATCAAAATTGTAATTTCCATTTAAATTTATAGAGTAACCTATATATATGTTTTTACATTTTTAATCTTTAGTAATGGTGGTCTAATGGTCTAAGGTTTCGGTTTTGTTTTTGGTTCTCACCTAGATAGCCTGAGTTTGAATTCCACTGCTTGCATTTTTCTTTTTTATTGTTAATTAGTGTACGAAAAAAATTTTCATTGGTAATTCCTATAAAAACAATACACTAAAAACATATTGCAAACACAATGCCATTTTTCGTGACAAATTATTTCTACTTTTGATTTCTATTTTATTTTTCAGGTACAATATTCTACCTAAATATTTTTAAATAATAATAGTGGTGTGCTTTAAGTGAAATAGGCGACTAATTTGAATTGTCTTTTTTGCTAAATTATAACTTGATAGATTTATATTAAGGTGAACAGTGAATTAAAACTTTTCTTAAACCCACCTAAAAGGTAGGACTAACTTTTGGATCTAAATTTGACATTTGCTGGTCTAAAATGACTTTAGAACCTTTTAGTAAATGCGGCCATATTGAAAAATTTAAACCAATGACAGGTTTAAGTGTTTAGTACCTGGTTTAGCGATGGTCTAAATTTAGACCTGAAAGGGGGTCTAACTTTGCTTTGTGAATACAGTTTAAGGGGGTTTAAGACTTAGACCTAGGGTTTAAAATTTAAACCTCTTTAGTAAATATGGCTGTTTTTGGTTTATATGTATTGTGCCTCCTGAAAACCCCACAATAACATGGATCTTCAAAAATTAAGTTATTTAATGAAATGTATCTGTATGTATCTAATGTATGTAATGTATCAACATAAAACAAATGTTGATTAACAGCAAGTTCTTTACTGAATACAATTAGATAACAAAATACATATTTACAGAAAGATTTAAAATATTTGTAATAAGTAATGTTTTTGTACGATATGAAATACTGCTTACTATTGTAACAAAAAAAATGTTTATTCTATTATGCAGTTACAAGGGTATTGGCATACTGAAATTCTGGACTATTTTCATATTCGCACATATCTAAAGCTATTACACAACTTTCTTTTACAACTTGTCTATCATCATTTAAATATTTGTTTAGAATGTGCATGCATTCTTCTGTTGCTATGGCACCCAATGCTTCAGCACATTCGTGCCTCACCATTTCATTCTCTTCACAATCTTCCAATGAGTCTTGTAGATACCTGACACTGTGCTCATCTTGAAGCTGGCCTAATACAAAAGCAACTTCATGTTTGAATAAGGCACTACCATACTTTAGACCTTCCCCCAAAGCTTCCACTGCTTCTTTGGTCCTTAAGTTTCTTAAAGAAAACATTGCCCTATATCTGTTGAATAATGTTTCGTTTTCATCTATAAGGATGGCCTTAAGTTCCAGCACACTTTGTAAAGGTGCAGGAGGAGCAGGATCTACAGAATGATACGGATTATCAGATAAATTTGTACCATCAGGATTCTGAAGCCACTGAATCCTCTCCAATGCCAGTTCACAAGTTTCAGCTACTTCAACCGAAGAATCATTCTTGTACTTCTCTAAAATTTTAACCATTTGGGGACTACCGATGGCTCCTAAGGCTTCTGCTACAAATAATATACAATATTACTTAAAAACTCATTTTACTATGAGAGAATTAAGTGAAAATAAAAGCTAGTACTAAATTAAGCATAAAATTAGAAGGCTCAATGAACAATGAAATAATGTAAACTGAATGATCTAAACATAATATGTAACAGTGCTATGGTCTTTTTCAAAGCAGGACATTAAAAAAAACAACCATCATCAAAAAAAAATTTTTTTTTTATTAGGTACAAAAAAACTTCACTAATTCCTCACTCTGAACCTCTTCCAGACAGCCCTGGAGAATGGAAAGCAAAAGAGATGAATGAGTAATGTTAAAACATTACACACCTTTTGAATTAGGGTAATATCTTTATAATATATTTAAAACCAAGATGCATATTAGGAAAACAAAACCACCAATCATTCCGTGAACAAACTTGTAGAATACAAGTTTTGTCATGATAGCATCCAGCTCTTAAAATCTTATCTTCTAGATACAAGACAAACTGTCAGGGTTGGTTGTGTTTTCACCGATGACATGACCATCAACTTTGTAGCCGATACCATCATGGATCAAGGACGCACGAGATAGAGCCAAGGAGTGGTTCTGTCTCAATAGGCTGCTAAACCAGGACAAGAAAAACCATATGGAATGAGAGGATGAAGAGTGTGAGATTTCTAAGGGGTCCATTTAGATGCCATGTTATAGAGGGGGCCTCATATCTGTCCGCCAAGCAGGAAATTGTGGCGAAACCTGTTTATATTATGTAACTTAGCAAACAATGTACACCTCTAGTTTTGGGGACAGCATGCTATGCAATATTTCACTCACAGCTTTCATATGCACTGCCTATTTGTGGTCATTTTGCTGAGGCATGTTATTTTTGCATTGCAGAGAAAGGCTGTAAAGCTCCTGGCTGGACTTGGATATTGAGAGGATGCAGGTAGGCTTGTGCATCCCTTGATATACTGACATTTCCATCTCAATATATCCTTGACAATTTATTTCATAGTAAACACAGTGAGAACACCAGACAGAAACTCAAGTTGGTCACACCTTTTTAGAAAAATTGTGACAGAGTGCCCCGTTACCAGACAATAACATCTTTTAAATATGTTAGGATAATACTTGGGATATCTTGATTCAAGGCTCTCATGGGACATGACTTGACCATGTTTCAACAAACTACACCCTACCTCACTACAACCCTCAAACCACATATTATGCACTTGTATATCCACATCTTAGCATAACATAATGCTTTGTAGACAATCGGTCACAAAAAATAGAATATTTGTAGAACAGAAACGAGTACTGCTCATATTTCGAGTAAAACCTACAGAAATGTGCAAACAGATATTTAAAGCCCAAAATATTCTAATATTGACATCTACATATACTCTCAAGTGCTCTTTTTTGTATATAAAAAAAAAGGTTCACAAGCAATGCTGAAAATTAAGAATATCAAACAAGAATTGCAATCACCTCAGCTTTCCAATACACAAGTCCACATCCTTCGAACAAAATCTCTGGTACTATGCTAAAATTAAAATATTTAATACACTGCAAATGAACTAAAGGCAGCTAGTACCAACTCGCTGTCAAATTTGACATTCCATTAAACATTCTAAACTTTAATTGAGCTTTCTGCAACCGGCTGTATGAATTCTATCCTCCTCATACTGCTTATGGCATTGAATTTTAGCATATAAATTGCAACTTTTTTCTGTTGTTTATTGTCAATTTCAAGCTAAGTGAGTCTATGTTTGTACATCATATTGTTTTTCTAAACTAATTTATATTTTCCATTTTATTACCAAAATGTTATTAAGTATGACTGTTGTGACAAAACCTTTATCAAATTATCTGATTCGGTATAACATTAGAGTCCCAGTGAATCATATCATTTTTGGGATAACCAGACATCATTCTAGGTTAATCCTGGTGTGACAGATGACCCTATTACATACATACTTGGATATTACTGTATAATAATATACATTATGTACTAATCAGCACAATTAAAAAAAAATATGTTAAAATAAACATACCTGCTTCGTGACGTACCATAGGATGTTGATTCAGATCTTCCAGTACTTTTACTAAAATAGGGTTGGCATTCGAGTCCTGCATTTGTCCTAAGCAATAAGCCAATTCGTGTTTTAGAAGTGCCGAATCATCTTCAAAACATTTTTCTATACATTCGATTGCCACAGGCCCACCAATGTTTCTCAAGGTAAATAAGGCTCGAAACCTCTCTTTCAGAGGTCTAGCTGGATTATTTAGGACATTACCGATGTTTCTAATTTGCATTTCGTTTATGTTAAGCATTTTTCGACTTCTTTACTTCTTGTGATGAAACTGAAACAGTAGCAATGGTATACCTTTAATTTTAATCTATAGTACGTGAAGCATAGACAAGATAAAAATACAAAACTAAAGTAAGGTTATGTTGTGTATATTTATTTCCGTGATTTCTTTCTTCCCTTTCCTTTCCAATATATGTTTTTGGCACTGCACTTCGCAACTTGCCAGATTGCTCCCCGTCCGGAGCTTACTCGCTTTATCCGGCGACCCTCGGAGCGAGATACACTTTATTCCGGTTTGGGGACGTTATCGGTGGGATGTCCGGATGGCGAGCTCTGGGCTCCCGATCACCCCGTGTATTTCAAATCTTTAAATTTAACTTTCTTTAAAAACTTTTCTAATGCATCTTGGCTTCCACTAGATGCCCCTTGAGAGTACTACTGGTCTCACGAGATAACCTTTTCTTTCAAGCTATCCCCTTACCCCTCCCACTCCCGCCACATAGCGGCCATTACGCTAATATTCTATGTAGAACTGCGGCAGACGAACGGGATAGAATACAGGAACAACTAGGCCTCACACGTTCACAGCGTCTGCTCCCTATATTTATTTCCGTGATTTCTTTCTTTCTTTCTTTCTTCCTCAAAATGGAGTCGGCTGCCACTTTTTTGCTTTCAGTGCCATTCTCCAGCCCAATAGGTAGGATGTCTGGTTGGCGAGCTCTTAGCTCCCAAACACCCCGAATTTTTCAAATAACTCTAGATTTTTTTCCTCTTTTAAATTCTGAAATGCATTATGGCTTCCACTAGGTGCCCCTTGAGAGTACTACTGATATCACGAGATGACCCCTTCTTTCAAGCTATCCCCTTACCCCTCCCACTCCCGCCACGTAGCGGCCATTACGCTAATATTCTATGTAGAACTGCGGCAGACGAACGGGATAGAATGCAGGAACAACTAGGCCTCACACGTTCACAGCGTCTGCTCCCTTTCTAGCGGGGTCGTTAGTTTCCACACTGAGCGGTTGAGTCTCCCGTTTCCCCCCGAAATAAAGCAGCAAAACCGAACACGTGGCACCACTTATGCTAACAACATAGAGGTCTGCATTCGACGAGACGAACCGGAAGACTCTTCCGTGATTTCGTCATACATTTTTAAATGAAGTCTCTACACCTACGTTCTTAATTCTAGACCTAGACAGGAAAGTTACAAGTGGTTCAATCTCAGACCAATCTGTGAGGTATAAATATATTTTTTTACATCAAACAAAAAAAATCCTAGCGGTCGTTAACCAAAACTCAATCCGATATTTCAAACATAACTACAAATTATAAGTTATCTTTAACATAATTCAAAAATATACCTGATTTAACCTCCAGCGTACTACTAGTGTGCTAGTTTCTACAAAAAGGTACTAGATTGCAAGTCCTGTATTAGAGTTTACAGGCCTTGCTAGATTTTACTAGACAATTGGACTGGTTAAACAGGTTTGGAAACGGAATACAGCCGAAATACGACCTACGACCGGAATACGACCACAAAGTAGTGTTGTGTCAATCGTTCATTTTACAAGGATTGAATCAATCAGTGACCGATTCCGAAAACGGTCGAACCTTTTCAATCGTACGTTCACTTTGATTCAATCTCTTCAAAGTATTGAACGTCGAAATCCCGCTTGTTCATAACGTTCCGATCACTTCTCGATCGGTTGACCGACCGTACCAAAACAAAATCCTAGACAGACTCTCAGTCACGGTCTCACCTCAACATCAACCTGTTAGTCAATCTGCAGTTCGCCACATAGATCGAATATCGGATGCGGTTCATTTGAACAATTGCGATTGAATTGCATGCCAGACGAGAGACTACGGGAGTAGTATTAAGAACATTCAGGACAGCGGTCTGGACCCACCTTTATGTGTTGATAGTTGAGAGAAATGTCGGTAGCCCAACATGCAGCACCTACTTTCATATAATTTTTAATATGTATATTATTTCTGAGAACTTTTTTATATTAATGAACCTTAAAAAAAATTTTAGGTTAGTTTCTCAAATTTATTAACCATCAAATTAATAAAAACATAACCTCTCAAACCCACTCTTATTCATTGTTTACACTATTTGCTAATTATTCACATTCTTTACACGTAAATAATGTAAAAAATTCAAAATTAATTTTTTACGCGTAAAGGCACATCACATAGATTACAAAGCAGTCGGTTTTTTAAAACGAATTGCACGTAGCTAATATCATATTTTGAATATGTACCTGCTCAAACTACTTAACCAACACAAAGGATTGAGAAGATTCGGTCGTTTTTGGAATCGGTCACTGATTGAATCCGCAGTTCTACATAGAATATCGGCCTAATGCCCGCTATGGGGCGGGAGAGGGAGGAGTAAGGGGATAGCTTGAAAGAAAAGGTCATATCGTGAGACTAGTACTACTCTCTAGGTGCATCTAGTGGAAGCCAAGATGCTTTTCAAAAATTAAAAAGTTATTTGAAAAATTCGGGGTGTTTCGGGAGCTTAGAGCTCGCCATCCGGACATTCTACCTGTTGGGCTGGAGAATGGCCCTGAAAGAAAAAAAAGTGGCAGCCGATTTCATATTATTAAAAAAGAAGACTAGTAACACTGAATTAACCTCTCTATAATATTTAAAGTTGTTTATTTTGTATTTTGTTTTAAAATAAAACTAAAATTTACAATGGAAAGTGAAGGAAAAACATTTGTAAGTAATATAAATTTTCATAATTAATAGTAAATATAAAAAATTTTGACACATTTTAGCTTATTCCAAATGATTTATGCAGAAGGGCGGGAATAGCCGCCTCCTGGCGCCCCGTTAATGAAATAGCCGTTTTCCCTTACGAAAAACGAACATTTAAACAAAAGGATGGACCCAGTAATTTTGCATCTGATACTCCCTCTTCCATTTTTCATATTCGACGAGATGTAATCCTGTTTCATCCCATATTACGAAAATTGGTAAATGAATCCAATGGGACTTTCCTTGCATTACAGGCGTTTGTATCAGGCAAACCTTCAGATTTAAAATCAGAAATTTTAAAAATTAGCAGACAGTATCGTTCTATAATTAGGGCATGCTTGGAAAACCTACAAGATGACATTCTAAAGGATAACATAAGTATAAGTGAAAAGGAGGAATTACACAATTATATTACTATATTTTATTCAATTGAGTGTATCTGGCATGTATGTGAAATATTGTTTATTGATATTATACCAGGAAACATTGTATTACCTCACCTACTTGATTGGGTAAGATTTCACTTCCCTAAGCATGAGAGAAATGCCGCTATTCTTTTGTCAGGTGATACTGATTCTTTAGATCTGCAAGAGGCATTTTGGCCAACTGTGTTTGGTAATCTATTACAGGGCAGAATCAAGGTTGTGAGAGCTCTTTTGAAACAACATTCTGCAGCAGATAGTCCTATATTTCAGTTGGTACTCCATGTGCTAAAGACTATGCCATCATATAATGTAAGTTATCACGAAATGTAGAATTTGCAGCAAATCAACATGATTTAGGTTTGTTTTTATTTTAAAACAGATGGCATTTCTTTGTTTTTAGGTTGTTAACAATATTTCTGTTAGTGAATTTAATCTTCAGTGGAGGCACTGGACTATGGATATTCAATTAAAAATTGATGCCAAACAATTTATTAGTAACCACAATTTAAATCTATTAATGAGGGTAAGTTTAGAAGTATTTAAGTGTATTTTCATTTTGGACTATTACTACTATACTTAACTACAAAAACATTATTTTTTCTTTCATGAAAGAATAGTGCGTTTTTTTCTATATCAATGCCATGATTATAACTCACATACCTAGTGATGGCCAATTACTGGTAGGTAATTCATTTTTTAGTAAGAATAATTGTTAAATTGTGGTAATTTTATATTAGAAAAAACTATCTTCTTTTTTCATGAGAATATATGTTTTCTGGATCATATTCTTATATCATTTTACAGCAGTTTTACAAATTTTTCATAATTAGGTATTTGATTAATTTTTGAATTTATCTTAATATTCTATATATTAATTGATTAATTAGTTAGCACGCATTGATTTGATTTGAAAAGGTCATAGGTACAGCAGTTTTATCAAGCCTCGGTTTGTCAAAAAACTTTTATTTAACTGCTTGTAATTTTACTATTTAACTAAAAAAAAAAAGAAAAGAAAAGAAGGTCTCCACCTCGGTTTCCACATTTGAGAAAAAACTCACTGATGGTTTGCATGGGGCCTCACTTAAGCACTCCTTATCCATGCTCCCTGTAGCTACATCACTGTCATGCCACGCTTTCATGGATATTGATAATGCTCTTACAGAAAATTAATAAAAGTGGTTACAAAGTTCAGTTGGTAAATGACTATCTAATTAATATAGTTTTAAAGCATCCCTTTTTCTTTAACTAATAGATATTTTAAAAGCTTCTAGTAGGTGAAGAAGAGGCGTGGGCTGAAATCCAAATACACTGTGAAGCCTGGTATGAGTTTTTAGCAGGATGGCTGTTTTACACTGAACCTACTGTCAAAACTTTTGAACTAGGTCAGTTTGCAAAACACAGTATTTCAAGAATGAGGATGAAACATCAGATGAAGCACTTGGACAGAGTGTTGTTGGCAGCCATGGAGTTTGACATGTTTGAGGTAATAACTTTCTTATTAAAGGTGAATTTATATACTCTGCTCACATTCTCGTTCTTTGTCTCTCATATTCATAGTTCACTGATGCCAAAATATGTATTCATAAACACTCTCTGCTTGTGCTCACCTGGCATTTGACATGCCACTTCTAACCTTAAAAATCATAGTTTTCTTTGTTTATGTTTTGTAGGTCACAGTTTTATCGTTCGCTTAATTTGTTTTTTTTGCATTTGAGAATTAAATCTCAATTTCAATATGAATGATTTTTCATATAGTCAAAAAGTATCTTTTTTATTTGACTCTTAAACATTTCAAGACAAGATAAAATCTAGAATTCTGATTGGTCAATCTGAGAGTGGACGAACACGGACATAAAACTTAACCAAGGCTGTACGCGAAATCGGACATTTATGAATTACTGTACTCATTTAGCATACTGCAGTTTTTTCCAACACAAGAATGTGAGCGCGATAGTTTATGAATCAGCCCTAAGGCCGTATTCCGTTTCCAAATCTGATTAACTTTTCCAGTAGACAGAAGTTTGACACCCTTCATATTATTGTCAGCTCAGATATTGGTTACCTGACAACCAATTCTTTGGTAACTAGTAAATATGGAACAAGAAACCCAAACCAAGATTGGAAACAGAATACGGCCCATGTCAGTCTCACGTGTGAACAGCAGTACTTATTGTCATAAATAAATTAAATTGTACTAAAGAATAAACCAAAGCGCATCCCTAGTTTTATTTTAACTAGGTACTACTTTTTTATTTTTAAATTTGTTGAAAATTAAATTGTTAGTAAAGTAATACTGAAGAAACATTTTTGTAGGTAATTAGAGAGATTCAAGAAATGACAGAAAATGGATGGTTTGTGAGCCATCTTGCCGATATTTTGCATCACTCTGGTCGTTTGTCTTCATTGGAACAAGAAGTAGAAAGTTTGTAAGTAGTAAAATTAACTTGGAAATTAACAAATAATTATTAAATGTATCTGTATTTTTTATAATGCATATGCAAATAATTCTGAAATAAACAAATTGTAAGCAGACATTTGCAGAATATCACAGAATTACTTGAATCTGTAAAACTATATGTCGGGAAGGTCCAATGTCTTCTAAACTTAGTATTCTTCTTTAAGTCTGATAAAGATATGTGTCCTTAATGTCGGGTTTGAATATAAAATGTAGCACAGTATTACTAGAATCATCTGTAAAATTGTATTCGGGAATTTAGAAACTGTTAGCTCTTATTGTGAATCAGTAGAGATAGCTTAATAGTACAATCTTACATGTACATTTCAACTTTTAAAATTATGCTCTAAATTACTCTATGACAGATATGTGAAGATAACTCAGTTAAGATTGATTCATATAACATAAATATTTCTTTATCTTTTTCCTTAACTTTAGCGATAAAGAAAAGTTAAAACTTTAGCTCTAAATAAGAGTGTTCACAAAAATTTGTTTTATTGCTTAACTTTATACATTAGCTATAAAGTTGTGTAACTTTTACCTCAACATTAAAATTTGATGTTTTAAGATGACAATTTATCAGCCTAGCCCAACTTTCTTCTTTTCTAGCAGATTTTAGAAATATATTTTTTGTTTCCACATTAATTTATTTACTAGGTATTATTTGTAAGGCAGATACTGTAAAATAGAAAAATTTCTTTTTATTTGTAACTTTACATTTTAGTTTTACAAATTGAGCTGTCATGTATCATTATCAAAACTAAAAATAATCTGAAAGTGAACACCGTTATCCATTTATAAACCTGATTGGTTTTAGGTGAGATGTGGTTTGACTAATACATGACTGATAGTGACCAGTTACCCTTTAAGTTAATTGTTATTATTATTATAGAATATATTACAAAAAAATGGTGCTACTGTAGATAAACAATCTCTTAAGTTTGAGGTAGTAAATGTATTACTTTTTTTAGCTCAGCAGAGAAACTAAGAGAATCCTTTATAATGGATTATGGCACAACGTTAATGGGACATAAAAGTTTGTGGCAAGTAGGTTTAAGTTATCTGGACCACTGTCCAAACGATGGGCTGCGCGCAATAGAATTACTTTTACCACACATCTCTTTTGATTCTGAAGCAAAAGTGCATAAATTAGTAAGAGAAGCAAAAAATAGAGATTTGAACAAAGTGGGTAAGGATTTTTAATAACTATAATATTCCAATCATTTTTTTTATTACATTTTCTTTTTTTTTCTAATTGATATCAACATCTCTTATAATTATTGTGTACTTTATATTGTATATGTAACTTTAAATATCTTTTCTCTATATATTTCATTTTTTAAAATCTAGTTGAGTATATTCTGATACTATAATAATGAGACCTTTGGAATAATTTGTTATACTGTCATCATCATAACAAAGAGTGCCATATCTACAAAATCATAGTTTTAAAAAATGAGCATAAATCAACATAAATATCAGATGTCTTCTACATTATAATTGGAAAAATGTTATCTAAAAAAAACTGATTCAGAACTACCACATACACAAAAATGCAGATATTATACTCTTTCTTATGACAAAAATATAGATGATTTGTTTTTTTTATTTTCAGCTCAAACTATCTGCAAAATTCAAGGGATGAGATCGCTGAACAGGGCTCGACTAGGGAATGCTTTAACTTGGGCTTTAAAATCCCAAGACGAACCATTTACTGCATATTTGGCAGATAAGTTTTTAAAAGAATACATCTCCAAAGGTGAACTGAATAGCACAGATCTATTGGACAATTTAGGATCCTGTATGTTGGCCAGTGATCGGCTGATATTTTTAGGTATTTCTTCAGTTCTAAAATCTAAGTAAAAAAAATTAACAAACATCTTTGAAAATCTTATATCTTAGTCATTTTGGGTTACAATCAAACAAATGTACCAATTATGCTTTTTTCCAATACTTATTTAGAAAAACTGACAGGACTCAATGGAACAGAAGCAGTTGCTGTTGTTTATCTAAGGCAGTTGACTGACAAAATACTATTGCAAAAATTTAATGTGCATGATTTTAAGAAAAAGCACTAGAATAGTGTGGTGGGTCATTTTTAGGGGCCACTGTCACAGGATTTTTATCTAAATCCAACAAAATAAGTTGAATAGAACAGGCCTAAATCATTTTCTTTCTTTAAATAAATGACCTTGCTCTTCTTGACGATGATGATCAGTTGATAATTTTTGTTGATGATATCACTATCATTTGTACCTGAGCACTAAAGGATATATTTTCAATAGAATTCCCAAAGGCAAAGTATGTAGTACTCTTAATATTTTATCTCTTAAATGAGTTATGACTAACATTATGGAGATGCTTTAATATTGGCGGTTTTTTTTATAAAACAAACAAAAAATTTACAAAAGACTATCATTTGAAACTAATTCTAAAAATACTTTGACAGCTAAAAAAGTCACAAATACCTCAAAAGATCACTCATTGATAAAATCTCATTTGGATTCTGGGATTGCCATCTGGGCTCACATTAGTAAATACTTGCTAAAGTCATTGTGATACATATACAGCTGGATATAGCAAACCTTCATTCAGATCTAAAAACATTTTAACTCGCATCAATATTTATTCTATAGAGATGGTATTTGCTGTCCAAACAGAGAAACCATTTACAGATATTGACCCATGACCATGACATCCGGCAGTTCCAAACTCTCTTTGCATATTCCATTCCTCATTCTAACTGTTGATTCAGTAATTTATGATATGTTAAAATATAGCCACATCCCTGCTATAACAAACATTTGTGCAAGTATTAAAACTTTCTTGGAGCCTGGAAAAACACATATTAAGGCTTATAATTTTATTATGTTTACTAATAAATCTTTCTTTAAAAATTTGTTTAAGTATATTTTTTAACGCTTTTGATTTTTTTTTTTTTTTTGGCAAATAGACTCTTTTTAAATTTTGACAAAACACAAAGCATGATGTTTACGTTACGAGAGAATAATACAAATAACATCAGTTAAGTTTTTTGGATTGATTCCTCCTGTATGACAAGCTAAAATGTGATGTACATGTGGAAGGGGTGTGTAAGCGGCTAGCTAGTAGTATATATCTAATACATAATTTGAAAGGGTGCATAAAAACACTGGCTTATTAAGCACTTTTTCACAGTGTTGCCATATGGTGTGATGGCATGGAGTTTTTCAGAGCTCCAGAGATGAGTTATCAGAGTATTAGCTAATGTAAGATATAGGCATGATTGCAGAGGCACCTTTTCTGAAATTAATATACTAAATTACCCATTTTTACTTATCCGCAAAAGCACTCTGATGATAAAAGAAAAAAATTACTTGTATACACATGACATTGCTTATTGCACAATGGGAAAATGTCAAAGCAGACCAGAACACTTAGGGATGAAACTTCTTAATAAACTTCCAGGTTCAATAAAAAATATTTTTTTCATTAAAGATTTTCAAGAGCCTGGTAAAAGAATTTCTTTAAAAAAGCATTTTACAGCATTTAGGAGAAAATTTTCATTTTATTGATTTTAACTTGTATGTATAATGTCTTTTTTTAATGGCAGTGTAATGTATTTTGTATTTGTCTGTATGTAACATTTATCACCAAGACGTGTGTAAATTATTTTTTGTATTTACCACAAATAGAAATGATTTGATTTGAAAGTATGTACCTTGAAATTCTAAACTGTAGTTTTGAATTTTGGGTCCACTGTAAAGGTATCCGAAAAACGAGACTAAAAAATATCTACTTTTCCAAGCGTTTCAGCGGAAAACTCTTCCTGGCAATAAACAAGGAAATACAAAAAAAATTTATTTTTAAAATTTCGTGTCAATGCAAAAAATGTTAGATAGGTGAAACTTAGCCAAAAGAATTAAATAACACCAGACTTAAATAAAAAATAGGGAATTTAAGAAAATCATAACATTTGTCAATACACACTAGACAACAATCATAAAATTAATTGGAATGCTTCTAGTATTTTAACAAAAGAACCATGTTTCAAAAAATGTAAAATTAAAGAAAGTACTTTACTTAATATAATTATATAACATCTTATTCAGTTAATTTTAATAACATATGGTTAAATTTGCTAAATACTGAAGTAAAACAGGATACCTCAAAATACATTAAATTAAAATGAACATAATATACACAATTTTTTTACCTTATTTAAATAATAAAAACAACACCTTTATATTAACATTCTGTCATTTTGGTTAAATTTCTGATAAGGGTAACTTTCTCCTGAAAGGTCTGGAAAACTAGATATTTTTTAGTGTCATTCTTCAGGTACTTTTAATAATTTTCTTCTTAAATCAACCTGCCACTACGATTTCGTAATTATGTGTTTAATGTTGTAACATTTGAATTTCTTTACACATTTTCTTATAGATATTGCTTAAATTTTACCTTTCTTTTGCTTTGTCAATAAGGCAATATTTATCTGTTACAATAAAACTATAACCTATTGTATGTGTGAATAAAACATATTTTGAAGTTGAATCTAATAATTAATTAGTAACCGCTAATATGTAGGTGTTTTTAGGAAAGTACAGCGAATTTCACAAATTATACCAGGCCGGCGAGTATAAAGAATGTGGGCACTTATTGATATCTTTGCTAGCTTCCAAAATTGTCCCCAAGTAGTAAGTATATATATTTTTAGGGTGAAATAAAACATATTTTTACTTCCCTCGTTTTACAGAAATTCGCGTTTTAGGGGGCCTAGATGCCGATAAGCAGATTTTCTCATTTTCTCTGATTATCTGCCTGTAAAAGAAGTACATACCCGATTTTGTTCAAAAATCAAAGGTCATATAGTAATGAATAGTAAAATCAAACACAAAATATCAGCATAATAAAATTTAAAAAGCGGTATCAGCCTTTATGCGTTTTTATGTTATAACTTTCTTGATCTCTATTCAAACTACAAAGAAATGCTATACATTAGCTTATACTTTTCGTTACTTTAAATATCCGTCTACCCAAAATTTATCTTAACATCTGTACACCGTTATCGCCTATTGTGATTTTCGGTTACCATCCCTATGTGGATGGAAATAGCTACAGCTCCTCGGGTTCGCAGTATTGTGGTGTCACTTTATATCTTTGTGTCACCAGCTACTCTCCTACAAACAAATTTCTATGTCATACTTAATTAAAATATTTGTTCTGATGTTTCAAGTTGCCATGAATTCTTATGTAACTATCATCATGTATATTCATAAACTGGTTTGAAAGGTATATTAAGGCTATATTTTTATTAACACGACTATTTTAGATATCAAATATATATATATATATATATATATATATATATATATATATATATATATATATATATATATATATATATATATATATATATATATATATATATATATTAGTTTCTATATACTTAAAGCGGAACTTCTCGATATTAACTTTTTATTATATTTGCCTTTAAATTAATAATTAAATTACTGTTATAATGGCAATATTCATAGCAACAAAAGATATATAAAAATAGCTTTTTAAAAAGATATATATATATATATATATATATATATATATATATATATATATATATATATATATATATATATATATATATATATATATATATATATATATATATATATATATATATATATATATATATATATATATATATATATATGTATATAAAAATAAAACTAACCCTAAATTGTATCTGTCAAAAGCAATGCTTTATATAGTAATATTAGCGGTCATGTATTCATTAATGTCATAAAAAGCATGCTTAATCAGCACTCTTTTAATCATTACTTTAAATTGGGAAAGATTTAGCTCCCTTGTTGCCATTTTAAGTTTATGGTATATATTAAAAGTGAGAGAGTTATTTACAGATTTTTGTAGTCTTAATCTTGGTGGTCGCAACTGGTTAGCATGTCTGGTATTATAGTGATGAAAGTCTAAATTGGAGTTATATAGGTGCCTGTTTTTGTGGTTTGGAAGAAGGCTTTGATAAATGTACATTGAAGGTAATGTCAGAATCAAGCAGCTTCACACTTTCCCCAGTATTAGCTGTATTATTACCCTTTGTGTCTTTTCCTGATCCATGCTCAAACCATTGCCAGCAAACCAATGTTTGGCTTGGAGCTCGAGTAATGTAATTTTATTATTTAGGTCTTGTCGCTCAACAGCAGAAGTTATAAGGGTTGTGTCGTTGACATAAAAAATACATTTTTCTGGAAAGAGAACTGGCCCCAGGATAGATTATATATATGTATGTATATATAAATATATATATATATATATATATAGTCAAAGTCAAAAACAGCTTTATTGTAATTTAAGAAAAATCTCATATACAAAGCAAGCAAACTTAAACTAAGCAACAACAAAAACAAGTCCTGTCATTTTTGGCAATATATAGTCTAGTAGCAAGTGAATTTAACTGAGTAAACGAACAAATACAAAGTTGTATATTAAAATAAAATATGATCGTATAAAAATATATAAATTGCTATAATGCGTATTATATTCAATTTAAAAAGTATAAAATTAAAACTTCAACATATAGTACTTAGATGTATAAAAAACATAGCACAGAGGGAATACAACATATATATATATATATATATATATATATATATATATATATATATATATATATATATATATATATATATATATATATATATATATATATATATATATATATATATATATATATATATATATATATATATATATATGTATATATATATAAAATATATATATATATATATATATATATATATATATATACATATATTATATATATATATATATATATATATATATATATATATATATATATATATATATATATATATATATATATATATATATATATATATATATATATATATATATATATATATATATATATATGTAGGGTTTCTATATATATATATATATATATATATATATATATATATATATATATATATATATATATATATATATATATATATATATATATATATACATATATATATATATATATATATATATATATATATATATATATATATATATATATATATATATATATATATATATGGTTCAATCAGAAGAAAACAAAAAACTCTGGCCATATATATATATATATATATATATATATATATATATATATATATTTCGTGTGCTTTCAAGCTCAGAAAATTCTAGAAATAACAGTACAAAAAATTAGCCAAAATTTCACAACATATTTCACAACGTATTAAATTTATACAGCTATTTTTAATTATAATTTACCTATTTAGATATTCTGGAAAACAACTGACCTAGTACCAGGCAACAACAGGAAAATTATTGAAAAGCAATAATTGCCTGAATCACGCCAACAAGTTACCAGAATATTTAAGCGTATAACTATCTCAATGAGGCGCCGTAGAAAGAAAGACGAGAGCCTTCCCACCGTTATGGCTCGGGCCGAGATCGGTCGCTATTGTTGCGTTTTTTTTAACAAATTCCTCAGTCCAAAAAAATACCACACATATACGATGGTCAAACTTTTGCGTTACATCTGCACCCCCTTAAAAAAACAAACGCAAAAAATAGACTATGTACTAGCCCCAAGAAATGGTTTCTAACCATTCTAAAATGAAAGTGTTAATATCAACTTTTTTTCTTATTCGAAATGGACCCTCATAAAAAAGTAAACATTTTTTTGTTTCCGATTTCAAAACCGATGATACATTACAAGCACGAAGCAATACCAAGTCACCACATTTAAACGATAACGCTCGGGATCCATAGGTCTTCGCATTACGTCTCGCCGTCCGACCCATTAACGTTTCTCGTGCTAAAATTATTTTCTTTTCGTGGACTACCCGTTCATATCCAGACGGAAGCCCCCAGTATTCTTCCGGTAACATTTTCTCCCGTTCTACCCTCAAATGTAGCTCATTGTGAGAATACCCCGTGGATTCATGTACGAGCGTATTTATGAAAGCAACAAATCGAGGTAGTTCGTACGCCCAACGTGTATGTTGTTCACTGCAAAAAGTCCTACATAAACGGACCAATTCCCTCATTACGCGTTCAACGGGATTTCCCTTTTCCCTGACCCGCTTTCGATTTTTGGCAGATATGACAAGATTTAATAACTCGCTTAACGCATTTGTGCATATTCGTCCACTAGACGTCGTTTCTCAACGCACACCAAGTTTTATAGGCCCCGAAATGCCCTAAGAGTCCATGATATTCACAAACAACACGGTCGATTAACATTTTTGGAATACATAGCAAATAATACTCATTATCGGTACGCCGCGCGCCGAATATATAACACACCATTTTTATCGCAATTCGTTTTTATTTTAACTAAAAATATGTCTGAATTTTCCATCTTTTCTTTGAATTTCCCTGATTCGTTTTAATATATCATTAAGCTCAGCAGAAAATTTAAACATTGACAAAATTTTAAATAATTTATCGAGCGGAATCGAGGGTCGCGTAGCTGCCTGCCGCGATAATGCATCAGCTATTATATTTTGTCGGCCCTGTATATGCACCAACTCGAAAGCAACCGGCGTGTTTGTAAATAAGTGATAGTCGAGTTGTCGTTAAATACCTTAAATTTTCGCCCCGCAAGATAAATATTAAAACGCGATACCGTCCAAAGTAAACACAACGCTTCCTTCTCATTGATGTGATAGCGGGTCTCCCGGTCGAGTAACAACCGCGATACCCATGCGACGACTTGATGTCGACTATCAACAATTTGAAACAACTGTGCTCCTAGCCCGTTATCGCACGCGTCGGCCCTTAACAATACGGTAAGTCGTCTCTCGGATGATACACTAAAGTTGCCCTTTCGTTCTAAATCAGTCCAACGCCATTTCGTTTTCGAACGTAACAAGTTTGTTAAAGGAGCAGCCGTTTCAGCGAAATGTTCACCAAACGTTCTATCAAAATTTGCAAGGCCTAAAAAACTCTAAACTTCTTTTCGGTTAACCAGTGCGCGAAAATCGTTTAATACTTGTATTCTTTTCGGATCCGGATGGGAGCCTTTTTCGTTTAGGATGTAGCCCAAGAATGGCACTTCTTTTCGAAAAAAATTACATTTTTTTCCACGTTATAGTAAAGCCATTTTGCTTTAATTTATTTAACACTTTATTTAAATGCTCAATATGCTCCTCCACGCTCGGAAATTATTAATAAATCATCACTGCACTTTATTAAAAATTGGTCAAACTCAGTGCCGAAAACCTTGGACAGACATCTAGAAAACGCACTTACACTTGCAGACAGCCTAAACGGTAATGTTTTAAAACAATACGTTTTGCAATCAAACTTAAAACCGGTATATTTACATGAATCCCGTCTTAGAGGAATCTGGTAATAGCCGTTCGTGAAATCTAGCGAAGACATAATCACAGCATTTCGAATTGAGTGCATGATCTCTTCGATCGGTCGCGGGGTGTCATATTCTTTTATCATTATGCTATTTAAATACCTTGCATCTAAACAAAGACGAACCGAATTATCTCCTTTTTAAGGTTGCCATTAACGGTGACACGTAAGGAGTCGGCATCTTTGCGATAACCCCCCATTCTTCCATTGTATCAGGTTGACGCTGAATTCCGGAACCATGTATATTTCAGTTTTGCCGGGTTTATCGGCGAAGATCTCGTGATGTTTTACTAAGAGTTCATAAAATGTATTTTGTTGCTTTTGGTTTAAATCACAGTTTATTATGAGTTTTTTGAATTCGCTTAATAAGCTATCATTATTTTGAAGTTGCAATTTGACATGATCTAAGGCCAAACTAATAGGTCTCTTAGTTGACACCGCTGCTATTTTTAACGCTTCCTCGCATTTGTACGAATGCTTAAGGTCAAGTTCTGGGATTTCGTCCCATTTATTATTATTTTTAACTAGGGTTAGTAAAAACTCGTGCATATATATATATATATATATATATATATATATATATATATATATATATATATATATATATATATATATATATATATATATATATATATATATATATATATATATATATATATATATATATATATATATATATATATATATATATATATATATATATATATATATATATATATATATATATAGGCCTTACCTTTGAAAAACATATTAATGCAATCTCAGAAAAACTATGGAGATATAATTTTCTTCTCGGTAGTCTTAAAAAGGTAATACCGGATCGAGCACTGCTTCAGGTTTTTTACTTTATTATATCGAGTGCATCTAGAATATTTGGACTGCAGAAAAGCTGTCAAAATCTTGGCAGGACTGGGTTTTCGAGCAGATTTGAAGGGCATCTTTGTTGGCTTGAGAATCTTTACAGTTTTTGCTAGATACATATATGAATCTATACTTTATGCACATTCCAACTTAAGTGCCTACCGTATACTTAAGACTAAGAAGATCTCGTTTTGCAGTGAATAACTATGCGCCTTGATTTTTCAACAAGCTTTTTTATGAGGCGAGGCAGTTATCAATTCCAAAACTGAAATCAGTATTACGAATCTTTATGCTAAAAATCGCATTTTATACATTAGATAGAATCTTTTTTAAAATGCTTTTAGAATGTGTGAGTCATGCTTTTGTATAGACAATTTTATTAAGGTTAAAAGTATTTTAATTTATCTTAGTCTTTTACTCTTAGACTGTCTTATATTTGTAACATTTTGTGATTACCTCTCTTTTGACGAAAGGCATAATTATTTGAATTTGAATTTCAATTTCAAGATAGAGCCACACCTAATTCAAATATGGTTTATAACAATCGAAGAAATTGTCCATATTGCTCAAGAGACCACACTCACAAATCCTAAAACAATAACTTACAAATAGAATAAAACACACTAAAGCACAACAAAACAAACAACTATTTATACATATTTGATGGACATTAAAATGAGGTTAAGTCTCACGTGAATAAACAAAATAAAATATTAAAAAAGTATCAAAAAAGATTCATGTCTCTTGGCGGGATCGAACCCAGACCGCCCGAGCGACACGAAGCAACCACCCACAGACCACTGGACTAGTCGAAGAAACCAACCAAAAACTCTCACTCTATGAATTAATGAATGAAATGAAGGTTGCCTACAATTATTATTACATTAAATTGTTAAATATTAAGGTTGGTTCAAAATTAAAAACATCGTTAACGCAAGTGAGAATGGGACTTTTTATAGCTTTGGTTATTTCCATTTTTTCTAGGTCAAGCTTTTTCCCCTTCGGACATTCATGTAAAACATCAACGTCAGAAATGGAAAATTAATGACCTGACTCCAACAAATGATTGGCAAAAGCTTACACACATAAATTCGCCGCGTTCAACTCCTTTTTCTATCGGTTGTGTAATTTACCATTGTCAAGGGAAGCGTTTAATAAGGAGCGTGATATTATAATGCAGATTGCTATGAATAACGGTTTTCCTTTGGAGTCCATCACCAAATTATATTATAAATTTATAAACAAGTACAAAATGTCCTATACTGTCATACATTCAAAACTTAACGATAAGACAAATTTTTTAAAAATATTAAAAATGTCAATATTTCATTCAAAACAGTAAATACTCTCAAGAGACATTTAGTAAGGACAAAGGACACAACCGATAAATTGTCCAGATCTGGGGTTTATGCACTAAATTGTAGCGAATGTCCCACGACCTATGTGGGACAAACAGGTCGAAAAATTTCCACAAGGGTGAGAGAACATTTAAGCCTTGTCAACAAATTCAGAAATACGGATGTAACTGAGACTGTTTCAGCTTTTGCCAATCATTTGTTGGAGTCAGGTCATGAATTTGCCATTTCTGACCTTGATGTTTTACATGAATGTCCGAAGGGGAAAAAGCTTGACCTTCTATAAAAAATGGAAATAACCAAAGCTATAAAAAGTCCCATTCTCACTTGCGTTAACGATGTTTTTAATTTTGAACCAACCCTAATATTTAACAATTTAATGTAATAATAATTGTAGGCAAACTTCATTTCATTCATTAATTCATAGAGTGAGAGTTTTTGGCTGGTTTCTTCGACTAGTCCAGTGGTCTGAGGGTGGTTGCTTCGGCGTGTCGCTCGGACTGGGTTCGATCCCGCCAAGAGACATGAATCTTTTTTGATACTTTTTTAATATTTTATTTTGTTTATTCACGTGAGACTTAACCTGATTTTAATGTCCATCAAATATGTATAAGTAGTTGTTTGTTTTGTTGTGCTTTGGTGTGTTTTATTCTATTTGTAAGTTATTGTTTTAGGATTTGTGAGTGTGATTATTTACTAAGGTTCTCTCTGTTGTTTGTAGGTCTGATGATGCTCGAAAGGGCGAAACACGTGTCATGTTTGTTGTAAATTGTAAAATTATAATTTAATAAGACCGAGACTTGGAGTCTTTTTCTATGTTTGTTATGGTTTACGTTCGTTTTATAATATCACTTTTTCAAGCTCTTAACTTAAACCTTACTGATGGACTTTTACAAAAATAAATAAATCGACACACATTATGTATAACATAGAAATAACAAAACTTCGATGGTCACAGCACATTTACTTATCAACATACTCAGTTTTCGTCAGCGAACACGCATTTTGCCATTCCAGGCGCCAATCCAAATAGTCAACTGCCCAAGCTTATTTGGCAGCTCTATGATTGTATAGTAGAAGAGGGCAACATGCACGTCGACGAGCCATCGAAGTGGGAAAAAACCACCTTACCCAGAACTACACAGTTCAAAATAAACCCAAGCTAAAACTGTGTAGTATTAAAAATACGCTTATAATCACTTTTGGTGCAGCTTCGGGCTCTATCCAAAAATGGCATTACCCCAGGTAGTCTGATAGGCCAAAGCTAACCAACAAGAGTAGGTATGTACGCTATTGTATCCTGTAAGAGCTGATTTTGGACTTCAGTACCCATTGTCTCCATGACCATATGTTGAGAGTAGGGTGTGCTACCCCACTACTGCCGTTACAGCGAATCGGGCAGATTTTGTCCCGCTCAGGCGGGCGATTAACTTTAGTGTTGACGATAAGTGGTTGGTCGTCTAGTAAGCCTTTGAGTGAGATCTGATAACGCAATTCTTTGGACGTAAAAATAAACATCGAACATCAGAATCGGATCACTGTTTAATTTTATATTACCTTACATTTTACTAGTACATTTCTTAAATGCATTCTTCGAAATATTTTTCTGATGTAATACTTCCCTGGTAATGAACCCTTCTTTTATCCGTGAAAGTGGGATGTAAATATATTTATTTGTACGTATTTGCACAGCTAATATAACATACAGCTCCCCTTCTTAGGGTCGGCACCTTTATTCTGGCGGTCGAAAACCAAGTGAGATGAAATTGTCGTTTCCTTTTCTCGCTGGTGGGAAAAGTCAGAGCCAGACTAAACTGATTTTGAATATTGTAATAAATAACTAGTTTGTGACGGACAGTACCGGAGTAGGCAATGTTTAAATTTACATTGATATGGTTATTGTAAAGCGATTTAATTGAATAATTAGAATATTATTAATGATATTAAAAACCAATAACCGACATAGTCTTAATAAAGAGTAGCGTAGAGTTGTATATACCGGGTGTCAACGATTCTATTAGACAGGCCATAACATGTAAAGTATTTGACGTATCAAAAAGAAATTTGGTATAGGTAAATGATACATAAAGGAGAGAGTTTTCGCATATTTTTTACTTTCCGGTCACTTCCGGTTTTACCGGAAATGACTTCAGTTTCAATGTTTTAAATGAAGCACTTTGAATATTTTTACATTTTTGGATTCCTGAGACAATTCTGAATCAGAATATGAAATCTTTTTACGCCTACTTGATTTTTTACAGCCATTTTTAAAATTGCATCTAGGTGGCCATAACCGGACGCAAATTAATCTAAGGACCTAAAATAATGAGAGAATAATACAATCGCTAAGTTTTAGTGATTAGTCTGATAACTAGGCACAAGACAAGTTGATAAAATCAAATTTTTGTGTCGTAACTTTTTTTTCCAAATGGCGACCCTTTTTAGACAAGCACTTTTTAAAAAGAGGATTATTTTGCGAATCTAAAGGAACAAACTTTTTTACGATTGGATTAGAAATAAGCTCAAAAATGAAATATAACTTAGGAAAAAGTATGCCATGGATAGCCATGCTGGATATTAAGTAAAATTTTTTGTCTTGACAGTGACACAATCGTATGTCTGCTCAGAAAGAATAGGTGAGTGTCACTGTCCAAACAAAAAATCCTACTTAATATCCAGCATGGCTATCCATGGCACACTTGATAAAATTTAATAATTGATTATCAAGTATTTTTCTAAGTAATATTTAATTTTTGAGCTTATGTTTAATCCAATCGCAAAAAAGTTAGTACCGTTAGATTCGCAAAAAAATCCTCTTTTCAAAAAGTGCTTGTCTAAAAAGGGTCGCCATTTGGAAAAAAAATAGTTAGACACAAAAATTTGATTATTATCAACTTCTTTTGCTCCTAGTTATCAGACTAATAACTAAAACTTAGCGATTGTATTATTCTGTCATCATTTCAGGTCCTTAGATTAATTATTAGCGTCCGGCCATGGCCACCTAGTTGCAATTTTAAAAATGGATGTAAAAATCAAGTAGGCGTCAAAACTTTTTAAAATGTCATAATCTGATTCAAAATTGCCTCAGGAATCCAAAAATGTAAAAATATATAGAGTGTTCCATTAAAAAAACTGAAACTGAAGTCATTTCCGGTGAAACCGGAAATGACTGAAAAGTGAAAAATATACGAGAACTCTCCTCTTTATGTACCATTTAACTATATGAAATTTCGTTTTGATACATCTAATACTTTACAAGTTATGGCCTGTCCAATATGTTCGTTGACACCTGGTATGTATACTAATAGATAAAGGAAAATGATGTTAAATAAAATTCCATGGTATTTTATGATTTCAATGGTTATTATTAAGTAAATGAAAAAGAAAAAATTACACAAATGTTTAATAGTAAAAAATGCTTATGGAGTAAACTAAACAGAAATATTTTTATAAATTTTTCCATATTATTAATTTATTCCTGCTTATATTTTTGAAGTTTCCATTTATTGTTTTTAGCGTATAATAGATTCTTACTCTTATATATAGATTAATGACAAATTCTTTGGGAAAGTATTCACATGGATGAATAAAATGCAATGATTTAGTTAAACCAAAAAGATTGCTACAAAGGTTAGGTTTTATTGCAAGTGTTTCAAAGTGTTCTTGAAATATTAGTTCGACTTTACAAAAAAACTCTACAAATTTATCATTTGGCATTTGTAGGTTTCCAAACGTATCTTTGTCGGCATTTTCATATGCTTTTAAAAAACAATAAACGGATGAATCATCTAAATCTTTGTGGTCTTTGCTATATTTAATGCAATTATCACAAGAGTGAACTCGAAGGGATTTATTTAAAAGATATCCACACACATACCTTATAAAATTTTTTTCTAACATTTCATCTCGGGAATAATTTATTTTATTAATTTCGAGGCTTACTTCTTTTAGTGAACTGGTCTCTTCCTCAGGTATAGAATCGTCTTTACAGTCGGGAAGCCTTAAGAGCATTTGATCTGCATCTGCCTCACAATTTTCTGCACCTGAGTTAAGTAAGTTAACGCACTGCAACTTTCTAAAAGTTCTGTGAAACTGTATGGCTGTTGGGTTGATGCATTTGCCGTTTTCACTTCAAATTTTACCAAAGTGATTTTCAAGACAATCTTGGTTTAATTTTCGGGTAAATAAATAATCAAAACTAACATTCTCACGAAGATAATTAAATAAATTTAGAATACTATTGATAGAAATTTGAAGACATTTAATGAATTTAACTTTTTTCGTTAAGTTTACATTATTTCTATCTCTAACTTCAAGTTTCTCTAAAAAAGATAGGCATTCAGTCAAAAACTCCATTTGAAAGGGTTCCCCTTTGAAGGCTGCATTATACCTTTTACCGGGTGAAGTTTGTGACGAATTTAAAATATCAAAGAGCTGGTCTATTCTCTTAACAAACTCTGCAGTCTCAGTGGCTTCTGCAGGTAGAGAACCAAATCTGATGTAAAAACTCATGCCTACAAAAACAGAATTGCTAAATACTTGTGTGGCAAGTTTAACTTTCATTTTTTGAAAATTTGTGGGATATATATGTGAGTCAGTTAATTTATGTGCTGCTTTAACCGGAAATTTTTTATCTATTTCATAAAAGTCAATTATGTACTGCCAAGAAATTTTTTTACCATCAACGTAAAAGTCATACTTCATTAGCATATTTCTAATGGCTTTTATAATATGGGGCACATCAAAAATATAATAAAGGTAACGATTTTGAAGGCAAAAACGGCTATTTTGAATAGAGATATTTAAAATATTACTTAATTTGATATTATTAGAACCCATGTCAGAAGTAACTGCACAAACATTTAAGCCAATATTTTTCAATTTTTGCAAAGCTTTACTTAAATTTTCGTGCAATAATTGCGCCGGACAAGAAGTATGACAAAGAAAATAGGCGAGAGGCTGTTTCCATTTGCAATAAAGTCCTCTTAACATGAACACGCATGCAGTCAAAGCTGGTTTAAAAATCTTCTCTTCTTTGTCATCTATGGCCAGTCCAATTATACAGTCTTGAGACCGTTCATAAAACAAATTTGCTTTAATAGACATCTCATCAAAACATAGTAGGCAATACCTATTTTGCTCTTGAAAACCGTCAATCTTTTTTTTTAACAAATTATAAAATTCAGCGTTTTCTAATCCTGGTCTTATTTTAATAGCTCGAATTTCTTTTAACAATGTATTGGGAGCTGGAAGGCTATATTTATGCATTAAATATTTTTTATAAACTCGGGGACCGGCAAAATATATGGACAAACATTCAGTTTTGAACTCTTTACTATAACGTCTACCCTTTGGATGTTTTCGCCCTTGTGATATCTGCATATTAATAATTTTAGCAGTGTCGACCGAATTGCAAAATTTGAATGTCAGAGACATATATTGATTTAAAGTTATATTATCTAACTGACTATCTAATTGTCTTTCGAGTGTCTGAACTTTTTTTCGCAAATATTGATTTTCTGTAGTAAGAGATTTAATGTTGCGTCTATATTTTTTCTTCCTCGGAGTATCAAAAGATAAGTTGGCTGATGTTTGGGTAGAACTTGGAGACATCAGAGGGGGACTACTAGCATCGAAGGGTCTGGCTTCAGTTTGATTCTCGGTTTTCCCTGGAACTTCAACTTCGGTTTCCACCTCGATTTCGTCCTCGGTTTTCACGTCTACGTCGCGGTCGTCCTTTTTTCGTTCGAGTTTCACCCTCGACTTGGACCTCGGTTTCCACCTTGTCTTTGGCCGTGGTTGTAGGCTTGATTCTGACTATGTTTGTTTGACCTACTAGAAGAAGAAAATAACATCAGTTTATAAATAATTCAAAGATCGTAGAAAAAACGTATTTCCTTCACACCAACCATGGTGCAAAATTCGCAAAAAAGATCCTTACACTTTTATTTAGCTGTTACAACTTAACAATACGAAATTATAGAATATCGTAAATACCTGGGTCAGTATTTCTGATAGCTGGAACTAAAATTCTGTCATCCAGAACTCTGATTTTCGCAGGAAGTAGCAAGGGTCTACTATATGCGTGGTCACCCTTAATGCTCTTAGAACTTCCTTCAAGAGATGGAAATAATGTAGGAACTGCAGTGGCTTTCAATCGTGTATGAAGATGACTAGTATACATTTTTTCTTCAAAATGGTCTTCACAAAGAGTGTAGCTATTATGAGCTTTTTCCAATTTGTCTAACAGATCCTCTCGATTGGCTTTCATTGCCCATACCTTAGCTCTGTAAAATTTAAAAAAAAACGAAGATAGTATAAAAAAATAAAAATGTTATTTAGTAATTCCTTTTGGCTCTCAATTTTACCGGAATTGACCTCCTAATTTATTTTTTTTTTAATTAAGTAGAACTAGTGTTTTAAAAAAACCGGCTTTTTTCCAATTGGAAGTATATTAATTTAATTTTAAAGTTTTTAATTAATACATTTTGGTTCTTTATTTTTAACTTTTTAAATTTTCTTTACTAATTTTAAGGAAGAACATTTTTTGTTTCTTAACTTATTTTTCATGTTAACAAAAATAAAAACTAGGATAATTATAAATTGTATTTTTCCATATTTTGTTTTTTTTTAATCTTTTGGAAAAAAACGGATTTTTTCGGGAAAAACCCGGTTTTTTCCGAGGTGTTAAAACACTAAGTAGGACTCTGTATATATTTTTTTGTGCTATCGCATTCAACCTAAACTTAGCTTTTCAACGATATTTTAATTTTTGTTTTCAAAATGGCGACTAGACAGCAATTTTTTTGAAAATTCAACATTGCCGCTTTATAAAAAAAAATGCATTTATACAGTACAAAATTTAAAACTGTTTTGTTTTTTTTTTAGAACACTTCACAATGACTATAAAATAGCCATTTATTTTAGAGAAAGGCTACCTGATTTGTCAAGGATGTCTAGCATATCGTTATCTTGAAAATAAAGTTAAGCATGCGACACATCTTTAAAAACGTAATTTTATGGCGAAAATGACTTATAAAATATACAAGGTACCATTAAAGTAAATGCTCTTTCGATTAAAGAAAAGTAAAAAATTCAAAAAATAAGTTTATTTTGGACTATTTAAAACATATATTTATAAATAGCGCCTGTATTTTTTGTAAAATGCGGCAATGTTGAATTTTGAAATAGGTGTCCAGCCTCCATTTTGCAAAAAGTTAACTTGTGGAATATAGTAGAAGACTATTATAGGCTGAATAAAATAGTGCAAAAAATATAGAGGTTTTTTTTCTTTAAATAAAAAGCAGAGTCACTTCCGGCAAAATTCGAAGTAACTTTTAGTTGTTTTTGCATCGGAAATTTGTCTCTTATGGAATTAGACAAATGTTTCAAATTTCAAATAGATATTTTTAAGACCACAAAAATATCAGCTTGTTACTTGTCTCATGTATCACCCGGTCACAGCAAACTTGGTTCTAAAAGCAACACCTATATTTTCAAAAATGATAAAGTTAAAGGGAAAATAAAGACCCCAGCTTGCAGAAAATATTCAGTACTTCTTAGAACTTAAACATCTTTTAAATTTGAATTTCTTCGAAATATACGCACACGATCGTTAGAATCGCTAGGTTTTTAACTAATCTTGTCATTTATTGTGCACGTTCTATATATTTTTTGTGTAGTGCAGACTCTATAGATTGTAAAAAAATCAAAGTTAGGGGCTTTCTAGTAAAAAACAACTATGACTATGTACTATGAAAAAAAAATTTTTTTTTTCAAAAAAACACACATACCTCAAAAAAAACCGCTGCCAATGGAATCACTACTTCCACATCGTGTCAAACTAGTACCTATATATTTTCTTACCCGACCCTTGTTTTCAGACGAAAAAAAAATAAAATTTAGAATTTCAACCTACTCTCCTCCCCTAAAATTTTATTAAAATGATGAACGAGTTTTGAAATTGAAATCAATACCCTCAAAAACCCATAGAACTACGTAACACTCGATTTTTTAAACAGCATAATTTTCATCCCCTAACCTAACCTAACATAGCCTAAACCCCTTATTTTCACAGAAATCTCAAGCAGGACATATAACATGATCATTTACAAAAAATAACTATTTTTTACCGATTAACCCCACCTTTCCCTAAGCCGTTTTTGCATAAAAGCGATCAGAATCATTCTCCTATGGACTGCTCTTCGTGTGCCAAATTTCAGCGCAATAGCCCAAGTTATCGCGTAATCTGACATACAGACAGACAGACAAACAGATTTTTTTCTCGCCGAAATTAGTTTTTTTACAGGTTTTGAGTCATTTAAACTCGGCAATTTACAATCAATAACTATTTTTTACCGATTTACATCCTCTTCCCCCTAAGCCGATTTTTCCCAAAAACAATCCGAACCATTCTCCTATGGACCCCTCCCTGTGTACCAAATTTCAGCTCGATAGCACAATTCCTTCGAGAGTTATCGGGTAAACAAACAGACCGACAGACAGAAACATTTTTTTCGCCGAAATTAGGTTTTTTACACGTTTTGAGTAATTTTAAATCGATTTAGCGAAAATAATTTTTCGGACATTTTTTTGCCGACACCAAAGCTGATACTATACTTCCCCGTCTTTTGGAGATGTGGAAGTAATATCTGCTTTTTAAATTCTAAAACTCTTAAAATTGTGTTTTAAAAAAACTAAGCTAATCTCGCAATCAGAATAAAAAATCTTTTTTCTAAATTTTCAGAACAAATAATTGAAAAATTTGCCATTTTGTTTAACATCCTGTATAAATAAATTTTTGGCTCAAGCGAGTTTTACTCCTAAATCGGTATTATTCAATAAAATTTGCAAGATAAGAAATAGCTGAAAACCGCATCTCAATATCTCTTGTTTTAAAAATATTCAAATTTTACCTAAAAATTCACCTGTCCCGTTTACTCTGTACAACAGTGCATTCGATAATTAATGGACATAGTGCATTTTTTGCACCTAAATATTTATTTCCATTCGTACTAATTATATAACCACACGTTTAAAAGCAATAAAACATCATAAACCAAGACAGTCGCCGGCCCTTTGGAGTTTCGGGATAATAAATCTGTATTAGAAATATTGCTTTTTTTATTTTTCTAAAGGACATATTATATTCATGCAAATTTTATTCGATTTTGACCATTGGAAATACCTACCAAGAAAATATTTTTATCTGATCGAAAGGCGCCGGCCGGGGTTGTCATTTGCATTTTACTATACCAGACCATTAATTACTTCAAAGTATGGCCTATATTATTCGAAAAAAATCTACTCTACCTGCCCCACCAAATAAAAGCCTTTTTATTGATCTAATATATCTTCCTTTACCTGCAAGATTTATTTAAGTACCTAAATTAAAATTTTAACAACCAAGTTCGAAAATAATAAATTCATATTCTATACTTTCAAAGAGGCGCCTATCCGATTTTTTAATAAATAAAATTTCATTTTAGGCTGAAAAACTGATTAGATGTATTACCAACGGGTTTATTTGTCTTAATCGAAACATTTTATAAATCTATAAGTAATTGAAAAATAAAAGAAACCTCAAATTATTTTAAGGAAAAATTAGCGAATAAACTAAAACTTTTGTCAACCCATGCGGTAACTAAAACGTAAAGAACTATAAAAAACACTATTTACGACTTTAATTATCTTCAACAAACCATCACGTAAATAATTTCAGAGTCTATTGACAAATTAAGATTTTAAAAAATAATGTATTGCAAATTACCCGGAAACTACTAACTTTTAGAAATATTCTTAATGAGATAAAAATTTCTAATAAAAAGCATGGACTCCAGAAATCTGTTAATAGTAATTTTAATTTAATAACCTCTCATCGTCTTAATCTCATAATTTAGTACAGTTGTGGTAAAGTCTCCACAAAGCGAAATCATTTAAATGCATGGCTTTTGTTTAACAAGTAACCATCAAATATAAACCAAAAGTAGATATAAAAAAATGGCGCGGATGACGCCTGACGCCTAGAAAAATATGAAAAAGTTTCAAACTATCACGTAAACAATTTCAGAGCCTAATAACAAATTATTATTTAAAAAGGTAGTTTAGTGTATTGCAAATTATTCGGAAACTACTAACATTTAGAAATATTCTTAAAGAGAAAGAAATTTCCAATAAAAAAGCGCGAACTCCAAAAATTCAATCTAATAATATAGTATAGCGAAATCATTTTAATTTTGTTTACAATAATTATCCGACTACAAATATTACCGAAAAGTATAAAAAAATTGTTAATTAAAAATAGACTCCTTTTATGAGAAATCAATAAAATGTTAATAGATCCCGAGTTATTTGCAAAAATCTTCTTTCTTTATCTTAATTTATTAATATCTTTAATGTTATGTGTGTTTATGTGACGTAATTCCAAATCCAATATCGATATTAATTTGCGCATATGTTTAGAAGCAATAACAAGAATTAACACCAGTTATTGAACTGGATTAGAAGGCAGGAACTTTCAAAAACAAAAAACAATACTTTTTTAGTTAAAGATAATCGATATTAGTGTTATAAAGCATCAGTTCTTTGCAAATTCCATAAGAGATATTTTATGAAAAATATGTTTTTAACAATATCTTTCATACAACTTTTCATTTTTCCAAAAACTTAGCTTTCGTGGCTGCAATGTGAAAAAGTGTTTTTTCATCCATACATTTTTGTGTGTTACCCAGTCAGCCTCTTTGGGAAATCGAAAAAATTTCTTCTTGGAGTTATAGCCTTTATTAAAACAGGATCGCACTGCACAAACATGATGATGTCCAATCTTTTTTTCACTCATTATACTGCAAAAACAATTTAAAAATATCTATGTAATTAAACTCTCGCAACGCACGACTATGGCTGCTGAACGCAAAATATTAATGCGAAGTGAATCATGCACGCCACAGTCGTCTTTTCCCACCAAATGGCTGCCAACCGCCGTGCGCGAAGGGATCGGCGCAAACCATTCCCGCTAAGAGAGATGTGGAGCTGTATGTTATATTAGCTGTGGTATTTGTAACTGTGCAGTGCTAAAAATCGTATTCACTTTCTCTGATAAACGGAAAGATTCATATTTTTGTAATTAATAATATTGACCTATTTTTTTTTTGTAGTTTTTGGTCAGTATTACTGAGTGATGCAATTCCGCTTTTGGAGAGTGAAGAACTAGTATTTTCATCGAACGATACATTTACAATACTACATTGTTTGGAAGAAAAGGAACACATGCCTGAGCTGAGTGATAAAATGAGCATCTTAAGATTGGCAGCAGCCAGGAATTTGTCGAGGGCCTTAATGTTTGAGGCCCAAACGTGTGTTTAAGTGAAATAGTCTTTTGTTTCCCTATCATATTTTATGTGTATTTTTTTTATATTATTTTAATAAATGTTTTTTTATACTTGTTTTGTTTAATATATGCACAATCAAAACCCAGATATGTTGTGTTTATTAGGTAATTTGTGTTTTCCAGCATCTAGTGCCTACTTTAAGGCATACCAAAAACACGTTTATAAAACTGGCGACAACCTCAATAGATTTCGATTCTTATTATTATATAGATCTCGATTAACATTATTAGTAGCACTAATCCTCTTAAGAATTTAATGTTTTGAACTCTGCACTCGGAAAATAGAAATTTAATTACCTATATATTAAACATAGACCGCCGCATTTCCCTCCGCAATAATGTATTTTGAATATTACAGCGTTAACCCTGGACAAGGTTTATGAAAAAATCTATGTAAATATCAGCATTTTGTTCAGCACAAAAAGTAATTATAATAATGTACGGACATAGCCGAACCGAACAAGTATAGTAAATTTAAGGTGCTGCTACAAAAATTTTGCTTACACATGTCAAAAGGTTACGTCAATAAAATTTTCGTTGAAACTAATAATAAAGCGCACACATGTACATACATATATTATCAAAACTATGCTAAGACTACATATGCCTATGACCTACATAGTAGACAGTGAAAGCAATTTGAAATTATGAAATATTTTATATTTCTCTTAAAACCTGTGAGCGGCATGTCCCTCACATAATCAGGGAGCTTATTAAAAAATGTTTGTGCATGGTAATTCAGGGACCTAGCTCGATTAATTGTATGGAAGTCAATTTCTAACGAACATTTTGTGGGATATGTGTTTATTTAAATTATTTTTTACCAATTACAATTACAGAATGTAAACACACACAAAAGTCAAATGCTCCATGCATGTAGATTAATCTGAGAAAGCAACTCGGGACAAGTGAACATATTTGACAACAGTTTATAAACAAAAAATAGGTATATCGAAGTTTTGCCTCCTTTCTGAAAGGCTGGGAACGAAGCAAATCATAGTCAATATCGTCCTTTGGAATTTTCAATTTGAATGCGGTGTATCTAAGAAATATGTTCTGTATCCTTTCTATTTGTTTAATATACTTTAAATAATATGGGGACCAAACACAAACACTAATTTCTAGGTGACTACGAACTAAGCCAAAATAGAGAACTTTTAGGGCTAATATATTATTAACTCTCTTTTTTCAAATCCAAACATTGCCTATTTGTTGCAACAGAGTGCTATATAGTTAATTTTTCATCACAGATAACATCCAGATTGCGAATAATTGTAACATTCTCAACCAAAAATCTCAAATTTCAACATTTACATTCCTTGTAAACTGAATATCTAATCTGTTCTGAAATCCTGCATTTTTTGGTGTTTAAGCACATTCTATACTCTAAGCACTATTTCTCAAGCCTAAATAGATGATCATCTGAGATGAATCTTGCGAGTCTACACAGATAAAGATTTTTATATCTGAAAGCAGTTGATTACATCATTAATAAATACATTAAAGAGAAGTGAAGCAAGATGTGCTCCTTGTGGTAGTCCAGATGATGCAATAAATGAATGAGAAAATAAAGTGCTATTGGTTTTAACAATCTGGTGTCGATTATTTGAATAAGAGCTTATCCCATTCCATTTATGATGGAATGCTATAAGAACGCCTCTATTTCGAGATTTCCTTGTTACCATCAAATCGTTGTCGTTTTTAAATATATTATAGTTATTAAAGCCCAATTCCATATCTGCAAAGTTCTCATTAAATGTAGTTTCGGACAACATTATAATATCATAACTACAGCAAGAAACGCTGTTGCAAAACTCTTGTAATTTTGTGCGAAAGCAATTCACATTTTGATAGTAGACAGAGGGTCTTTTACCATGTGGTATGGCTGATTCTGTGTTGATCAAAATTCCTATTGTTACCTCTCGATTCCATATGCCGTGTAGAGGCTTTCTAAAAGTCAAATATTCTATGAACTACTTAGATGGTACCGCTGTCAACTTTTTGGCACAATTTAATTTTTTAACTAAATTAATTTACTTGAAGGTATCACAATATCATTTAAAAAATGATATACGAAATGTATCTTTCTAGTAAATGTAATAATAGGCCTTTTAAATCATGTTTTGTGTTAGAAGTCATGACATAGTAGAGCTTTTTAAAGAATATCGTGGATAGTAGTAGCTGTTAGCAGTGAATTCCAAAACTTTATAAAATTACCTCACCACTTGTTCTACGTTTTTGTGTTTGTACTTTAATGGAGTACGTTAGTTAAATGTTGGAAATGTATGAAATCAGTTCAACCATGGAGCGGTGTACACAATAATGTTATTGTTAGCAGACATTCGACGTTTCCATGCCCCTGCTGGGAACCTAAATAGGACATGAGCAACATGGTCCTCGTTTAATCTAATCTATAAACAAGGACCATAGGTTACCAAAAAATTTTGAACAAGGACATGGTTGATGATCATATCTTCTGGTGTGAACTTGGCAGCGAACATGCCGACGGGAGCCGAACAGCCAGTGGTGTCGGATATATTTTGGTATTAATAATATTCTGAAAAAGAGTATAATACATTTTTGTTTTTTGAAAATTAGATAATGGAACCTTCCGTTTAATTTTAATATTTTAGTTGATATTAAATAACGGGCCAATATGGTTACTGAAGACAGGTTTAAGAGGTTGGTTAAAATTTGCACTATTTTAGTTGGCAACAATTTTTTCTTAATTTTTCGAACAATATACATACAAATCAAAGACATCCATATTTTTGGATATCAGTTTAATATTTATTTAGTAAATAAAGGCGATAACTGCAGTATGATATAAAAATGAAACTATGAATATTCTTATTTATGTATATTATTATAAGGCGTATATTTTATTTTTATTATTTATCCTTTGGGCTAATAGGTGCCAATTTGTTTATTGCAAACTGAGGATGTATGGGATGTATAACCTTAATCATATCCAGTGTTGCCAGATGATTTTCCCGCCACGTAGCGGCCGTTACGCTAATATTCTATGTAGAACTGCGGCAGACGAACATGCAGGAACAACTAGGCCTCACACGTTCACAGCGTATGCTCCCTTTCTAGCGGGGTCGTTAGTTTCCACCTGAGCGGTTGTCTCCCGTTTCGAAATAAAGCAGCAAAACCAGAACACGTGGCACCACTTATGTTACAACACAGAGGTCTGCATTCGACGAGACGAACCGGAAGACTGAGGTGCCAATTTGTTTATTGCAATCTGAGGATGTATGGGATGTATAACCTTAATCATATCCAGTGTTGCCAGATGGATTTTTCACTCAACCAGTAGGACATGAAAAAAAAACAGCACATTGGTCTGCCTGAACAGTAGGTTTTTATTTAACGTGTTTTTTTTTCATAAAATAAACAAAATATACTGAAAACAAGAAAATAAAAACTTCTGAAACTTAAGTCATAACCTATACCCTTAAACTTATTTTTGACAGACGTGAAATAAGAATATTTTTTTTACGAAATTGATCTGATGTCAGATTTATGTCGAAATCGAATCTGAGATCCGGATCTTTATACTGACCCACGGGAGCCGGGTCTTGAAAATATTGCGAGCCGGATCACGGATCTTTGAAATAGAGACAAAGCAAAATGAAGCGTCCAGGTGCGTTTGTCTATGTTTCAGTCAGTTCTTCGTTTCGTTCAATGCATCACCATTGTTTGTAAGTCTCGGGTCGAGAGCTGAACCGTGGAGCCGACGACCGATATAACACGATTTTCGAACCGATCTGATTGATAAGAAGATGAGGATGATGGGGTGGATGGGTCGGTCGGTCATTAGCTTGTTGAATGCTGATTGTCATGAAATATGAATTTCTGTATAGCCAGGATCTCGTGTAAAAATTTAATTTAGGGTTGATTAGCTTGTTGACTTCGTAAAAACATCATATTACACCAGTCTTTTAAAACTTAGATTTATGTTGTGTGGATTAGATAATAAATTTAAATCTCTACTTTTTTGTGTGATGTGTATATTTAAGTTCAAGAATTAGTAACGATAATAGGATGATAGTTATTAAAAAGAAATATAAAAATCTATATTTCATAATAAAAAAAAACAAGTCAAAACATAGTTGGAAACATAAAAAACTTTAACTTCAAAACCACTATAGCAAGACTCTTAAGCCTTGTAAGTTAAAAGTACAATATCTTTAAAAAATTTTATTTCACTTAAAACGCATCCCTGTAAATCGCATACAAGTTTGTAAATAAAAACTAGACTGGTGAGGTCGCCACTCATTTTACTCGTCGCGAAAAACTAAAAAAATGTTCGGACAGTACTGTCTAAAAACCGTTGTTGCATGCTTACAAAGTTTTCAGATGGATGAAGCTACGCATACATGCCTACCCAATGCCTAATATAACGAATATGGCCCGCCCATTTTATTGAATTTAAAGAGATTCGAGATCCGGATCGCTGATCCGGGTTTTTAAACTGACCCAGATCCGTTGACATGATAAAAACCTTAGATTACCTTGTCTAAGATAAAAACAAACAGCGGGATGATGACGCAGGCGACCCAGTCGGTCTTTAGTTTATTAAATACCGATTGGCGTTTTGCTATGAAATATGAATTTCTGTATAGCCAGAATCTGGTGTAAAATATTAATTTAGGGTTGGGTGGCTTGGCTTTATACATTTAATATTTATAGGTACCATATTACCGCAGTTCTTTAATTTAAAACTTAGATTTATGTTGTTTGAATTAGATATTAGATTTACTGATTTAAAATAGACACAATATTATCAAGGGCGTTAACTTTTTGGTTACAAATTGAAGGAAAATAGTTAATCTATAAATTTTTGTTTTTTGAAGTCATCAAAAAGAGGTAGTCTTTTTAATATGTAATTCAAATTTGTGTAATTGAATACAGGAGGATCGCCCGCATTCGCAAAATAACGTGTTCGATATGGTCGGTCTATATTAATTTATATGCCATAATACCTATAATTATCTTACCTGGATGCTTTACGCGCAAATGTCTAGATAAATTTCCAGTAGATCCACATGCTATACTAATTAATTGGGAACCATAACTACATTTGGCTTTATTTTCTCTTTCTTCAAAATGGTTCCAAATTTCACTGGTTTTTTTCGACATTTTTTTTAAATTAATTCTCAAATTATAAAATAAACTCTACTTATATGCTTAAACGCTGAATTAAAAACATGCTTAGACGCCGAATTTATATAATAGTGTAAAACGTTTCCCTGTGAACTACATATACAAGCATATACAAGTCCTAACACTGGAACCTGTGGTGGACGATAGATCAAAATACAAGAGTTCTAACCACATTACACCACAATAGCAGATGTTATAAACAGTTTATATCATCTGCTGATGATGCTAACTTGGTTAGCGAAACGCGCGCCCAGAACGTAACAAGTTGTGGTGTAGTGTGGTTAGAACTCTTGTATTTTGATCAAGCATATACAAGTTTATAATAAAAAAATTAATCGTTTCCTGTAAAAATGATGTTGTGTGTTGCGTGCTTACGCTACCGTCTAACAGATGGAACCATGCATTATGCATACCCCGAATGACGAATATGACTCTCTTTGGCTTATTTTACTGCAAAGATCCGAGATCCGGATCACTGATTCGGATCTTTATACTGACCCAGAGCCATTAACCTGGGTCTTAAAAAAGATCCGGATTTCCCATCTCTACTATGAAGCAAGTAATCCATCTATACCGGTCCAAAAAGTAAAGAATTGATATAGGGGATTCCCCGACGGTTTATTACCACAATCAGGCGGCGACAAGTCACTTTAGCCGCGACTAGGGATGCACGTTTTTAGATGTTTATGAAACATGGATACATCAACTGAAAATATCGTTATTTTTATATCAATGTTTTACAAGTTCTATGTTTAGTACATCGATGCTTTTTTAACGATATTTTTTATCGATTTAAATCGACAATAAAAAGCAGAACATTTTTTCCGTATGTTGTACTAAGGAGTTTAAAACAGGAGATTTTAACTTGAGAACAGTAGAACAGTAGGTGGAAGATAAAAACAGTAGATCTACTGTTAAAACAGTTGGTCTGGTAACACTGATCATATCACTAGATACAAATCTAATTTGGTACACTTTTACAAAATTTGGTACAATTCGATATAATCGTTTGGTACAGAAAAAAAATTTAAGCTATGGAACAACCCTGGCACTGACTACTGACTGAGTATTGACAGCTTTCGTGACGGCACAGGACGGCAGCGCTTTGACAGATGACGATGACTCATTCACTTAGTAGAAAAAAGACGCCATTTTATGTTCTTTGTGTGCTGGCTATCTTGTTAAAAAGTTAAAGAACTAATAGAAATTATTATTTTGGATATTTGCTCGAGCCAAATTTGGAAAAGCACATCATTTTCTAAAAAGTGAACAGTGAGCAGCGATTAATAATGCCTAAGCCAAACTATAACAAGCAATTTAATCGGGATCGTGATAGCGGATTTGGTAAGTTTTTTTATACAGCTTTCGTTCTGGTTATGGCATTACTTAACAAACTGTCTTAAAGTAATTTATGAATATTAAACATTAAAAAACAAAAATATGGGTAGCATTTATAGAATTGTATGATTTTTTAAAGAGTGAATGTAAGTAATTTCACCCACCTGCTGCGTAGTGTATATAATCCCCTACAATTCCAAAGTTCTATTTAGTTTTGAGTTTGAATGACGTCTAATGAATACTGATATCGTCAGTAGGTATGAAAGATTATATGACCAGAACTCTCCAATTAATATAATAATGCCAACAAATGTAAATTTAATATGTAAGGTGGGTTTATACAAGATATAAAATAAGAATTTACTTAAAATAAAAATAATAAAATGCAATTCATAATTAGACATTATTGATATAGTAATATACTTTAATTTAAAAATTGATACAAATAAAAAATAATACAATAAAGGTCAATAATAAAATGCAATTCATAATTGTTTTCTTGCAGAGGCATGAGTTGCTCACATTGGGTAGACTGCATATCTTTAAGTGCGTGATGTTTCTGCATAGAAATAAAAAAATGTTTAATCAACATATACCTATTCATAGCCATAACACTAGGTCGCATGATTTCGATTTTCTTGTGCATAGGCTCACTCTCTCGGAATGCAGTCCAGTGTTCTCTTGCATTAAGTACTTCAATAGGCTTCCACCAAAGTTGAAGGCAATGTTGGGCACGTCATGCTTCCAGGGGGCTGCCTGGCTGTGTATTCTTGACACAGAGTCATATGCAGTTGTCGAGTTTCTGTCATCATGATTGTGTGTGATCGGTGTATTTATTGTTTTCTGCACTTGGCTTTGTAATCTATTCTATAAATTTAAATTTTTAATGTATTGTTTGATTCTAACATGTGCATGTTGCTTTGTGTAATGTATTGTTAAATTTTAGCAGTTTAATTTTAATATGAACGTTTTGCTTTTTATACTGTGCTAGTTATTAGGTTTTTTTGATGTCATTTATTTAAAAACACAATGATGTATTTTTATAAATATAGAGTTTTTTGACTTTGACTTAAGTTGCAAAAACAACAAAATGACAGATAAAATTTTAGACATTACAAATTCACATTAAAATTAAGTGAGGTAAGTTTTATTGAAAGTGCAAATAACACAGAGGTACTTTTACTAGGAATTACTTCATCAAAACCCTGATGTGAATATCTAAGTTATTTCTGAAATAAAAAATTTTAAAGTTATTTTTCTATGAATAGTATAGACAATATCCTACTGAAAATAATAAAAATGTTTATACATAATACATCAATATAAAGGGGGTTATGAGTTTGACTACAAATGTTTTAACATATGATAGTATGGATAATTTTTAACAGAAATTCTTATATACTATCTGTAAATTCTAAATGGTTTTTGAGACATCACAGTTTAAAATGTTTAGTTTTGGAGAAGGTTTAAATTCGGTTTTTGACCTGTTGGTGATCTATTATATATTCCTATATAATAGACATTATAGAATTAAATGAAAATACTTGTTTAAAATTTCCACTTAATTCATCTTACTAAAAATAAAACACATGACAGTTGTTTTCCTAAAACTGTGGCTTCATCATATGTTAGATTTTAAATAAAATTGTATTATAAACTGTAACT
Source organism: Kuschelorhynchus macadamiae (assembly GCA_030620095.1). NCBI lineage: Eukaryota > Metazoa > Arthropoda > Insecta > Coleoptera > Curculionidae > Kuschelorhynchus > Kuschelorhynchus macadamiae. The sequence continues at coordinate 539,796 of JAUTXW010003327.1, forward strand.
ATTAAATATCTGAACCCAATCAAAGTTCTCATTGAAAGTATGGTTTTCCTGAATTAAATGTTTGTAGTAATTGGAATTATTTTTATTTTTTCTGTAACTAAATTTATGCCCATTAATTCTTTGTTTTAATTTATTTATTTATTTCACTTTATGCCAAATGATCTAAATAGATATGACGTCAAGTGTAAAAATAAAAGATAACATAAGACATTTTTAAAACAATATTAAGATAGGACTAACTAACAGAAAACAATTATTGCAAAGTTGAAAAGTAATTTCTAACATTATAATAACTTTTTTCAAGAGGATAACTCTTTGTACTTTTCTTAAATTTTTTGTAAGAAGATATTTCTCTTAGGCTTGCTGGTAGTTGGTTGTACATATTCCCACAAAAACAGTAAGGACTTTTTTGGAAAGTGCTAGTTTTATAGGGCGGTATATAAATGTTTGTGGAGTTTCTTGTACCATAATTATGTAGTTTTAGATGATGAGGAAATCTGGTGAATTGTTTTTTAATGCATAATACCGAGTGTAAAATTAGAATACATGGAAAAGGGGAATTTTATACTGTTTGAAGTAGGGTTTACATGAGTCTAATGGACTTAATGACTTAATTTTTCTAATTATTCTTTTTTGTAATATAAAAATTCTGTTTAAATCTGTTGATTGGCCCCAGTAAATAAGACCATAGCTTAGATGGGTATATTTTAGTGCATAATAGGTATTTAAAAGTAGTTTTATTTCTAAGTGTTTTTTAGATTTCTTATTGCAAAGTAGGCTGTATTTAACTTACTTGTGACATGGTTCATGTGGTTGCACTATGTTATGTCTAGATGTAATCCTAGAAATTTAAAATTATCAATCCAATTTACATGTTTGCAGTTTAATAACAAATTTGGAACCCGAGGCATTTCTTTTCTTATACAAAATGTCATAAAGCAGGTTTTGGATTCGTTGGCAATAAGGTAATTTTTGTCACACCATAAAGCAAATTTTCCAAAATTATATTGGCATTATTTTCCAATTTCTCGAAATTATTATCAGAAATTGGTATTGTGCAGTTATCTGCATAGAGAATTATTCTATTTTTTGATAGTGACAGAGGCAAGAAATTTTCCAGATCATTTATAAAAAGCGTAAATAGTAGAGGTGAAATAATGCTTCCCAGAGATACAACACAGTTTATATTATGTCCAGTAGAGATAACATCCCCAATGTTAACCTTTATCTTACGTTCCTCCAAATAAAACACTAACCATTTGTTGATATCTCCCCTTATTCACAATGCATATAATTTCTTCTGTAAAAAGGAGCTATTTAAGCAGTCAAAAGCTCGAGTTAAGTCAAAGAAGATGGCAAGAATGTAGTTTGATGTGTCCAAGCCCTCATAAACAAAATTTAATAGCACAAAAGCAGCTGTAAAAATGGAGCAATCTTTTCTAAAACTGCGTTGTTTGTTACTTATTAATTTTCCTGCATTTAAGAAGTTTTCTATCTTGCATAAAACTACTTTTTTAAAAGGTAAGTGGAATAACTTCCCCTACCTTCAACTCACGAGGGAATATACCTTTTTCGAGGGATAAATTAAAGATATAGCATAATGGGTATTTAATAAAATCCCATATTTGTTCTAATGCCGTAACTGGGATGTCGTTTTTACTACAGCAGGCTGTTTTGTTAACAGTTTTAAAGCTGAATGGATATCGTGCACATTCAGTGGTGTTAAAAAAATTGACCTTATATGAAATTCACTGGTTGTACAATTTGAAAAATCAATATTATGTTTACCCAAGGTTGTTGATATTAGGTTTTCTGCACTTGTTGCAAAATATTTGCAGAATTTTTCACATATTTCAGATATATTTATTATGTAATTATTGTTAGATACTAATTTTGTGGAATTAGAGCACTTTTTTAGTTAGTATTTACTACTTGCCAGATCGTTTTAGAGTTATATGAGGAGTCTAAAATTTTTTGTTTGTAGAAATTTGATTTCTGTAGAGCCAGCTATTCATGAGATAGTTTTTTTGACTGAGTGTATAAGTTTTTTGACTCCGGTGTGTTCCAGGATCTGTACAACCAACACAATTTTTTTAAATTCTCGCTCTGTTTAATTAGGTCTGGGTTTATCCATTCTTTATTTGAAAGAGCAGTCTTTATAATTACTTTTTTTAGGGGACAGGCTATATCTAAACAATGTAGAAAATTGTGCCAAAAATAAGTCCATGATTCATTAACATCTGTAGTATTATATAGATAACTAAGGTCTGTTCTAGATAAGTGATAATTAAATTGAAAGATATTTTGAGAATCAAAGAACCTTTTAAAAATATATAAATTGGAAAATGAGGGCTTGTTCAGAGGGGCATTCAAATGAAATATTTTTCTTTGTGCCATATGATCTGCGATGTTCGCTTCAAAGTATATTGCATTAAAGTTTGGGTGATTTGCAATTACATAATCTAATGCTGAGGGGGTCCAATTCGAAACTACTCTAGTTGGTTCAACCAGGAGAATGGATTTTATGTTGTAACTTTCCAGCAAGTCGGAAAAAACAGATTTTTCTGGTGATTCGATTAAATTATTAATATTAAAATCGCCACAATTTAAAATATATTGATTTTGTGACATCACATGACATAGTGTTGAGTTTAATGCTGAAATAAATGTCTTAAAATTTGTATTGGGAGCTGCACTGCTGTTTGAACGATAAATAGTTAAAAGAGCCATCTTTGTATTATCTAATTTAAAGCTGAGACCTACACATTCGAATACAAATTCAATACAAAACTGTGATAAATTTATAGGCTTGTAAGTAAGTAACACCTCCTTGAATGTGATCTCTTCTTGAGAAATTTGCTGCTAGCTGGTAACCTGGAATGGTGGGTATTTCAGCTTGGTTTTCTTCCATCCAGTGTTCTGAGAAACATAAAAATTGTGGGTCTTCCTGCAGCACAAGCAGCTCCAATTGTGGAATTTTATTTGTAAGGCATTGAACATTGACATGTATTATCTTACAAAACTGAACGTAATTTTCTCCATCTCTGTAATAGTAATTGACTTGAAAAGGTCAGGTTGAAGTTCCATAACAGGAGTTTGGTTGGTTCTCATAATCTGGCTTTAATGCATGAAGTTTATAAGCACTCAAATTCTAATGTTTTAAAGCAGGACATAAGAGATTATTGTTTAAATTATAAATATAAAATTGAAGAAGCTAAAACTAATGCTCATGATATTCTTAACAGAACTTTTCCAAAAACTAGTAGAAATTGTAGTTAAAGATCTTAGCATATTTACGGAACAAGAGAAATATCAAATATTATTAATGAATCCTTAAGTTCCTAAATTAAACTCTTTCATTAAGTTACAAAAAAAAATTATGTTAGACCAGTTGTATCCTATATTTCAACACCAGCAGTAGTTCTCTCTAATAAGTTAATGCATTTTAATAAAATGTTGTAATTTTAGGCCTAAATACAGTATAAAATTAATAAGTAAAATCAATAATTAAACTGTTCCAAGTAATGCCTAACTGATATCCTTTGATGTTCTAAATTTATTCCCAAGCTTACCCCCGATGTTATACTCTCAGTTGAAGAACTTGCAAAAAATAAGGTTAATCCAATTTATAAACAAGATATCTAAGAGGCCTTGTTGACTTATTTTAAATTTAATGAGACAATGTATATAATGTATTATATAATATAATATATTTAATGTAATATTGTGGACTATTTAGAAACTAAATTCCATGAATATTCCCTTAATAAAAATGTATTTATTAGTATAGATATGTTGATGATATATTAGCATGTTTTAATGGTATTGACAGACAATTAAAATCATTTTTAGATTATATAAATAAGCTACACAAAAATATAAATTGTACAGTTGAATTAAAAAATAATAAAGAATTTAATTTCTTAGACTTAAAAATAAGTATTAAGAGTAATAAACATGAGTTTCAAATTTTCTATAAGCCATCTCGTACAGACTTTTCAATACACAACATTTCTAATAGATTAATCAACATACCTCTAAGCAATGAAAGTTATACTTAAGAGTTAATTATAATAGTACAAATAGTTGTTAAAAACGTTTATCATGAAAATCTCATAGAGCAAAAAATAAAAAAGAAACAATATAAAAAAGTTACAGCTAGTTTATCCTACTGATAGGTCAAAGAAAATACTCAATTTCATACTTTCACTTATACAATAGAATAGAATAGAATAGAATAGAATTTATTAATGAAGACAGCTATTACACTTTTCACACGTCATAAGGAGAATTAAAATTAATAAATTTAGAAATACATAATTTTACAAAAATGATAATAATTAAATTTAAATCAATAATATAAAATAATTACAATACATAAAAAGACAAACTATGCTTAATTTAAACGAATATAAACACTAACTAAATTTAAATAAATATACAAAATTACAATAAATATATAGAATAAATACCAACTAAGTAAATGACAAACAACACAAATTTTACAGGATAATGAAAATCTATGGTCAGTCTTGTAGAGTTCTAAAAGAGTTAGGTAAACCTTCAGCTATTTCTTCTAACGAAAAAAAGGCACGACCCAGGAATACAGCTTTTAACCTAAGTTTCAGCTGCTTAGGTGCCAGAAGCCTGATGTTAACTGGAAGCAGGTTATAAAATTTTATTCCATAATAGTTTATGCCAGTTTGTCCTCGTGTTAGTCAGGTGTATGTTGTTAATAAGTTGTTCCTGTGTCTAGTATCGTAGTTATGATGGTCGGAGTGATTATCATATTGAGTTGTGTTATATTTAATGTACATGACACATTCAAGAGCATAAAGGCAAGGCAAGGTTAGCACACCCAGCTGCACAAAGGCATCCCTGCACTCGTCTCGATAATTAAGACCTCCCAGTATTCTTATGGCTTTTCGCTGAAGACCAAATAGGCGGTGTTGAATAGGAGAATGGCCCCAGGAAAAATAACATCAAATGTTGCTAAGTTTTTTTAAAAATAAAAGTGCAACTGTTGCTTTTAGGACTAACAACAACCTTGCTAGATATATCAAAAACAATAAGGCGAAAAATAAAAAAGATAATAAATCCAGTGTTTACAAGATAAATTGTGCAAGCTGATCAAAATTTTATATTGGACAGTCAGAACATATAAAAAAATAACACTGGCCTGCAAGATTTTTCTAACACAGGCCAGCTCATTATTTTCATAATGAAAATACCCTCTCAATAATAAAAAAGATATTTGGAAAGCCCTAATACATACCATTTTTTAGCCTAATTAAAACCTTTTATATTACCAGGTAAACAATTTTATTGTGGGGCGGCTAAAATGGGTCCATTTTACAACGGAAAAATTACCTAGACTGGGTTGTTTACAACATTAGACATAAAATAAATGTTAAACATCACTCTTCTGCTGAGTTTCGAATTGAGTGGTTCTCTGTGTATCGACAAGCAAATGTATGTGAAGACGAGAATGTCGAGTCAAACGTGCCGAAGTTGCAAAATATCTCCTGACAAATTTTGTTATATTTGTGAAGAATTTCTAGTGAAATCACAAGCCAGGCCATTTTCCGAAAATGTAAAAAAAGCCTACTTTAAATATTTTGGTGTGTTAATTGGGGATCAAGATAAGCGGTGGGCTCCCCATGTGTGCTGTGTTAGTTGTAGTGTATCATTGGTGCAGTGGATGAAGGGAAAGAGAAAAAGTATGCCTTTTGCAGTTCCAATGGTATGGCAAGAACCCACCAATCATTCTGACGATTGTTATTTTTGCTTGACAAAGACTGAAGGTTATTCCAAAAAGGGAAAGCACAATATAGAATATCCAAATTGCAATCTGCCATACGACCTGTTCCTCATAATGCAATTTGCCAGTGCCGATTGGGCCTTTAAATTGGCAAGCTATTGTTTTGGGAGATAATGGAGATAACGCATCATTAGGCAGCTCAGAAGAACAGTTCACTGATCCCACTTTTACCACAGGTCCCAGTTTCGGCGAGCCACATTTGATTGTTCAAAGTGAATTAAAGGATTTAGTATGTCATTTGGGGTTATCTAAGCAACAGTCTAAAATTCATAAACACTGTGTTTTTCTAAGACCAGTGAACCCTGATGATATAAGAAAAATTAAGGAATAAAAAACCAAGCACATTTATTTAGTTAACTCCTTTGTCATTAATGCATACTGGAGGTATAACTGAGCCCCTTTGTGATGTAATAATTGCTTGCTTGAGGGGTGCTCCCGAGATGTATTAAATATATACAAAAAAATTAAATTAAGGAAATTAATGGCATGAGCAACTGTAGGCAAAAATCGATTCTACATATTTTCTCCAAAATGTTGAAAGTCTTAAAGTCATTATGATTGAGAATATAGTATCTTTCTTTACAAATACAAATACGTTTATTTCTATGAAAATCACATGACATGACATTAGAAAAGTCAAACCAAAGTAAATATATAGGTACATAAGGGAACATTAATAATGTAAAAAAAGATGAAACTGTCAATATAGTACAAACCAGAAAAGAAAAAAAAAATACAACAATAATATTAATAATAAATATATGCATATATGGATTATTTTAACTGAAAAACTCATTTAAATTGTAGCACACACTGTTGAGTAAGAGGTTTTTCAAATTTTTTCGAAAAGTCGTCACATTTCTTATTGCTTTTATGTCCGTTGGTAGGTTATTGTATATCTTTACACAAGCATAATGTGGAGATTTTTCATAGTGGGAAGTTCTGTGTTTTGAGATCAGAAGAAATGAGGCATTTCGTGTTGGGTAATCATGAACATTGTCATTTTTTATAAATTTCTTCTTGTTCTTAACCTCATATAATGCACAGTTCAGTATATATATTGAGGTAACAGTTGAATTTCTTAAAGGACTCTTTGCAGGTCTCTAGAGGCCCCAGTCCAAACATCAAACGCCCAATTCTTTTTTGGGATGCAAAACCTCTGTTAATGTTTGTGCTCTGTCCCCACAAAAGTATGTTATATGACAAGTAGTAGTAAGCCATTGCATAGTATATAGTAAGTAGTGTTTCCGTTGGGACTGTTTGTTTCATTTTTAATAGAGCATAGTATGCCTTGCTGAGCCCAGAGCAAACATGGTTTATTTGGTGATCCCAGTTGGTTTTTTCATCAACGTATGTACCCAGAAATTTTGTCCATTTAGCAGCTCCCTCAATGTTGGCTCTTTCATTGTTTTTGTAGAAATGAATTTTGACTGTTTTTTCCTTATTAAGTATGAGCCGGTTTTTTGTACACCATTGGTTCATTTTATCACATATTGTGGAAATGTCTTGTAAAAGTGAATCTTCATTTTTAGCTGATATCCCCACAGACGTATCATCAGCAAACTTAATTGTTTTTCCTGGAAGTGACAAATCATTAATGAAAAGGAGAAATACTAAAGGTGCCAAGATCGAACCCTGAGCCGCTCCTATACCGATATTATGCTGGTCAGAATTGCATCCATTCACGCTCACCACAATCTTTCTATTTTCTAGGAAACTAATCACAAGTGACAATGCTGTTCCCCTTATTCCTAGGTTGTATAGTTTTTCCTGAACAAAATCTAGGTTAAGTGTGTCAAATGCTCGTGACAGATCGAAAAACACTGCTGTGACTATTTTTCCTGAATCCAGTTCTTCATGAATAAAATCAATCAGTTCAACTGCAGCTGTTTCAGTAGACCTTTCTATTCTCAATCCATGTTGGTTCTCACTTATTAGCTTGTACTTGTTTAGGAAACTTATAAGTCTGTTGTAAATGACCTTTTCAAATACTTTGGAGAAAATGCTCAAAATAGATATGGGTCTATAATTTTCTAAGTCACGTTTGTCTCCTTTTTTATATATTGGTACTACTTTAGCTATTTTCAAGATTGATGGGAAAGTTCCGGTGTTCATTGCTGTGTTTATTAATATCTTAATTGGTTTAGCTATTTCATCTGCCACGGCTTTAATTACCTTAGTAGGGATTTCATCTATGCCGACTGATTTTTTGTTTTTTAAGTCTCTAATAATACATAAAACTTCTTTTTCTGATACAGCTTCAAGAAAAATTGAGTTCGGATGGAGATCACAAGTGGTAGGTGATGCCGCATTGTTCTGACCAAAATGATCCTTAATTTTTGTTTCGGCCACAGTGGAAAAGAATAGGCCAAACTCATCAGCAACTCTTCGTCTGTCAGTGGTCAGTTCATCTTTGATTTTCAGTTCTATAAGAGGAGCCTGCTTCTTTCTTCCCATTTCTTCATTTATGATGGCCCATATTTGTTTTGGGCGATTATTTGCATTCTCGATTTTGTCTTGGTTGAATTTTATTTTGGCCTCTTTGATAGCTTTCCTGTATTGTTTTTTTCTTTCTTTGTACTCATTTAGAAGATTTTGATCTTTTGTTTGTCTTGCAAGTATGTATAGGTCATGTAGACTGTCTTTTGTTCTCCTTAATTCGCCGTTGTACCAGGAGTTTGGCTTATTTGTTTCTTTTATTTGTCTCATTGGACAGGTTTGTTCATAATGCCAGGTAAAATCTCGCAGGAAGCCCTCTAGAGCAATATTTATGTCCGAAGAACAAACACTGTTCCATGTTTGTTGTTGTAATTTACATTTCAGATCTGCTAAGTTCTTTTCCTTTATTGTTCTTTGCTGCTTTCTTTCTAAGGTCATGTTTTCCTTTGTTGGTATCTTATTCATTGTTATTTTTAGTTCTTGCAGGAGATGATCTGATAGATGCGGTTGTCTAATGATGCACTCAATAAAATCTTCACTCATATTTGTTACCATGTAGTCAATAGCTGATTCCGATGTTCCAATTGTTGTAGTAAAGATCCTAGTTGGGCCATTGCAATAGTTTTTAAGGTTGAACGACTCAAGAATATCCTTCAGTTGACAATATTTGCGGTCGTTATCCTTTAAACTATCCACATTTAAATCGCCAGTCAAAATTAGATGTGGGCATATACATATACAGAATAAAAGCAGCTCTGATATTTGGTGGAAGAACAGATCGATGTCCCCAGTTGGTGGTCTGTATATTGTCATGATTATGATTCTCATATTGTTCGACTTTAGTTCAATCCCACAACACTCAATATGCATTTCCCTTGAAAAGTTACATATCTTCTCCATTGGTTTGGCTACTATATCTTCGTTTGTGTAGATAGCGCATCCTCCGTGAATGTGTTGACTTCTGCAGAAAGATGATCAAAGGTTGTACTGCTTAATATACATGCTAGACACTGCTTCATTAGAAATCCAGGTTTCTGTTATGCATAGTACATTGGTTCTTGTTTCTTGACACAATATTTCTAGTTCATTTAATTTGTTTGCTATGTTTTGGATGTTGATGTGACTGATATGGAGAACGTTGTTTGGTGCTTCTATATCTCCAGCTCCATCTGTGATAGTCACGAGTATAAAAAATTGTATGGTTGAGGAATATTTGCAGGTACGGATCTGTTTTTGGTAGTATTATCTGCTGGAGGGGGCGTGGTTTTAGTTTGGTATTCCTTACTGTACTGCAAACATGTATCGGTCACTATTTCGTCATTTCTTCCAGTTTCATTTAAATTTAAATTTTCATTAGAACCCTGGAGGTCTTCTGTTGATGTTGAGATGGTTTTAGTTCTAACCAAATGTTGGTAAATAAATTTCAGCATGACATACTTGGCTTTGTTTGAAAGTTCACCATTTACTGTTACTTGGTCTTCTTGTATTAATTTGTTGCAATCTATGAAATGTACATTGGTGGTTTTCAATGAGCTTACGATGTTCTGTACATATTTGTTTTGTTGCTCTATAAGTTTGTTTAAAGCTAGTCTATTTTATATAAATGGTGATCCTATTATAACTAGGTTAGTGTTTTTTCCCGTAGAAATCAGTTCATTTATGTCATTGTTTCTTATTGGTTTTCCTACTCTTGCGTTTTTTGAGGTGGTAAATATAACTGCGAAATCACTGTTGTTGAGTTTCTGAATAATTATTTTGTTGTTGGGAGATATTATATCTTGATAGAGATTGTTATTGCTATATTGGCAGTTTGTGTCAAATGTACCCTTTGAAATTTGCTTAAATATTTTTCCATTCTTATATGAAGTACTTCCGCCAAGTAGAAGTGCTTGCGGTTTTGTGATTTTTGCTTTTTGATTTTCTTGCGCGACTTTGGTCGATTCAGCATCATCTTGGTTTCCAGCCGTACCCAAACTCCGCCTTTGCTGACTAGTTTCATTTCTTAGATGCTGTATTGATTTATTTGTTTCTTGCATTTTTTGTCTTTCTTTCAGGACCCTTTTTCAATTTTGGTGTATTCTTCTTTCAGTGTTTCAATTTGTTCTATTTGTTTTCGGCATGTTTCTTTTAGTTCTTTAATTGTTTTCTTTTATCGCTGCTTGCTCTTCTAGGCCACATATCACCTCCTTGTGTTCGTCAATTATGTTTTTATTGTCCTTGGATATTTGTTCTTCCTTTCTTGGTGCTGTGGTGGTTAGCCGGCATAATTTCTCTTCACATTCACATATTTTTGCCTGTTGCTGCAGGTTTTCATCTTGTAGTTCATTCATTTTCGTTAGTTTTTTGGTCATAACATCCATTTTCTTTTTTATATAGTCATTCTCATCTTTAAGTTGCTTTACCAAATTTTGCATTCTTTCCCTTGTTTTAGTTTCTTCTGTTAGTTTATTTTTCAATTGGTCATATTGCCGTTTGTAGTCTTTTAATTGTTCTTCATGGTTCTTATTTGAGACTGACATTTCTAAGTTTTTCTTTTCCATTAGACTTCTAGTATCTTCTACTTCTTTCTTCAACCTCTTTATGGTATCTTTGAAGTCATCGATTTCTTTCTTATACATTTTCTCTTGTTCCTCTGCCTGGTTTTCAAATGCCATTGAATTTCTCTTTGATCTTTTAAGGTGTTCTGCTAACTCATATATTTCATTCTGCTGCTTTAAAATAATCTCCCGAAGTTCAAATAGTTCTGTTGATTCACTTTCTTCTAAGTTGTTTGCAGCGTTTTCGCATCGATTACTGCAGTAGATCTTATTTTCCTTTATGACCGAGATTTCTTTTCTATCAGTGCAACTTCTGTGTAAAATAGTTTGGCATGCTACACAGTAATAGCATGACATCTCTTTCTTGCAGCATTTAAATTTTCCCAATGACAGCTTTTCATTCATCTTTATTTAGATCCAAATTATTATAGTTTATACAGAAGACGTAAGCGGTGTGTGTATTTATCTAGAAACTTAAATGTGTTACCCTTACCTAGAAAGCAGTCCCTTACTCAATTCAGAAATCTTCTTTCCGGGAGAAAAGTTTTACGATTTTTTCAGAAATAGAAAATATGTTTTTAATACTTTGCCTAATTAATTTCTAATTGTCATGTCTTGACTGTTAAAACCTATAGTGTAGGGTCTCCCTTATTCTGCCGGTCAAAGTCCAAGTTTGTGGATTTTTAAATGACATTGTCTTCAATAAGGTTAGACATGTTTGAAATATTTAAATAATCATTGATTTTTTTTAAGTTCTTGTGAGTTTTTATTTAGTGAAAATTTGTTTGATATATAAGATGAGTCACAGTGATGTTTTTCCTATTTTTATTTGTTTCTAGCACAATAAATTCACTTGTAGTAGACAACAATCATAAACACGCGTTTTATATAAAGGCGACACAACACATGTTTGAACAACATAAAATTTTTTCAGCTGGTGAATATGGTTTTTGTGGGAGGTTGTCTACACCTCACCTCCGCCTTCGATTGCATCGACTACAGCATTCTGCTCAGTGAGATGGAAGTGTTCATTATTAGAGGGAAAACTCTTGACCTATTTAGGTTTTATCTTAGTAATTGAGACCAACAAGTCAATGGTGAGCTGAGCTCATCATTGCAAATAAAAAGGGTTGTGCCTCAGGGGACTGTATTGGGACCCCTGCTTTTTCTCATTTTTAATCAATCAATGTTTAACTTGCTCTTTTCAGATTCTTTATTTCAAAATGCTCTAAGGATCAGGTCCTGTCTGATGTAACTCAGAGGATGTTTCGAAGAATAGGTTATGGTTTGTTGCTATTGAAACAAAAGCATTAGGCAGGTGGTAGCACTGATGGGACTTCTAAGTTCCTGAGTTTGGAGCTAGATCCTGCTTTATCTTGGAGTGAATATATTAATAATCTCTGCAATAGACTCTCTTCTTGCCTTGCTTTGATCAAGATACATTTTATGGCTGGACAACATGCTGCTTTGGTAGTTTTATTCCACTCAAGAATGACTTGTGGAATACTTGTTTGGAGTAGTAGTAGCACTAATCTCCTGAGGGTGTTTTGGAACCAAGAACATACCATTAGAATAATTTTCGTTTTCTTCAATATTCCATTCTGACTTTCTTTGGTCAGATAGTCATTAAGTGTATATGTTACATAAAAAAACACATTCACCAACACATCACTCATTCAGACTTTCATCACCATGATACCCAATACAAAGAAAATATTTTGCATATTTTTATATATGCAGATCATACTCATAGGAATAACACTTGGCATAGATCTATTCAATCTATTGTCATTTGTTTCAGACAGCTGAATTTCAGAAAACGATTAAAAAAATATTTAACAGTTATTGCTCCTTATTCAATAACCAATTAGCAAAATGGTATAAGAAAGACGAGGAAACTGACTTACT